>CAJFCP010000112.1:681107-697064 GCA_904066005.1 Synergus itoensis | reverse complement strand
TTTTTACTATCAATTAGTTAAAAACTACTAATTCTCAGTAAAAAAAATACTAATTCATTTAGTAAGGGTGTCTAAATAAATTAATCACCCTTACTAAATTAATTAGTATTTTTTTACTGTGAATTAGTAGTTTTTAACTAATTGATAGTAAAAATGCTTACTAAAGTGAATTAGTAAACGAATCGGCACTATTTCATTAGTAATTTCTTACTAATTCAGATTTAGAGAGTATAAATTAAAAAATTAATGATCAGTTTATACAGTTTTATACATCTATACACTAGACTTTCCATAAAAAACTACATTTTCTTTTAATAATACCAATTTTTCGAAAAGATCATTGCTCATACGATGTCTTTTATCCAAAAGAATCAATCCAGCTGTACTGAATAATCGCTCAACGGATGCACCACTCGGTAATCCCGTATTATACCGGATGAATAATTTGCAGAACGATATATACATAGATATACATATATATATATATATATATATATATATATATATATATATATATATAACATTGCATCATGTAGAGCAGTAGAGTTACTGTAAAGAAAGCATATCACCATTTGATTGGTTTTCTTGATATTTAAATATTTAATCTCATACTCAACATTCCAAATTTTTATAAAATAACGTTTGGTAACGTGCGTGACTTAGCATTACCGTTACCAAAAAATTGTAACGCGTTACCGTTACTAAAAAAAGTAACTTTTCTGGTAACGCGTTATAAGTAACGCGTTACTGTCAAACACTGACGCCTTCCACCTGAAGTTCAAACAAGGAGTGAAAGGATCATGCTTGAACTTTTGGTGGGAGGTGTCACTTCTCCTTGATGGTAATTAATTATCAATAAATTAATTTATAACTAAATACCAATATGCCACACAGATATCTCGATCTTCTTTCTTGGATTTTGTGTTATTTTGAGATTCTTTTATTCCCATAACAGTAAGAATCTGCGAATAATTCTCATTTCCGCGCTCAACTTTATTCCCAGGCTCGAATTAGCTCCTGACATGAAAAAAGTTTGAAGTTTAAATGCGTAATTGTGTACACATTTCATGACTCTCATGTTCGGTCGATTATTAAAGTCTATGAGGGAACCCTTTGCGCATGTGTATTCTTTCCCTAAGGAAAGTTGCGTGTCAGTGTTTCCTTTGGATGAGCAGCAGATGGAAGAGCAGACTTCAGACAGATTTTACACACGTGTCGGTGAAGCATATCTTACTACAATGAAAAAGATAGCAGAATATAACGTAGTGGGTAGATAACGGTCTTTGAGAAAAGACGGCGCGTGCTTCTACCTCCAAGAAGTACACTTACTACCTTCAGTATTCCCCAGACCATCTGCGGAATCGCCGGCTTTCGGCTTAAACTCGGTGTTAAAAAATAACTGCTTTTATACTTGTATAAATTTTGGGTGTGTTTTTTCACGCCCACTTGGGCAAGGATCTTTCTATAATCATGGGTAAGTATTTTTGATTTTCATATTAGTATTATTACAGCTTTACTGTATTTTTTATTATTTACTGTATTTTTAATTGATGGCGCCATTTTTCCTAGGAGAAAACATTAGATTTATTTTCGAATTGTAATAACCCTTGCTTAATTACTAGTTTTTTTTATTGTTCTATGCATAAAATAATCCCATTGGGAGTCAGCCTTGATTATTTAAATTGCTATTGAAATTGAAGTCAACTAGAAATATTTTAAATCTACTTGACATTCAACAGCGAGTGGATATTTAAAAATAAAGTACGTACAATAAAATTGCGAAGGAGTAATAAAATAAAATTATTTTGATGATTCTTATGTTAAATGTAATCCTTAACTTACGTCAATGAAATTTTGCGGTTTTTAAATTGATGAAATGACCCTACAAACCACAAATTGCTGTCATGATTTGAATCTCAAGAGTTGAGAAATTATGCATTTTTAAATTAGATATTAACTAATTTTTATCTTTTGCTTATTACAAATTGTTTACTCAAGTTTTTTTGTATTATTCACAATCTGGTTATAAAAATTACTAGGAGAATATTTTTCATAAAAAGTTAATATGTTGAACTCTACTCTCTTGACTCAACACTTCAGACGTTATTATGAAGTCCATCTGAAATATTGAGCTATTGATTTTCTCTTCTGGCTTTTCTCATTTATGAATTATAATCTATTAAAAGTTTCTTCAGGAATATTTTATTTCAAAATAAATCAAGATAAATCTTGAATTGCTTCTTGAAAATTTAAAAATATGATTGTCTGGGTTTATTGACTTCTTATTGCAAGAGTAATGTCCGATTGCTAGATTATTGATTTCCTAGAGTCCCAGTATTTAGGACAGTATTAAACAAATAACATTACGTTCACAACGTCCAAATAAATAAATTGAATTTTTCTCTCACTAGTTATCAACATCTTACGTCTGGACTAAGACACCTTTTTTCAATAGTGTTTTGTTAGAATCACTATAATTATTTATCTCTCGGGGTCACACTGAAGTGCATCTCACCGATAAGAAATATATTTATAGTATTAGTGTTACATCATTGACGCGTTTATTTTTTTGTGCTTAGCGTCAAGATACTAAAATAACGTCTGGAACAAAACTATAAAGATTTTCTACCTGACAAAGTTCAACAAGTACATTATTATTTTTTCTCTTCTAGTCACATTTTTCTTAGCATTTTTATTTCTTCCTCCTGGTTTGTTTTTTGTACTCTCATGAATTTTATTTCTTTTGAGTTTTTTGAGCATAAACGATTCAATGAAAACGAACATTCGAGCTTTATGCTCTGTTGCACGCAAATTTAGGCCCGTAATAAGGAAAGCCTCATGTGCATCGTTCAGGAACAGGGACTTTAGTACTCAACAGTCTTGGTATGTTAAAAACGTAGGTCATATTCTTCCGACATTCAGTGTGAGACGAAAGATAAATATTATTATAAATATTATTATATTATACTTTTTCCAAAAAATTACACCTTGTTAGGACAATTAAATTTCGTTTGTATTATCTCGGAAAATATAAATGGTGTACATAACAGAGATATCTAATCTTATCATCACCATGATTTTGTAATTGATGCTAATTGAAGAATGCAGACATCATGAGACAAACAATCACAATGCATTTTCCCACCTCTCATTTCTAATATAAGAAAGTAAATCTATTGCATAGAATTATATCAACTTTGATTCAAAGCAACTGTTATAATTTCGAAATTGTCTCTAATATCTCCAGGAAACAGTATATGTGACTTCTTGATTCCTGTTTTTATCATGTTGTCTGATTATTATAATAATTTATAATTATTATAATAATTTATACTACAGACAGATCCAGACTGGCATATGTAACAGCAGCGGCTGTGGGAGCCAGTACGGCAGTTTTCTTCGTCTGGTGGTGGTGGACCCGAAAACAAAAAGACCAGAAACCTTCTCGATGGCGAAAAGTTGGGGAGCTTAGTGATTTAATCTGTTTTCCGGTGAAATCCCTCGGTCCTATTCGAATGACCGAGATGGAATGCACCCCTCTGGGTCTCAAATCCGGTTGGCTCAGAGATAGAACCCTCATGGTCATCGATCTCAATGGCCAGTTTGTCACTGGCAGACAACTGCCCAGAATGGTTCAGGTTCGTGCTAATTTAATTTGCCAATTATTCATGCTCTGTGATACCAGCACAATGTACATTATCGGAAATTACCATTCCCGAGTGGATATTGAGGCTACACTATCAATAACTCTGCTTCAAACACATTTTCCAGACTTTGCATCTATAGTATAGAAACTGTTAATGCAAATTACATTACAAATTATCAAAATGGATACAGGGTGTCTAGCGGACCGGGAAATCGGGAAAAACCCGGGAATTTCATTTAGGACCAAGAATTTTTTGTTTTTTATTGAAAAATCAACATTTTTCTACTTTATCTTCTTTTTATTTTATTAGAAAACCAACACGCGATTATCTTATTTTACTTCTTATAACTTCAAGTCATTCAAAAGTTTTTTAAAAACTCTAGGGAATTTTAAGAGATTTTAAATGTTTGCATGAAATTTCGAGGAATTTTAAGAGAACTCAAGAGATTTTTTATGATTTTTAAAAGATTTTGTGGAATTTCATGAGATTTTTAATAATTTTAAGGATTTTCAACAGATTGTTCTGATTTTTAAAAGATTTTATGTAATTTTTAAGGATTTCATGGAATTTAATGATATTTCTAATACTTTTAATGTATTTTAAAGGATAAAAATGTATTTTAATTGTTATAGAATTTTAAAGAATTTCAAGACGTTTCTGGGAATTTTAAGAGATTTTCTCAAAATTTAAGAAATTTTAAAAATAAATTTTATAAATTTTTTAGTTTTTCGTGAAATTTTAAGTTATTTACTCTCTAAAATTGAATCAGTGAAATTTCACTGATTTCCAGTAGATTTTTCACTGATTAAAATCGTGAGAAAAGAGTCACTGTTGTCACTGAAAATCAGTGGAATTTGACTGGGAATCAGTGAAATTTCACTGATTCTAGTTTAGAGAGTAGAAAGGTTTCTGGGATATTTTAAGAGATTTTAAGTCTTGTAGTGGAATTTCGAAATTTTATTTTTTCTGAGAATTTTAAGGGATTTTATGAAATTTTATGACATTTATAATAATTTTAAGGGATTTCAAGAAAGTTTTCTGATTTTTAAAAAATTTTATGGAATTTTTCAGAATTTTATGGAATCTGACGAGATTTCTAATACTTTTAATGGATTTGCAAGGGAAATATGTTGCATATCAATTTAAAGAAAAATTAAAAGTCTACTACCGTTAAATAAGAACAGTAGTACAATTTAATTATGCCAAACTCTCTAAATATAACCGTGCACTAAAATTAGAGTAATTTCACTTTTTCACATCCTTCATAAAATGATGAGAGAAATGTAAACCTTTTTTTGATTAATTACATATTCATACGATGGTGAAAGATGCAAACTTATATTCCTTTGGAGATGAACGCCTCGCGGCTTTCTACTCGCCCACAATTTAATTTTCTCTGGCATTGAAAATTTATTAGGCCGATTAATAAGAAATTTATAGAAATTAATAGGCGTTTTAATAATACTGTTGATAGAGGTTTCATCAATAATCAACCGCCGGATATTCGCTTCATTCAGCCGTTATAACTTGTCACTAAAGATATTATACGTATGCATAAGTATAAATTAAAGATAATAAGAAAAAAAAGAAAAAGGGAAAGGTGTATATAAGATAATCGATCTTTCGAGACCGCAAAGTTAACAACCCAGAAAGATGTGCAAGAAAAGAATGACCGGACGGCTGTGATTACTGTGCACATTGATCAGAGTGTCTGATCTACGGCCACAGTACGCACGATGTGCTTAACAGCTTTAACATTAATTTACTAACTACGATTTTGACATTAATGCCATTTGTTGAATGATTAAGAGACTGGCACAACATCTGTTGCATATAAAATCATAATGACTGTTCCTGTTAGCAAGTTATCGTTTTTTCAAGTACATATAAGAGACAAAATATTTCTACTTTACAAGAATTTAAAGAAATCCGGGAATTGTCCAGGAATTGAAAAAAATCCGGCAAATCCGGGAATTGTCCTTGATTTTATTTCTGAAGCGGAAAGTGGATTTCTGGTTTGAAAAACTTTTCCGAATAATTAATTTAAGTATTTTTGACACTAGTGTTTCCTTAAAATCACTTGAATTCTTAGTAATCCTCTAAAATTTCTTGAAAATCATTAGAAATCACTTGATATTTTCTAAAATCATTTAAAATTCTTTAAAATCTTTTTAATCTTTTTAAAATGGTTTATATCGCTTGCAATTCTTGAAAATCTTAAAACTCTTTAGGATTCTTAAAAACTTCCGTGAAATTACTTTACTCTCTAAAATTGAATCAGTGGAAGTTCACTGATTTTCAATTTCTCTTTTTATGATTTCATAAAGAGAGCATCCACTGAGAATCAGTGAAAAGTCACTAACATTTTCAGTAATCATCATTAAACTACTGAAAATTTCAGTGATTTTTCACTGATTTTCAGTAGATTTTTTTACTGATTAAATTAAAAATTTTTGAAAAGTATTAAAAAATTATAAAATATAGTTTTTAAATGTTTTTAACCCACTATGCATTGTATGATGTATTTATAGTTTTTCCTCATCTTATTATATTAATTAATTACTTTCCAGATTTCGCCAAGTGTTGCCGGATCTGTTTTGACACTTCGAGCTCCAGGGATGATGTCAGTTTCAATCGACCTTGCCAGGGTGCGAGGAAAAGGTTTTCGCGCTGCAGTTTGGGGTCAGGCTGTACATGCCTGTGATTGTGGAGAGGAAGTTGCTAGGTGGTTGTCCCGTTTTCTTCTTCAAGAAGATGTTGGTCTCAGACTCGTTTATTATCCGTTAGAGCGACCATCTCGAGAAGTGCGAACGAAAAACAAGGCCTTCCCGTTGACAGACACCATCGACACGGTCAGTTTATTCATTTTTTTTTTCTTTTTATGGGCCATTTCCACTTATTGGCAGCTTTCAACAATCCTTGAAGCTAACGGGACACCATCTGGAATGATGCACTCTACTTCATTCTTGAGTTCTGGGACATCCTTGGAAATCACTGCGATTTTGCGGTGATACTATTCACTGTGATTGCAGGAACCTCTGAGAAGAATACCCATTTTATTCACTTTCGATCGTGTCTTACAATGTGCATGAAGACCGATTTCTCGCTTCGATAAACTAATGTTCAATTTATAATATGGAATGGAATTGAATTGAATGAAACTAGCACAAAGGGTGTTTGTAAAAAATTATCTCGTATCTAATCCACTATACGCTCATTATTTAGAAATTTTTCTCCGTAGAGTTACCGATATTGTTTCCTAATTGTATAAGGGTCATGAAAATTGAGGATAGAAAATATCAAACTAATTTGTATCTTATTTTTTAGGGAGCTTATCCAGACTGCACGAGTTATACTTTACTGAATGAAGCATCGATTGTAGACTTAAATAATCGTTTGGAAGAGCCAGTAAATCCGTTGAATTTCCGAATGAATTTCGTTGTGAAGGGTGCGGAAGTTCTTGAAGAAGATTACTGGGATTGGATCAAAATTGGAAAAATTGTTTTTCGAAATGTGAAGCCCTGCACAAGATGTATATTCACTACTGTGAATCCAGAAACTGGAAAAAAGAATCCTAAAGTTGAACCTCTGAAAACATTAAAATCGTAAATAAATCAAATATATAATTAAATCTAATATATAAATAAATCTAAAAATTTTACACACATTTTTAAATGTTTAACAACTTGTTGAATTTGCAGATACCGACAAATAACAGATCCTGAATTGCGTCCTTACACAGGCGACAGTCCCGTGATGGGAATACATTTAGGATTACGAAGTTCAAATGCCACTGTTCGACTTGGAGATACAGTTTATGTGGGAGTTTCTGAAAATGAAGAGGCAATTTTAAAAACGCCACCATAGCATCATCGCTGGGGCTCTTGTGATGAAGAGATCGTTCTCGATGACCAGGGGACAGATCCAATCGCTGGAGACAATCCTACATAAATTTTATTAATCTGCAATTCCTAAAAAATGTAAATTTGCATTTTTTAGATCAATGCACAAAATTATTATTTGTTTCTAATTTGCACCATTTGTAAATTTTTTTGTTTTACAAATGGTACACTTGAACAGAATTGATTTAAATTGTTTTCGTTATAATTTCAGGATTTTGGAAAAGCGATTCTGTCCTCTTCTGTCATTTTATTTATTTTTTTAGGCAAATAACATTTAAAGCCTATAAATTACCCGTTTCAGTTTGTTGTTAAGTATTTATAAAAATAAGGGAGTGTGCAATAAAATAAGACAATAAAAACGTGTGAAATGAATGGATGAAAATTTCAAATAAGTATTAGATTTTTATGTTATTAGTCTAAAACTATTTCTATTTCAAGAAGCGTTTAAGACTGGAACAAGTTATTTACTAGTTGTGTAATTATTACTACGCAATTATTTAATTGAATATTCTATTACCTATAAATGTTATTTTCATTTCTTTAGGTTAAAAATTCGGTATGGATAATATAATATTTATATTAATGAAGCATCGAAGCGACTTACTCGCCAAAATGAGAAATTAGGTATATTTTTGTACAATAGTTATTTGTACAATAAAAACTCATTGTTTATGTAAATATGGTTTCTTATTTATATTTCAATTAACTCATGATTTGATTTTAAACTTTCAAGTTGAAATTCAAAGACTTGGAAATTCTTAGCGCATTCGATGAACGAATAAATTAACACAGTTATTAAATTTTATTACAATAATATTTATTTACACTACAAAATAACAAAGTCCATGTACACTGGGGATGATTCTATCAACCTAACTAAAAATAGGTACACCCTATCGTTATGTGATTGAGGTGATGTCGAAATTTCTTTTTCAAAAATTTCACGACAAAACAGAAAAAAAAAATTATTTAAAAAATGGAAACGTTCATTTTCTTGGCAATTAAATTCCAGTTTCGCGTGAAATTTTCATTAAATTGGTGTTTTTGATGGATTCCGAGCCTCGTCATGTCCGCGTTTTAGATCTTAAGGTTTTCAACAGCCTTTTAATAAAATTGATATATAAGAAGGTCGCGGGTGGAATCTACAATATAATAAATGGTAAAAACAACTAATGCCTGGCACTGTTGCAACAAATACTATATACAAGGTTTCGTGTTTCTGGCTGATTATTAGCCGTTGCTCAGAAAAGTTTTTCAATTCCACAAAAATGCTCTTGATATAAAAAAACTGAATCATAAACTTAGTTTCTTAATAAACCACATCCTCAATTTCACAATAATTTTTTTTGGAAGAAACTTACATTTTGTAACGTTTTATAATATTTTTTTTGTATCGAATTTCAAAAGGATTTTTTGTGGAATCAAATGAAGCTTTCTATAAATTACCAACGAACAACGAGACAACTATCACATAGTCCAACATTCTTTTCCATTTTCGACGATGATAAATTCGTCGAAGTTTAAAAAAGATGGAGGACATCGCGCAAACGATCAAATTAATAATTAAAATAACTGTACGACAATGCACAGTATCTGAGCAATTGACATATTTAATTTAATCGAATGCGTCTTGCATTCTGCTCTCTTATCATTATTATAACGAAGATAAAAAAATTGCTAACATTATTGAGCCTTTCCAACAATTGTTTTGCAAACTATTAATTCAAAAGAAAAAATTATACAAACTTTAATTCTGAAAGTATAATGAAAAATGATATTAAATACTTTTTGAATAAAAGTTTGAAACTTTCGCATATAACATTTTTATCTGGAAAGATCTTATTCACTATTTTCATAATTCGTTGGACTTTGTTCAAACTTTCTGCGTTTACAAAAATTGTCTACCTTCTTCTTTTTAAACATTCGAATTACAGAACGAATAATATGTGGATAAGTAAGAGAGCTTGATGAAAAATGAAGTTTCGTCGAAGCAAAGATTAGAATTAAAGCTTAAATTTGCGATTTGACTGTTTCGACGAAACATTTTCTTGGGTGGGGAATAAAAAACTATAATTTAGGGAATTTGTGGTGAAGTTCCTTTGCTTTGTCGGCGATTCTCCGACAAAACATTGTCAATTTGGATTTCAGGTATGAGGGGCAAGAATGCTTTCTCTGTGGCCTTAAAATCCTCCGGAAATTTTTCGATGGTCCCCGATGGCTGAGGAGGATCATCAAATCTCAGCTTTTCCTATTTTTGCGTTGTGAGCTTCCTAGACTGGATTTTTTCTAGATGATGGAGGTGATCAATCGCGCCTTGAAGTTGACAATTCGCTCACTAGTGGCCGCCATACGCTGAAAATTTTTCTTTAATTAATTAAAAATGTTTTTAACAAAACTTAATAGTTAAATATTCATAATACTTTGTATATTAATCAGTAAGAATCGTTCACTGGTTCAAATCTGAAATTTTTTATTTCTAATTAAGGATAAGAAATGATAAATTAAAAGGCATTTTTTTTATCTAATTTTCACTACTGTTTCAATCTCTTTAAATTGAAATTTATTTCATCAAAATAGTTTGATTCTCTCGTGACTAGAGCCAATTCATAATAACAATGTGATTTCAGTAGATTAATCTTTGCCTTGTAAGGCGATCTCAGTAGATTATCTCTTTGATTCAAAATCTAAGTAACTGCAACTTTTCCTCAATATTTCAGCTACTTTGATTAGAACATTTTTTATCTTCTCATTATAAGTGAAATCCTTTGTGTGTGTTTTCATTTTCTATGTCGATTATTGCAGCACGAGTTATAATAAAAGTGTAATCGAATTATAACACTTTCCTATTGCTTCGTGATTGCAGAGCGTTTGCAGCATTATTTGTTACTGAAGACTCTGTTTAATTAAGATTGATTACGGAAATAATTCTTTGTTACCCTACAATGATATGATATAGTTATTGCGTATGGAAAGGTGAAACTATTAATTGGATTTTTTCGCTTCAGGTGATTCGCTTTGTTCTGCGTCAAGTACGTCTGTGAAAAAGATTGATATTACTGAAGCGAAGCGTGAACGATTTCGAATTGAAGGGTCACAATTTTCATAAATACTATTCTGCATTGTGTTTTATAATATAGGAAATATCATTTTGGTTCGCTTTGAAGAGAATGTCAGTGTGTTACGTGTTGACTCTATAAACACACATTAGATTCGTTTTCTCCAGGGAAAAGCAATATTTTTTCGACTTTTCCGACATAAGTGGAAATTTCTGGGAATGAACTTTTGATGACATGTCAATGTAATTTGGTAGAAGTTTTCGGGTCAGTTCTCGCGTGCCAGGAGCGAACAGCCGCGGAACTTGCATAAGTCAACCGGCAAATGGACGAGCTATTTCATAGAGAAAGTCGCGTGTATTTTTGCTTTCCATCGATCTGAGGCTCATTATGTAATTGGAGACTAGATCTGGAATATTTCAGCTTCGCTTTTGCCACCTATTTGATTTTAATTATCACACATAATTAAATCTTTCATAAAATGGTACTTTTATATTTTATTCCAAGAATCAAAACAAATTGCACCAGGTTATCAGAAAAAATAACTAAAAGAGATTTATTATGTTTATTTAACTATACTACAGAACAATTATATTTTATTATACTAGCAAACCAACACGCGCGCGATTATTTTGATTTTCTTCTTAAAACTTCAAGTCATTCCAAAGCCAATCAGATTTGATACTATAATGTATACAAAATTTTGGAGACATTTTTAGAGAGGAAACACTTTTTCAGAGAGGGGTTTCAAGAGGTTTCTAGGAATTTTAAGGGAATTTTAAGATATTTCGTGAGATTTTAAAGGAATTAATGCAATTTTAAGAGACTTTTAAGAATTCTAAGGGATTTTAAGAGGTTTCTAAAAATTTAAAAATATTTCAACGAATTTAAGCGATTTATAAGGTTTTCCTTAAATTTTAAGGGATTTAAAAACGTTAGTAAGAGTATTATGGGGTTTTAATGAATTTTAAGATATTTTGAAAGAGTTCTAAGAATTGCGAGGGATTTTATGCAATTTCATGAGATTTTCTGATCTTTAAAAGATTTTGTGATAATTTTAAAGGATTTCATGGAATTTGACAAGATGTGAAATTTCAAGAATTTTCTGAGAATTTTAAGAGATTTAAAAGTTTTTCAGGGAATTTTATGGAGAGATTTCAAAATATTTTTACTATTATTAAAAGATATGGTAGAATTTAAAAGGATTTCAAAGGCTGTACATTTTTTAAGGATTTTCAAGAAATTTTTCGACTTTTAAAAGATATTGTGGAATTTGATGAGATTTCGAAATTTTAAGGGACAAAGGCAAACAAGCACGTGCGATTATTTTGTTTTTTTTTTTTTTTTTTCTACAACTTCAAGTAATTCAAAAGCCATGCAATCAGGTTTACAACAACAATGTTTGCGAGATTTTCGAGACATTTCGTGACATCACTTTTTTAAGATAGGATTTATTATAATTATTAGTCAAGAAGAATAATAAAAATTCAATATATTATTGTCTTGGTAATAATAAATAATAATAATATAATTTTTTCCTTAATAAAAAAAGTATGTTGAGTTTACGAGTGATCGTGAGAAATAATAAAAGAATGAAGACATCAGTGAAAGAAAGTACTAAGAGGCTCTTCAAGTCAAACAGGATGGCAAATACGTGCTTTTACAAGAGTGTGTCTAATTACTATTATGAACCGTACATATAAATTAAAATGTCGTTGGTAGGATTCCATTTGCTACTGACTATTGGTTGAAAGTGAATGAAATTGTAGTAGAAAAATGTGTTGAAAATTAGAGTTGAAGACTCGATGGCTACAAAAATGGAGCCAAGTTCTAATCTAAAAATTCGATTTCTTCATTTTATGCAAAAAGTATCAAAATTAAATATTTTTTCGCTCTGTACACAGTCTTATATTTGAAAAAAGATTAGCGCTACAGAGCGAAAGAATATTTATTTATAATTTTCGTTGAGTAAAATGGGGAATGGTATTTTGAGCTTAACTCTTGGGGCTAACGCCAATAGGACATAACTTTCCGGTTTCCTGGGGGTTACATATTGCGTCACTGATTGTAATTAACCCCCAAGTAAGGTTATCATTATAAATAAAAGTAGTGGACATGCTTAGTGTCAATGGAACTGGAAAATTTAAATTCTTGTCGCAAACTGCAGTATTTGAAAGTGAACGAGTTTCATAAACTCGTTGTAATCAGCTAGCAAATAAGCTAATTTAACTGTCCGCGACCTGAGAGCAGTTTTTTTGTATTACATGTCCCTTGTGCAATAATTTTCTAATTAGCATTCTGCAAATGAAAAATGGCTGAAATCTGACATGTGGGTATAAAAATTCACAGTAATCTTATACTAGATTTGTACTATTGTGCAGGAATAGAATTATGATTTTATTTCCGTGTGAAAAATAGAGAATTATTTTATACTCACAAGAATCAAATCTTGAATGAGGTTCGAAATTCCTCGATTTGCAATGACGAAAAGCCTCGTGATTGGTCCAGGGACGGCTTCCATTCCTCCTCCTGGTGTAGGTGCACCCGCTGCTGGGTCCGCTGGCTGCGCGCTTCCGCTTCCGCTTCCGGCGACCAACTGTAATCAGCGCGTGTCAGAATTAGTTGTGCTGGGAGGTGAAGGTCAAGGGTAATTCAAGAAGGCAATGCAGGATTTCTTGGGAGTAACTAGGAATGTACAGTTGCGGCTCCACGTCCAGCTCCAGCGCTCCCGACACTACGGTGCTAAATCCTTAATCCTTGCGGCTAAATCCATCGATCCTGCTGCTACGATCCTTCTTTTAAAGTGCTCCTTCGTCTTTGAAAATTCCAAAAGACAGACAGTGTTCGCCAGAACTAAAGTGACACTAATTATAAAACCATTACGCCATTACGAACGGCCTTTCGCAGTATGCTGTTCACGATCTTTCATAGTTCAAAGCGATCCACTTTTTTTTTTTTTTTGAGGCGAGGCTTTTTTCAAATTAAAAAAAGAAACTATATTTCCGGAATTCGCGCCAGCACACTACGAATGTGACCTTTGGACGTGGAAATACCTCTACAAAAAATAATTTACACTACAAAAAAATATACATCCACCTGGATCAAATTTTCCCAGAATATTCGGTTAAAAGTTTTATGAAAATTGATATAATCACTGGACTTTCATTGAATAGACAACGAGAATTTGGTGCAGGGAAAAAAGGCAGGCGACTCAAGCGCGATTGTTTATTCCAACTTTGAAATTAATTTGATAATTAATTCTTTTGATTTAATTAAACAAGGCTGAATGGTTTCATTGAAATTTGAACGCTTTTTAATAACCCGAGTTTGAAATTGTAATCAACTGATTTTTTAAATTGAGTGCTAGAATAAATTTCAAAATTTTATATGGGCCCGCGACCTGATCGCCTGCCCATTTTTTTTTATCTAATGACGAAAGATACTTTCGCTAATAATACGGTGCACAAATCTAAGACGGATAACAACGAGAATCGATAGTAATTCTTGGTGAATATCCCGAAGGGCCTAGACGAGAAGTCCATCAGCCGTTGGTTCGCCAATTTTTTTTTTTTTTTGTCAGCGGTGATTGTCAGCGTTGCGTCGGGACCGTTGGCAGAGTGGAACGTCTGGATAGCAATGGATTTGGGTTGGATGAATTTTTTTGGAAAATTTGGAGGTGAAACGATTAGAGCAGTCAGATGAAAGTTGCTGGTAAATATGGTAAATTGAGTTACGATTTAGATTAATAATCAGTAAAATAATTTATCGATTATGCACTGAGCAAAAAATACTATTGAATACATAGCACACGTATTTTCACTATAATACGATTGCTTATGATATCGATTAAAATAAATATTTAATCGATCCAATTATTGTACATTTTGGGTCATAATTCGATACCTAATTAATAAATTAAATTTAGGTCCTTAATCTAACCGAAATCGCAACTCTGATGATTGTAGTACTTGAGAAGTTGTACTTTGTTGCATTATAAATACTTTAATGAATTAATACTTTAATGGACTTTAAGTAGAAAAATGTATCTGAGGTGGAACTTATTATCCATTAATAATAAGTTGACATTTCCGAAAATTATTGCAAAATTCAATCAAAGATGAAGGTTTTTTAAAAACCCTTTTTTAATCCTTTTCTCAACATGGTTCTTCTGAAAATTAAATTAGATCGATTATGAGCTAGTTCTTGGGTTTAAATTACATCACTTGAACTTGTTAGGAAATTGATTTATTTTAATCATCCTCATCCTCGATACTTTCTAAAATTGCGACTTCTTAGTTTATCCATAAAATTACGTATTATTCAAGTACTACAAATCTATGAAATGAAATCAGAAAATGAAGATGAGAAATGATGAAAAAGTTCGTAGGACAGCGGAAAATGGAAACTGGGAGAATGCAAAAAATCCGTATCACATATCAAGAGACTTCTGCAAGAATTTTCATATTTTCTTTTCACTTCGTTATCGAATAAAATATAATAACAATTATGTTACTCACACACGAATATAAGTAACAAAATGTGTATTAGAATTGTAGAAGTAGATAACAGAAGAGTTCTTGATACGTAATCCATGCATGTGTAGAAAAAGAAGTATAGATAGTCTCAGGCAACATAAAAGAAATAAGAGAATAGATAGAAGAAATAGATAGAAGAAATAAGTAAAGATTATTAGAAAAAAAGAGAAAAAAATTAGAAAAAGAGTAAAAAGTTAGAGAAAGAAAAGAAAGATGCTTGAAATGAAAGAAAAGAGATTTATTTAGATTTTTAGAAAGGAGGGAAGAAAGAAAGGGATAAGAGTAAACTGTTATTATCGACAAAGTCTGTCGACTGAAAAGCTAGTATCGAAGATACCATAAAATTAGTACGTGAAATGTGATTATAAGGCAGTTGTGACTTTGAGTGAAGTGTTAAAGAAGTGCTACGAGCAAGTAATTAACAGCTACGTGCAATTAGTGTTTGCTTTTCAGGTAGGGTGCTTCTGCCTTAACAGTTGCAAGTGTAGCTAGTATAGAATGAATGAGAGAAGATGCAGTGCAATTTTTGTGTATTTATGCAAATCTGTCGAGTGTTTTGTGTTTTGTATGTTTATTTATTTTTTTTTTCTATAAAAAGAAATGACATTGAACTTTTACAGTACTTTTGTCCTAGCAAAAAATGAAATAGGACTTTTTTGGAACTTTTTTTAAACAAAAATTGAAATATGATTTTTGTAGTACTTTTATGCTAACAAAAACTGAAGTAGGGCTTTGATAGTACTTTTACCCCCCCAAAAAATGAATTTGGGCTCTGATAATATTTTTTCCCCAACAAAATATGAAATACGGCTTTGATAGT
>CAJFCP010000112.1:560514-681097 GCA_904066005.1 Synergus itoensis | reverse complement strand
ACTTGTACCCCAACAAAAAATAAAATAGGGCTCTGATAGTACTTTTGACCCAACAAAAAATGAAATAGGGCTTTGATAGTACTTTTACCACAACAAAATATGAAATAGGACTTTTGTAGTACTTTTGTCCCCCATAAAGAAATGAAATAGGACTTTTCTAGTACTTTTGTCACAACAAAAGATGAAATAGGGCTTTGATAGTACTTGTACCCCAACAAAAAGAAAATAGGGCTCTGATAGTACTTTTGTTCCAACAAGAATTGAAATAGGACTTTTATAGTACTTTTGCGTCATCAAAAAATGAAGTAGGGCTTTCATAGTACTTTTACCCCTACAAAAAATGAATTACGGCTCTGATAGTACTTTTACCCCAACAAAATATGAAATAGGACTTTTATAGTACTTTTGTTCCCCACAAAGAAATGAAATAAGACTTTTCTAGTATTTTTGCCGCAACAGAAGATGAAATATAGCTTTGATAGTACTTGTACCCCAACAAAAAATAAAATAGGGCTCTGATAGTACTTTTGTTCCAACAAAAAATGAAATAGGATTTTTATAGTAAACGGAAAAAAGAAAATGGCTGAATTTACCATTTAAAATAGTTAACATGCGCTCTGAACGCATTTTTCCTGGAATTTAGTAACTTTTACTATTTAAAATTGTAACTTTTGCAATGAAAAAACAGGGTTTGCAATTTTCTTAGCAAAAATTACAATTTTAAATAGTGAAACTTACTAAATTCCTGGAAAAATGCGTTCAGAGCGCATGCTGACTATTTTAAATGGTAAATTCAGCCATTTTATTTTTTCCGTGTACTTTTGCGCCAATATAAAATGAAGTAGGACTTTGATAGTACTTTTACTCAACAAAAAATAAAATAAGAAATGAAATTTTGAAATATAATTGAAAATTTATGTAATTGGGTGGTGTCAAAAGTGTGATTTTGGTGGTGAAGTTGGTGGCAGTGACGTTGGTAGGAAGGATTGGCGTACCGCTGGTCTCGTGGCGTTTCCGGGCGCAGGGGCGGCTGGGGCTGCTGGGGCAGCTGGGGCAGCTGGCGCAGGGGGAGCACCCGGTGCAGGGGGTGCACTTGGTGCAGCTGGGGCGGCGGGTGGGGGAGCAGGGCCCACATCACGAGATGCGCTTAGGCCCAGCCCTAGACTTTGTGTACCGGCTACCACGCGGTACACTGTGCCCGCCGCTCTTGCCGCCCCGTCGGCTGCTTGCTAGGGAGACAGACGATCATTGTTTTATTTCTTTTTTCTCCTCATTATCGGTCACTGCAAAGAAATTCAAGCCACGAATCGATGTTTCCCAACATCCATAAATCGTAGTTGCTGTAAAATTGTTATTAGGTCCCGTCTTCATCCTTCCACTGGTCATCATTTCTTTGCTGATACATCAATCCGTTTTATTTTATAAAACTCAATTACATTTGTATTATTCCATTACGTAAACTCTTCATGAGAATGGGAAATTAATCAGGGAGATAGTTTACATTGTGATAAGTTTTTACTAAACTGTAAATTCTACTATGCTTTGTAGCCAATCAGAAGTGTAGTAAAATCTACTGTATAGCAAATATTACTATGGTATAAATGGGCTCAGGAGGGAGGCTGATAATCGTGTTATAGAAAACTAGAGTGTTGTTAGTTGCATAAAAGGTTTATTGATTTAGCTTTTCTCAAATCGAAAAATGTATTATTAATTTTTTTTTTAATTTGAAATAATGAATATAAGTGGTTTACGATCAATCTCGTCAACCGAGATATTTCGCAAAAACTCGTTCCGCTAATTCTGGGAGCGACAGGCGAAATTCCTGGCAGCGATATCGTTGCTCTTTGTGGCTCACTCGTTCATAGAGGTATTATTTTTACACGATTTAATGTTACTTTTTCTCTTCGACTATTTAAATTTTAATACTGCAGAAACTGGATTTTTCTAGACAGCTTTGGCGAATTCTATGCGTTGCACAAATTATGACACGTAATATGTTAATAAAGGACTCACAACTAGAACAGAGGTTTCAAAACTAGGTCGGTTAAATATGGATCATAAAATAAAATATATACTGGAAAAGTTATTTTACTTGACTGTGATTTTTTTGAAGTAATAAATAATTCCTAGTAATAAGAGTATGATGTTTGACATGGAGGCGCTTTCCATCGCTTTAAGAAAATGGTATTCTCGCTTTCGCAGGTAGTAAGCAAGATAATGAAGTTATTATTGAGCAGTCTTTGTAAAAATTTGCATAAAAGATCAGAGAGGAGGCTTGAAACGAAGTCACGCGTTGCTTTCACGATCTGCATAATCAAGTCATCTTCCCCAGCGCGGTCAGCTACGGGCTACGAGGTCACAAAACCTTGGAACGGAAACCAGACAACTAATATGGCGATTTAGTTTAGACTTTCACCGTCTACTGTCTACGATATCTAGTCTATACGCCCTTCTCTTATTTATAACTTTCAATACCGATTCAATCGCAAAAGATAATATATCTTTGAATGAGGGAAACTACTCGTTAAAGATTATTTGTATTAATTATTATCAGCATCTTGAAAAAGACAATTGATTCATCATTATTAGCGAATGTTGAATTCTCTATACGATTCAATTTAATACTAAAAAAACTTGAATGAAGCAACCTTCACAAAACGATACGTGAATCAATTGAAGTCCGATGTCCATAAATCGAACTATGTAAATGGCTACCTTGACACGCTATCCTTTTAAATGCAAGATTGTCCTTAGTAATTTATGTGTAAGCACTTTTCACTTATTTTATTACGCTTTTTAAAGAAGCTATTAAACACGATTATTCAGCCAGGAACAGGATAGTGATTGTAGTTTTTTTCTTTTGGGATTTATTTTTTATAGGAAGAAGTTTAGTAGAACGGGAGAATTTTTCAAACCGTCAGATTATCATAGAAATTGTTGATCCTGAAATTTTTTAATTTTATACAAAGAAGGTCGAGGGTCCAACTCACCCTGACGATGTCGAAGAGAAAATTGCCAGATCCAGCACCGCTTCCACCTCCAGCGGCTGCGCCACCTCCAGCTGCACCGCTGAGACCAAAGTTGAGGAACCTTTTATTTCGGTTTTCATCATCGCTAACTTCGATGTCTTCCAGGGGTGCGAGTTCCTGTTCTGAGGCTGCATCTGCTGCATCTTTTGGTGTTTCATCTGCAAATTGAACTCGAACTTCGTTGTTTTGAGATTCTGCTACTGATTCTTGATGATCTCCTCCTCCTACTTCACTGACTTGATTTTCCGCCTCGGAATTCACGTCCTGGAAGAAAATTCGCATTATTCTTTTGATTAAGATTTGTATTTCAACTTTTATCGATTGCAACTTTTTTAGAAAATGTATCAACTTTTAATATTGATATTTCGTAGCTCTTGGGAAACAAGATATTAAATATTCAGAATATTGGCATAAAATAGATCGGAATATCAATATCGGAAATTAATACTATTTCTAGAAAAATACTTGTCTGAGCAGTAGGAATAAATATGAGACTCCTGCCACATTTTTTTTGACTTTCACAAAATCAAAATTGACTGATCTACACAGCAACATAAATGTTAAATCTCTTAATTAAGAGACACATTAACAACAATGTTAACGAAACATGTTCACACGTGTTTATACAACGTCTTGTAGTTGTGATTTAATAATTGAGTTAATTATATGACATGCAGGTACAAAAATACTATATATGTCAGATATAAGAATGACAGGCATAAAGAATATTATTTTACAGAAAATACAATTAACATCTATATCAATTTAAACAATTAAAACAAATTAGGATTTTTTTCTTTTACTCTTGGATTACACTTTTGTTTTATTTAAAATTAATTATTACTCAAGAATTTTCAGTCGCGTGCAAATGAGACACGATTCATTAAACTTCTTTTGCATCAGAAGTATTAGAGGATTTCCTCAAATCGACAAGCGAAAGTTTTATTACTGTTATGGAATAATTAATTTGGTAATGTCCATTATATTATACTTGCAGAACACTGCCCTACAAGTTTCTGCTTCCGACAAGCAATTAATTTCTTATTATAGTAGAAATTAATAAACACTAGTAGAAAATAAAAAAGCATTCAAATGATCGAATTTCAAATTATTTTTAATAATTATTAAATGTGAGTTCCATTTGATTAAAAAGGGATAGATCGTGTGTATCGTCTTGAGTACTTTCACGATTTTTTACTTCGAAGAAATAGATTTTGAGAGGAGTAAATAGTTTGTCGTATTGAAAAAAACCGAATCATTTTACAGTAACTTGTAAAATTTGATGGATATTGTGAATAAAATAATATTTTAATAAGAAATGATGTTTTTAAGTCATATGTACTAATTTCAAAAGAATTTTATTTTACGCCACATTATATGTAAATTAAGTTACTCTGTTGTCAACAAATAAATCATACGAGAACATTTTTCGCAAATGAGAAAGTGGTGCGTGCACTGAATCATAAAAAGTCAAGACTGAATTTAGAATTATTTGTTTGTTTTTTAAATAGACTTCGAGACAATATAGCATTCCAATGGATGTTTTATTGTAACAATTTATTGACTTTCTCCCAAGCTTTGGTTAAATTTCTAATATTTCAAGTTATTCTTAATTCAATTATATATATTCAATATAAAGACAAGTTTCAAGATATTTTCTGGTGGTTCTTTTCAATACAACAAGACAATAAACAAAAAAAATATTGAGAAACGAAAGTGGAAGATGATAGCAAGGATTGAGAAGCTAAAATGAGCTAATCGATTAAAAATAACAACCAATCACATTCTCTCTATAGAGTGAGACTAGTTCCTGGACCAGTTCCTTTTCCTTGAGATGAACGTCCCTCACCAAGATCCTTTCATCAATATCTTGAAAAATTCACCAAACTCGATTGTTGCCCAATTCTCTAAGAAAATCGTCGTCGTTCTACGAGGGGATAAATGACAAGAACAATCACTACTCAGAAATAAGAACATAAATATTTATTGACGCAAGATTTCAACCACTTTTTCTTATAATCATATACTTACAGTATTGAGAATGTCAATATAATCTATGGAAAGTGATTGATAAATTATTATCATTACTCTCCGTCATTGTCCTACTGTTACGCTTTGGCTCGATTGTATAATATCTACGAGAGGTAGGAAGAAATTGTTTAGTGTCGAAAATGGAAAAAAGTAGAATGTAGATCAAACTTCAAAGAAACTAGGAGAAAAGTTCAATGGTTCGAGAAAAGTGAAGGAAAAGCTCCGCAGTAGTCCTGAATGTACGGAGATCCTGAGAGCCAAGATTTTTATCTTGGTAACGAAAGAGAAAAGAAGAGATGAGAGAAGAGAAGAGATGAGAGAAGAGAAGAGAGATAAACGAGAATTTTTTCTGAAGAAACTTTCCTTTGGAAATTTTCCTTATTTAAAAAGGGAGTTTAAGTTAAAGAGATTTTAGTGAGTGGAAAATATTATTTAATGATATTTTTCTCAGAAAGATATGTAAGCCAAGTAGAAAGATTGAAATTGAATATAAATACTTCTATTAGTTTTATTAGAAGAAGATTTATATGATTTCTAGACTCGCAAAATTAGAATGATTCTTCTGTGGTGTCGGAAGTCAATTCTTCTGACGCTTTGGTGGAAGTAATTGAGGCTTCCATTTCATCTTCGTCGGGTGGAAAAGTTGGCAAGTCAATTTGAACCTTGGAGCCACCTTCGCTTATACCAGATGATTTTGATGAAATCGAATCATCGAAATCATCCTCGAATGGATTTGCCACTGTCACTGTTGTTCCACTGCTTCCTTTTGTCCCTCCACCCCCTCCACCCGCAGCCCCACCAAGAGCCCCTCGCAGGAAAACAGGGCCGAGGATGCGGAAGAGTTCAGTCGTGATCATGTTGACCTTTTGTTCGACTATCTAGAAAACAATAGCTCGTCACTTTCTTTCTCGAGGTACTGAACTTGACTGAATGGATTTTTCGAGGTCGATGAAGGTCAAATGCAGGTGAACCACGAAGACTGGGTGATTGTACTGTTTTTCAGTCATTTATGATTCCTTTTTTTTATTGCACAGTAGACGAAACATGGAAAGAAGTGCCATGGAACCAGGCGAGCTTTGCGTCGCTTTTTGTTGATTTTTTTTAAGAAGAAGAGTGCGATGGTAGCTCCTGATGATTTAGTGTGATGATTTTATCAATTTTGTAAAATGTGGAAATCGATTTTGATTATTGATAGCCAACAAGACATTTTATTTAAAGATGCTTCGGCTTCGTACTCGCTATACTGATTTGAAGCTAATTATTTATTATTTCTTTAACAAGAAAGATATTGCTTTCGACTTTGAATGCTTGCCAAGAATCCGATTTGAATATTCAATTAAAAATTTCGAAATATTTTCAAAGCATAGAATATGTTTTAAATGGAAAACATGTAGTGTGTTTGGCTTTGCCAAGTTCTATTACTGCAATCCTCTTTGCCTTTCTGAGCGCTATTTTTACTTCAGATTCAATGGCATTTCAAACTTAAAGAGGTTAAAGAGAGTTTGTTAATTTGGTAAAATTTTAAAAGTAATAATAATAATCCAGATTGGAATTTTTAAATCAATATTTGATTGAGTTAAAATGATTCAGATAAAAACTCTCATGAAGTTCAAGTAAAAATGACTACATAATTCTTATGTTACTTCTAAGATTAAGCTGTCAAATTACTCTTTCTGAGCTGTCAACATGTCATAGAAAATTTTTTTATGTAATTTATGACTAGAATTGTATGCCAAAGATGATGGAAGAAATTTAAGAGTAATCTTATGTTTATTTTCCAAGCGAAGTCAAAGAAAATTACAGGTTTCTTAAGTTTATACGATTTTTCAAGGAATAATTTGCAAGGCTAGATTCTAATTCCATTATAGGATTTCCTACAATTGTCGAATGCTCGTTAAAATATTTATTTCTTTTCCCAATTCTATAAAACAATACAAGTAATTAGACTAGTTTCCTCAGATTCGCTACATGATCATTATGTTCAATTCTGAAAATCACGAAGTACATGGATTTTAGAAGGAAATTGCGTTGTGAAGTTCGATCCACTTTTTAATCGTGAAAGTGAAGGCGTTACGCGTTTTCACATTAACCGCTTTATTCGTGTAATAATTGTCTTGTTTGATCGCTAGAGCAATTAAAAGATATAATCTTTATCAACAATATCAAAATTAAGAGCATTTTTGAATGACTGGATATTGGAAGTTTATATTAAGATTTGAAAATGCAATTAAAATTATAAGTTTAAACTTTTTTTTTTATAAAAAAAGTAGATACTACGAATTTTTCTAAACGCATTGTATATTTTCGTTACGATCGAAAAGAGATTCGAAAGAATCAAATTTAATTCTAAAATGAATAATTAATTATATAAAGAGAAAATTTTATTTGCTTGTGGAAAACATTGTGTAAATCTGAAATTTTGTAATTGTAATTTTATTGCATATCAAACATTCAAAGTCAATTTCCAGGATTTTAAAATAGATCTTGTTAATTAATGAGGATTAAATTTATTTCACAAGGAAATGATCAAGATATGATTGCGCTTGAAATAAATTATAAATCAAGAAAACTAAGATGAACTTTAAAGCCTTTGTGAATTTTTCACGTATGTTTTTGTGGTAAAAATCCTCTTTTGACTGTGGAAGAGTGGAGACGATCTTCTAACTTCCGGTTTCGTAACCGCGGAGAAGAAGATTCGTATTTTTCATTTAAATGATCTGGCGGAAGGCGTAATAAGAGCGCATTTGATCGCGTGGTCAATGAGCGAAACAGTCAGCGAATTGCGAACAAATATAAAGCGAATGAGTAAAAGAGTGAGCGAGCATGCGAAGTCAACACGCAAAAGTGAGTGACTTTCTCGATTGGAATGTTCACTTAAAATTGGTCTTAGATAAGCGAAATGCGTCTCTTCCGATTTTTAATAATTCGTAAAAATCTTAAATTCAAATTATAATTCCTTTTAATTTGAACCTTGTAAAAATATCTAGAGCAGGTCAAGAAAGTCAAGGTCTTTCGAAAAATTATAATTTTCACATTTTCATTGGATTCATTTATGTGCTTGTTTTATTTATTATTCATTTTTGAAGTAAAATTTTTGAAGTGAATCATTTTGATGAAAATGATCTGATATGAATTCAACATTTCGAGATTAAGATGATTCGTTTCGTATTCACAAGATGAATAGTAAGAGGAAATAAAGAAAGCTTGGTGCAGAATTTCAATGAGATAAATCTTATGTCAATGACTGGGAGTCAGCTAAGCTTAAGTTTCGAATCTGGATAAAAAAATGTAATTGAAGACGAAGAGTGATGGAATCAATAAAGATCAATAAAGATCAGAGAAAGTCATTGAGTTTTTGACTTTAATATAATATCTACAAGGATGTCTGCAAGGACACCTATTATCACCAAGAGGAATTTTCTCACCTGAGATATTTCTGGAAATAGTTGTCGCAGTAAGCCAATCGTTCTTTTGCTTCTGAGTGCCGTGTCATTCTCTGCTTCGACCATCACCAATCGATCAAGAGCCTGAAAAATACTTCAATTTTGGCCTTTCCGTAACCTCTTGACTGCAAGGTCCTAAAAACCTTTCTTTTCATTTTGTTAAAAAAATTATTGTGTATTCTCTCTTTCTCAAATATTTTCCTAAACCTGAAATAATAATAAATTCCCATTTGCTTGTGTAGTTATTATAACTACGCACTTGTTAAATGAATATATACACGTTTAAAAGTGGCCTAAGACCACTTTTAAACCACTTTCCTCTTTAGTGCCTAACAATTGTTAACAATACTTTTACTTCCGAGAAAATTATTGAGTCTAACGCTCTGGATTTTTAATGTCACACGCATGTGTGCCACACAATTTTCGTGCATTCCAAATTTTATGAGACATCGTTAACAATATATATATATATATGTTTTGTTTTAATTTTCCGTCACTTTTTCTAGCACAGTATTTATAAATCTGTGCAAATTGAATTTAAACTCCTAAGTGAATTTCAGCAATAGTTGAAACTGACAAAAATACTGAAACTGACAAAATAAATTACTTTTCATCCATTGATCAAAATTCGATTCGCTCGCGATGCTTTTTCAGATACCTAGTTGTGCTAAAGTTCCTCTGAAACAGTTTTTTAATATTTTTTCACTGATATCTCAGTGCCATGGTCCACTATTTCTTGAAATAGTCGAAGGAACCCCAGTATTAGTCGAGGCGTAACATTTTGCAATATTCGCATAAAATCGACAATAAATAGATCGCAGATGCAATGGTCACCAGGCAGCCAATGGACCTAAGTATAAAGTTGCTCAAGCATGCGATACGGTCCACTTTCCCTTAACTTAAACCTCATTCACATTTGTGCACATACGACACCTTACATATAGTAAAATCAGTACGTGAGAGTCGCTCATTATTTATCACAAAATGTGATCCACGGCCAATCTTAACGGTATTTTCGCTAATGTGGGGTAAGCCTCTTTTTCGTCACGTTCCATTACGTCATTAACAGAAAACCTGGTGTACCTTCAATTTTTACCTCCATGTTACCTTTCTCAACATATGTTTGCTTCGGGATATTTTTCCTCCTTTCTTTTTCAAGGTAAAAAGATACCTCGACCAAAAAGATACCTGTCCACTTTTTTATGGTAATTCTTCTTATACAACATCCCTTTCAAATCATTATTATTATAAATAGATAATAATGTAATTAACTGTATAACAAGTACTTAATTTCTCTTTCAATTTTCCACCGAATACTACCAAGAGCACATAAATCAAGAATTTCATTCATGTTTTCTGCCACTGACTGACCTTAGAGGCCGCAAAAGGTCATAAAACCTATAGTGAAGAATGAAATACATGACACGCAATCTATAATGCTGTACTGTGAATTCAACATGGTTTTAATGACACTACTGAATGATGTATTTGACATTTATTATAGAGGTTTAACTTTAAATAACTTATTTTCCAGGTTCTATATTTTCTACTTTTGCTTTTTTAAATTAATGTCGATCTCTTACTAATTCAAAAACGAAATACAGTTTATTATGTTACTTTACTTTTATTTTTACTTTTACTTTTGTTTAATATGTCATATTTTCACTTTTTATCATAGGAAATTTTTTCAGTTATTTTACCCCTAGATTAAAACTTTAAATTATGAGATATTTTCAGTCTCTATTGCCTAATTATAGAAACCCAATCTTCAAACTAGAATGTCTACTCTGTTATTTAATAAATTATGGCAATTTGCTACTTTCTGGACCAGCATTTACGTCTCTCGAGGAACAAAGCGTATGATTTTCTTCGCCTCTGGATACGTTCTTCAGACTTTGTTCACAAAAAGTATAACAATGCCTGTTAGGATAATTTATTAAAGGAACTGTCAGTAATAGAGGCTTTGCGCAATTTGCCTTAAAAAACGGATACGTGTCCCTTCTTTATTGTATGAACGTGAATTGCACTGGAATAGTGTCATTTGCATATATGTCCATTGAATCCATGTATAAAAATATATCCGTATAAAATGCATAAACGTATGTATATCTATACACGCAGTGCTAAAATGAAATTAATGGTTGCAGACTCGATTATTTTGTCTTCGAGTATCAGCCTCAAGCCTTATGCAAACGGTCGTGCATTGAACCTTTTCACTTCTCTGTCTGCAACGACCTTACATCGATTCGTCTTGCATGTATTCCAAGTTCGCGCTTTTCGCTCAAGTGCACTCTCTTCTCAATAAATCTTTCTTTTATTAGACAGTATATATCAGGAAAAAGTACTAAAAGAGAGAGAGAGAGAGTTGAATAATTTGGACTGCTGATAAAATTATTCAAAATTTTGAATAAATACCTTTCAGGGTGTCTAGCGGACCGGGAAACTAGGAAAAAACCTGGGAATTTCATTTAGGACCGGGAATTTTTTGTATTTTATCGAAAAATCGACTTTTTTATACTTTATCTTGTTTTTTTTTTCCATTTCTACGGTACTTTATCTACAATCGCAGATTTTAATAGCATTTAATCAAATACTTGTGATTCTGACTGCATAAATTAAGAATTTAATTCCTGTCATAAAATTAATTATTTTATGTGTTATGAAAGTTTTAGAATATGTAGTTTCGATTAATATTTATCACTTCAGGGGTTAGGGTCAGTCAGGATTTTTTAAAAATCGATTTTTTTATTGCATTTTGCATTTTACATTTGCATTTTTCATGCAAACGTATATTGACATGCAAACCGGACAATTTTGATTCGAAAATGGACAATTTCAAATGCAAATATTCTTTGTTATTCAATTTCCAATGAAATGACTGTAAAGTTTCTAATGATATTTAAAGAAATTATTTTTATTATGAAAAATTAAAATTTCTGTAAGGTTATTTTTATTGATAGAAATCGGTTAGATTTGTTCACCCGGTGAAATCGGTCCCCTCTAGCGAAACGAAAGTACGGCGTTCCAACGAATTTAGGAAACAAATCGATTGTCCTCGTGAAAACGAAAGTGATGTGTCACGCTTGATTTTGGGATAAATTGATCCTTAAATCTATGCGAGTTGCTATCCGATCTCTCACAATGAAAGGTGTAACATCAAAATCATTTAAAGAAAGAGAAAAAAAGGTTTAAAAAACTGTTAAATAATCCGATATAGATTTCTTCATCTTTCGATAAAAAAAACTGGTTTCAGTATATTAAAGATCCAGAGTGAATTGTGTGTTTAAGATTATATCTGGATGATACATTTTTATCTGAGATGGTTAAATTGATTGTGTATGGTAAAACAATGTTACATTGACAGTAGGAATTAATTGCAGGAAATAAAAATTGATCGGAAATATAACGAAAAATGTTAGTGAAGGTAAATTGATTTCAAATCTTCGAAAGTGATTAATATATAATATATATCAAACTAAATGGGATTTTTATTCAGTTTTGAAAGCCCCTTCATTTTCAGAAAAATGTGTAGTAAAAAATGACCTCTTTATAATCACAGCTATATTAAAGTTTATTGCAGTAAACGAGACCGGAATTCCTGTCATAAGAACGCCTTTTATTTTAATCACCTAAACGTTTAAGCATTCTTTAGAAGTCATAAATTGCTTTAAAAACTCTTTCTGGTGACATTACAAGAAACCAAAAAGTTTTAATTCCTAAAGCAATAACTAAATATGAAAATTTTAAATTAACTTGTTAAACGAATTTGGAACGAAGAAAATTAAGAATTTTGAAATTATTATAATAAAACAATTGCGATTGTCTTATAATTAAAGACCATGAAATAAGCCATGAAAAATAATAAATTTTTAACGAAATGACAAAAAATGAATTTCATAATTATTTTCTGTGAACGAGCCGGGTTTTATATATACTTATTTGTTCGATATCTAACTACGAATTATCCGTTCATTAAACTGGTGAATTAGAGAAAAATAATCTTCCTGGTTTGAATTGTAAGAATATTATGTGTGTGTAACTTCTGTCCAGAGGTGTATTATAAAGTGAAATTTCAATCAAGTTTAATGCTTCTATCATATTCTATTCTATCTCTCCCCCCTGATTCTTCAAAAGGCTCTCAGAATATTTTCATTTCAATATTTTAAAAATATGTCCAGAGTTTGCAGTTTTCTACTTCAGTAGAAAATACTTCTAGCATCAATTAAAACTATCCAAGTTTTAAAAATAAAAGATAATGTGAAAGCCTCCAACTTTCCGCCTGATGATGTTCAAACTTTGGTAATCTCCCTATTGGAGATTCCGATAATTAGCATTCAGAATGTAAATTGAATGTATTATGGGTAAAGTTTCCAAAAAAGATTGCATAACTTCTTATAATAAAAAATTAATAATTTATCAAGTTACGCCACTGATAACATATTTTAAGTAGCGGATGTACGGAAACCTTTACAGTTCTAGGGAATGCGTGTGCATGAGTGCTAGCAAGTACCTTGCACTTTCCATTGGGCATCGATCAACCAAAGAAAGTATCCGGTGACTTCGCAAGTGCTCAGGCTCACCTCCAGTGAAAGTGCTAGACAAATCTGAGTAAAACAGCCAGAGGCCTCAAGATTTCGTCGGATATACTCCTAGCATACCAGAAACTGACATTAGTAGGCGTCACGATCTCGAGGGTGTTACGTAAACCAACGAGAACTTCACTTCATTGCTTCGGAAAGGCAATTCAGGGTCACTTGTTACCAAAACGTGAAAGTAATCTTTCCGAGTTATGTTTCACTACACTCCTGGTATTTTGTCACTATTTGATCATTTCCGCAAAGAATGACTTAGCCTCGAAACCAAATGACATGATCATCATCCTCTCACTCTCATCTGTAAACTCATCATCTAAAAAATTATACCCATCATTTTTTATACGATTTTTTTGGTTTTTTTTTTGTTTTAGATACTTAGATTTCATTCAATTCTGGAAACTCTTCTTTGTTTTAACACTACAAAATCTTAGAATTCTGAATTTAAACCCATAAGCTAAAAAGATAAATTGGAAAATAAATAAAAATAAATTGCAATTCACGTTTTTAAGAATCGAAGCTTAAAATTACATAAAGTATCGTCAATTTTTTCCTTATACTCTATTGCAAAAATGCCACTTTAAGTTATTGTTTAATTTTATTTCTTTAATAATAATAACCAAGTATCAATTACAATGAGCTGTCTTATAAAAACAAACAATCAGAATCAGTTTTTTCCCTGACGAGGATACTTAAATCTGAATTCGTTGTTTACGACTGACTACTCATTGCAAATTATCTTTCCACTAGCAAGTGAAACCTGTGATATCAACGAGTACACGTGGTTCTGGTGAACGAATAATATCGACAATTAATTGTTTCTTCTAGAGTTAAAGTTAAAAAAGGACACCTCTTGATGGTAGATTTTGTTATAAGTTATTTAACACCAGAATCAGTACTAAATGGAACTGTTTTTCCAGTGTCTCATTTATCATTCCGAAGAATAAATTCTACTGGATCAAAACAGTATTTTCAATTTCTTTCCCAATAAGTTGCTACATGTTAAATCCAATCTCGAAGGTAAATAGAAATATTTTATATAATTATAGAAAAAACACTAAACAGGTTTAAATTGCGTAAACATAAAGTAAATGCAAGTCCTCTCACTCGTTTACTTGCTTGCGGGACAGACTTTCCGAAATTCGTGCGATTTATTCCTAAAAATCCGATTAAATCCGATTAAAAATCTAAAATCTTATGGAAGCATTAAACCTTTTCATATTTATTGTATTGTTCCACTTTAATAAACAATTTGCTTTAGAAAATGAAGAGGAAACTAAAAATATTTCGTTATTGTGAATTTCCTACTCTACTGATTCAACTAATACGGGCTTATAATTATTGTTATCAGTGGTGACTCTGTTTCTGATTGCAAAGAATAATAATTTAACCTCTTTCCACATCTAACATTTTTGTATTATCTACTTGAATAATTATTACTGTAATTACTTACAGCAAGGTCGACAGTTCACAAGGCAAGGGATTTAATGACATACATTAGCTGAAATTTTCATCGTTATTACATATTTGATGATTCAATTATATAGTTTAGAGAATGCTTTACTGACATTAATTTCACTTGAGTGGAGATTGTATTGAATTCAAAGGAGATGCTTTAAAAGCTATTTTTTTAGATTATTCGTATTATGTAACCGATTTTACAAAAACTAGACGACTTTCTAATTATTTGTTTGTCTCTTTCTCTTTTCAATATATTAATTTTACGTCACAATGATGAAATTGATTATTCGAAATTCGAAATTGAACGAGATATATGAGTGGTTCTTGTCAATGTCGATTTCCCGAATTCTAGATCCGTGAAAAAATCCTTTCCGCTTATATATTTCATCAATTCGTTAAACGATCTGTGACAAATCCTGGAAATTTAACGTTTATTATACTGACAAAAATGGTTAACTATAATTATTCTGGTGTTCTGATTTTCGCGCAAAATATTATCAATTCATCAAATCGAAGATATCTGAATTAATTTGAATGATTCTGTTTATTAGATTTCATTTTATTTTATCGGCGTTGGTTTTCGATTTTTTAATCCATTTGTGATTAATCACAGTTTGTTAGACTCAATAACTTTTAATCACAATAATTTCTTTGACCAAATATACTAACTACGTATGTTAGAATTTTTCGTTTTAAACATACTATGTTAGACTACTACAAACCCTTTTCCATTTATGTGTTACAAATATTCATTTGTCAATAAACTATTGTTTATTACTTGTTAATTAATTAATTCTTACCTGTGACTGAAGCCCTTCGTCTCCAGGAAGAGGATTTGAACTGACTACTGATATACTCAGAGCCGTCACAAGTATTGTCGTTGTGAGCCTCATTTTCCCTTCTGAAAGAAAAAAGTATATCAATATTTTTTTCAAATATTTTTATTTTCACTAATTGGCTAATTAATAAATATGAATAAGAAATAAGTATTTGTGCTCAAAATTGTAATAACAAGTCTACTTTATATGTCCATAAAAGTTAGTGCAATAAATAGAATTATCTTCACACAGACAGGAGGTGTGGAAATATTTCACTATAAAATATTTATAGCCTCACATTTATAATGGGGGGAAATATTTTATCTATTTTACGAAAGTAGATCAATTGTTTGCTCAAGCAATGCAGGTAGATTAAATAATGAAGTCAATTATTTCGATAAAACCTTGTTTTTAATAGACTCAATCAATGTCTTTTGTTTTTGATCTCTTATTTTTCATTATGTCTCTTAGTTTTGGTGCAAAACATTTGAAGACATTCTGAAAGTGGAGATGAAAGTAATTTTCGATAATCGAGACATTCGATATGCGTTACTGGATGTAGTCATGCGTACATAAACTGAATGTTTTTTTATACAATCAGTTTAAGCTCCACAGTTTCTCGAAAAAAAACAAACTCGAAAAAATGGAAAGTCGTGCCTTATTAGGTACAAAGGAACCTTTCGAGTGAGTCATTATTTCTTGGAAAAACAAATTCTTTTCTTGAAGAACACAGGATCATATGCATATATTATAAAACAAGTTTGCTAATAAGTTTTTTTTATAATATCATAAAGTTTTAATAAGTTTTTTTTAAATAATACTATTTTTATTTATCGTTATTACGGAAATAATCTTTTATTTTTAAAGCTATTAACTTTTTTCAATCCTGAATGCTTCCAAATTTAAAATAAAACTGTAACGGTTTTCGAACATTTAAAATTTTTTCATTTTTTTATATTTCAAGATGCCATGGTTTAGAATCATTCTGAATTTCTTGAAATCGTTTAAAATATTTTAAAGTTCATTGGAATACATTAAAATCACCTGAGATTTCTTGAAATTTATACAAGTTCCTTGAAAATCTTTAAAATCACTCAAAATGACTTGAAATCTTGTGAAATCTATATAAATATTTGTAAAATCCCTTTATTAACTTTTTAAGCCCCTAGAAATGTTTTAAAATTCTTTAGTCTTTTTACCCCTTAAGATTCCTTAAAATCCTCTATAGTAATATTTTCGAGATATATGGTAACATCACTTTTTTTTGGATAGGATTTAAATTAGGACCCTATCTAAATATTTTCCTCACGAATATAAACTACACTTTATTTTAAGTGAACAAGTGAACATTGGCACGAGTTTATTGGGTCCTAATGGCAAAAACTCAGCCTACTTAATCTTACATAATTTTTTTATTATATCTTCAGCTTTTGTGTCATAAATGAGTCAAGCTAAATTACTAGAATTTCACCTACATATTATTACGTCATTATAAGTCATAATGTATTTACCCAAGACAATTTTTGTATGTATGTACTAAGAATTCATTCATAGATCATGTAATTATTGCCCTGTCTACAAATAAGGTTCTGAGTCTAAATATTGAATGACTAATTTTCTATTATTACGACAAGATTACCAAAAGAAAAGTATCAAGTTATTATTTAAGTCGTTTTTCCATGTCTTTTAAAGTCTCATATAGCATATATTTATTATTCTTTACATAGCTCAATGTCTTTTTACTACCCCTAAAGAATGTACTTAAAAATTTTCATAAGCGTTAGACTTATGTAATCCTGACATTCTTACTTAATTTAAAAACAATGAATATAATATTCGCCTCTAACCAGGTCACACAACTTTACTTATTCATAATTGTATATTTATTCAGAATGCAATCCCCATTTTTCATTTTTAAGTAGCTCTCTCAGACTATGCTAATATTTTGGATTATCGAAATTGTATAATTGTAGATTTTAGTTTCGCATTCTAAAGGAAGAAACTTAAATGGGTATTTATAACTGAATAGGCTTGAGCTGAATCAGTACTTTCAGTGCAACATTCTCTTTCTTGAGTTTGTCTCTTGCAGTCAGTAATCGAGAGACTAGAATTTCGGGCCTCCATATGGAGTGATTTTAATCGGTCATAAAGAGCCCGGAAGTGTTTCGAAAGGATTCAAAGCCACTGAAAATGAAGGTGGACGTACGTAAAGTAGGGATGGCTCTCCTTTCTCGAGCAAAGATCCACAACTATCACTTTCGACGCGCGAATCGAAAGTCGAGAATGCCGATGGCGTTGGCGTCACAACCGTACACGTGAAACTTTTGCTTTGGAGACCACGACCGATACACTTAAGCTTTGCGTGCAACCGCATAACGTAACTTTACTGGATGGACTCGAACAAAAAGGAGACGGAAATCAAGTTTTGGTTACACGCGACTATTTCTTGACCTACTTGACAAACAATAAAGATTTGCTCAAATCTATATGTATGTCTAGAGAGAGGCGAATCTTCAAGCTTCAATGTTATAATATTTATTTATAATATTTATTTTTACGGCGGCTCCCATCTTAGTATGATTCAGTCAAGCGCTGCTTAACTTCAGCGATCAACCAAGAAGCCTTAAGCAATTCCATCTGTCCAATTGGACACATATTGGAATTTTATTAAGGGAATATTTCATATGCTTGGTAATCAATTTAATCACGAAATTGGATCAACTTGGATTGCGCTTTTGATACCAATTTTATTCATCAATTACCTATTATATAAAAAGATGGAAACTAAAGTTTAAAATAAAGGAGATCCATCTTCAGACATGACCCATATTCAATTTTATTATTTTTGTTTGAATATTGAATTTTTATGTTTTTTAACAAGACAATAGTTTTTAGAGTATATTTAATTTTGCAAACAATGAAGATTGATTATTATTTGTTATGTAGTTATACAAAAAATAAATAGTTCCAAGATTTGATTGGAAATAAAGTTTCCGAGAAATTCATTAGTTATGATTTGATGTCAGGGCAAACATTACGAATTTATTTGACATGGCGCGTGATTTTGAGGATAAATGACTGTCAATGCAAGTTCAATGAAAGTAAACAAAATACAGATTCAGCACGCACGTTGTGATGTCGAGGACGATTTCAGTAATTCTTTGCAATACCTATTGCACCTAAAATATGCGATAACGGGGAATTTATTTAGATTCATTGTGTATCAGTCATTCAAAATGTTGAATAAACTGTTTTTCTCGTTTAATTTCATTAAAAAGAAAAAATTCTAATCTATAAGCTATTTTTAATTTTTTTACTACTTTTTTAATTTCAAGGAAGTATTTTGCTTTCACAATATTCATAACACGAGTATTCTTTTATTATCCCATTCAGAAAAAAGCGTTAACAAAAAAGAATAGAAGGTAAAAATAGTTCGTTCTCAATAGAAATATTTCTCATATCTCTTCGTCTTTGCATATTGATACTTTGGACCTACTGAGAAAGAACTCCATATAATTATTAATTATAAGGAAATATTAAGTCTTACAAAAAATTAAATGAGGACAAGGGTAGTATGTTGTTTTTCCATTTCATTTCCTGCATTTATGACGACTTTCAATAAAATAAAAAATTAGAAATGATGAAACTATAAAAAATTACGTAATTAATTGCTGTTTACCATTAATCTTATTCACATATCTTTCTCGAAAAACAACTGATTAACAACTCATTAACAACTCAATTAATTAAAAAAACAATTAATATTTTATATAAATAAAATTGAATATAGAGTAATATCAGAATGGTTACACACTGTGGGATTAAAAATATATATATTGCATCAATTAACATGAATAAACATTGAATCTACTTTCCAATTCTCTTAAATGAGCAATTGGAGATCATTATTGATAATGATGTTTAAAATATCTATAACATATTATATAATTTTAAATGAGTCTAATATATGAGTCAACAGATGTTAGATTGATTGATCATGTGAGAAAACTTTTTTATAATTTGGTCCGACACCAAAAGTGACTAAATTACACTATAACAGTGTAATTTGCATAACATTTTGCAAAGCAAAAACACATCGAGTCTCTCGTCTCAAACGACATTCCAGACATCGATGCTTCTTTTCAAGATCGAGTTTCCTGAAGTCTCGTCCAAGTTTCGATTTTCTCCTCACGTTCTTCAAAGAAAAACTGAATACCAATGAAAAATCTCCCCCAAGTCACTTCTCCCAATTGTAATACCATCCAAGAGGAACAGTTGCACGTCACGTCATGAAGCCTTTGTCAAGTCACAGGTCACGTTGAAATGAGTGAAACTGAGTTTTCCTCCTTTGCAGTCCATTTCTAAATATTATTTCATGTTTCGAGTCCACTTAAGTTAGAGCAATCTATTTCCACTAACTTCTCTCTGATTGGCTTGTTTAATTCTTGTCACTTAACCACTCTACGCACACCGAGAAAAGTTAATGGCAAACCTCAGTTACTAAACGCCACGAGACTTGAAAACTTTCTCGTCCAATCGGGCACATTATTTTTTAAACTTACTGTTAGAATATTACTTTACGAGACAAAATATTTTATGCAAGCTTGCAAAGCATGTCAATTGCAGAGTTGAGTTAAACACAGATAAATTGAAAATTTTAAACTCTGCCATATTTTAGGTACATCTGGCTGCCAATTTCACGCATTGTTTGTTGTTATCAAGAAATTATACGCAGCATACATTCTATACTTTTTCTGGTAAATTACACACGGAGAAAAATTGAGAAAATTGAGACTGATTCTTGCTTAGTTATATCCGAAACTCTTGAATATTCTTTTAACTCTTTGTTGAAACATAAAATGCATTGAAACATAAAATGCATTGAAACATAAAAAGCATTGAATCATGACACCTATTTTCTCAATCTACTGTTAATTTTAACTTTATTTTTAAGGAAAGCACAAAGCACGAAATTTCACTCGTTTCGTCGTGACCTGCAGGACGAAGAACACAAGATATTTTTCTGATGGAACTGTGCTTACGATGAAGTGGTCCTTAATTATGATAATCCTTTTTAATAAACACCACTTGAGAGGCTTGTCATGAGATAATTGATGCGCGAAGATGATTTTTGATGACGGCACCGGAAGTAATTATCCTTTAAGGGTAGGCGATGATTCGAGGTTGTTAACTCACCACACACAGATATCCGTCACTTGAAACTTAAACTCGGACTTAAAGTCTTAAGGGAGCTCGCGTAGCTCCTGCTCCTCGGCTTTCTGTGACTGTCTGTGTGGCTGCGCTTAGTGAGCGGCTTTTATTAGCAGGTGGGGCCTCTCGCCACCTCCATAGTACACTTAAATCTGTCTCTCGATCCTCCGCGAAGAAGGGAGTTTTCATCCGATGTCTTGATGAAACCATTGGTAATAATCACCACGTGTCCATGAGGGCTAAGGTCAAGACCTCGTGCGATTCTCCCTGCAGTAGTTAATGACTGGATATAAGTCTTCCGTATTCGAAGACTTTAATGCTTATATTTATTCACATTTATTAACAAGGAAATAATTTACTTGATTGAAAACTATTAACAACATTTTTATTAAGGTCGATTCAAATTTTAATGATCAAGGGGCAAAGATAAGCAATTACAGAGTGAAGAAGCTGGGTTCTGAATTTGAAAGAAGAGTCAATTTAATTCAATGAAGAATTTATTAATTTTCAATTAATTCATGGAATTAATTAATTGAATTAGTTGAATTGTATTAATTTATTATTATAGATTTGAATAGAAACATATTAAAATAAAGGAAGGCTGTATGAGTAATGATAGTGTAAATATTTCCTTAAAGGATCGTCTAAAATATCATGGTGACATTGAAGATGAATTTAGCATGTAAAAATGCTAGCGATTAGTTTTTTATCCACAAAATGCAGAAGAGACTCGTAATATAAATTTCTTGAGTGACCTTTTATTCAACTCTCGACAACGTAACTTCTCTTCCTAACTTTCCACGCTCTCTTTTTTTAATCAGTTTACATTTTTAGCTCTTTAAAATCTGGTTTTTTTAAATTATAATAAATGCAGAGAACGTTAATTTCTCGCTTTTAGCGTTAAGCCTTTTATCTTTTATATTTGTCGTGCAGAAATCTATCTTATCTTAACGAATTTTACGCACGTCTGACTGAACACTACCTTTTCTACTTAACGGAAGATCAAATGGAACTTTCTACACTTCGGATAAGATATTGTTCCTGTGTAATCTAAGGGATTAAATAAGATGTTAATAGAACATTGAAGCAAAAAATAAGATAAGGATTTGATGAATGGAAGAGAATAAAGGAGAGGGGGGAGAGTTAAAACCGTAAATTTTAAGGATACAGGGATTTAAGTAGAAAGAGTACTTTTTGGTAAGCCCCTTCAAAATTGCATTTAATTGAGTCTAATTTAAAGTCTAATAATTTAATTCTAATTGTTTTTTAAATAAAATTCTGTCTCTGTGATTTGATATCAATTTTGCAGAAATAAGTGACGAAGAAAAAAAAGGAAGATACGAGTCTCTAGAAAATTTTATAGAGCGTAATCCTTAACGAGTTATAAAAAGGAAAATAAATGTGACTTTTTAAAAAGTACGCCTACATTTTTATGGTATGTAAACAGGAGTCATTTAAATGAAATCTGAACTACATCTAGAATATTTTCTACAAAAAAAAATTTTAGCGCAACTGTCTTGTCGGCTTTATGTACCGTAAAAGTGAAAATTTGAGATTTTACTTAATCATATTTTAATATGTTGAATTTCTGATGATGATACAGGAAAATAAAGTATTTTTTCAAATAGATGTACAAGAAAAAGTATATGTATAATTGTATATTTATGGTATGATTATTAAGTGAATAATTATGAAATATAATCATCAGGTGTAAGATTTGAAATTGAATGTGAAACAAAAGGTGAGATTGGTACGCTAAACGCGTGATTAATTTCAAGGAAAAGTTGTCACGTTCAATCGAGCGCGCCAAGGACGAAGTTGAATATATTTATTGTTCGATTAATCGTAACCCTCCGTAAAACTGCCAAAATTTAGCAACCGCAAATATCGTAAGTCCGTTAAATTGAGGCGAAATTGCAACCAGAATCTGTTCTTCATTTTTTGTTGGTTTCCATATTGCGCTACTTTTGATTGAACATATTGTGTAAAACTCTTTGCGATAACTCACCGTGGAAAAAGATAATTACTATTTTAATACGCCAATATAATGGACGAAGTAATTCAACAATGTTGCAGACAAAGAAAAATCACTTTCAAATGATTCATGTAGGTAGATATTTCTAGATTAAAATTTAAAACTCATGTTTTCCCCAATAATTGATGATTTTATTCTGAAAAAACATAGCATTTACTTTCAAGAATATAATATGAAGCAGTAACCACTTTAAGAAATTTTATTTTCTTCTCAAGTTTGTTTGGATCAAAGGTTATTATAGGAAATAATAAAGTGAATAAAAAACCATATTTTCTCACTGACAAGGAGGAAACAATCCTTCAGTTTTGATGGATCACATTATTGTATTTTACTGCTGACAACAGGAAGTGCTGAAAGGAATAGTGACGATAATTAGAATCATCATTGCTCTCGCAATCTAGAATCAGATCGTCTTTTAAGGTAAAGTAGTGAAACTTCATAAAACAAGTAAAATCTTTCTCCCAATAAAATACTTATATATTATATTTTTTTTGTAACATAATATTTTACACATATAATTCTCCTATAGTATTTGTTTTATTTTTTCAACAATATTAAAGTTTCAAAGCTTGAATGTAATTAATTATATTCATAAATTTTGCAATGTTTATGAAAAAACTCGGAGTATTTGTATCTATTATAACTGGATTTCCTATTTATGTAAGAATTCATTTATAACATACACGGATCTAAGTTAAAGTACTTTGCTTCTCTTTCAGGTACTAGTAACCAAAGGAAAAGTACTGATGACTCCAGATGAAATGAAATGAATATATATACAAAAATATTCCTTGTTTTCATAACGGAACAAAAATTTATTTTATTTACTCTTTTTAATAGACCATGGTTTATTAAAAATTTTTAAAATTGCAAAGCCAGAAAAGGGTATCTGACTAATGCCTAGCTGTGTTTCATATCTTGTAAATTCTAATTCTAATTCAGTACTTGCATAATATCGACCTACATGTACTTGCAGAACAGTTAAAATTCCTGCCACTAATCACAAGCTAAGAAAAACAGTTTAAAAATAAAACTTAAATTTAATTTTACGTGAATTGATTAAAATTGTAACAAAATCTCAAATTAGAGAAACTGTTAGCTATTTAGATAGGAATTTGTAAAAGGGAATTATTTACAAACGTTTTGCTTTATGGTTTAATAATTTATGGTTTGATTATTACTTATTACAGTAAGTATATAGTCGAAACCTATAAATTGAATTAACGCTGTACTTTTTTTGTTCTTCTTTTTTCACTTTAGAAAAAAGTGATATTTAATGGTCATTATACATAATTCTTTCAATATTTATGTTCAGGATTAATATTCTACAAAACTTTGACTTTATATTTTGTAATATTCAAGTTGAACGTTTATCTCAGTCATTTTTTATCGTCAAACTCGGAGACGATTCAAGAAATTTAAGACTTGTTGATCTGAAACTAAAACAAAAACGATAACAATGTTTGAACCGTTTTTGCAAATTTATTCCATGCAAATTTCTTTCATCGCTCATATCGTAACGAATAACCGAAGGTTGTTTTTTATATCTAAGTTTAATTCACTTGTTAGCATCAGTGTCTTATTTCGAGGAAGTAAACATTTAATCAGGATGAAGCAGAAAATTCCACGTTTTTGATGATCCTTTTATGTTAAGTAGATATAAAAAAATATAGATAAAGTTCTGATGAAAGAGATATAAAGAAGACTCGAAAAATATAAGTTTATGTATTTTAACTGTTAATTTTTTTGTGAATAAATTACTTCTCAATATGGATCGCTTATATCATCAGTAACAGACATTTTGCAATATGAAAGTGTGCTTTAGTAGGTGTCATAGGTGACATGGACCTTCTCACTATCTTTTCCTGTTTGTGTGACTATCGTGTAAAAATAAAACAAATTGCACATTCAAAGGTTACCTGCTTTACACGTATACAGCATTAATTAATATCATGAAAAGCCGATCTAAGAATACATTAATTTAAAGATATCTGAAAGTAAAAAAAGATGGTCAAAATGTCACACTGATATATAATATTTAATGACATAAATTATTTTCTGATTGATTGAAATGCCCTGGAAGAAATAGAATGGATTTTATATAATTTTCTCTAAAATGTTGAAACTGTCTTGCAATATGACTAAGAGGGCAATGAATCACAAAATATTATTTCTGCCCTCCGGCCAGAAAGCGTCAACTTCCCGGCCGCTGCGCTAAACGAAGTTGCCGATTTCTGGCGTCGTCGAGCAGAAAAATAGTATACACACCTTGGCCAGTAAAAAAGAAAGCCTCAGATCACATTTTTGTCAACCTCGGCTTCGCCTCGGTCGACAATTACATGTGATCTGAGACATTTCTTATTTTACTGGCCTAGGTATGTAATATACTATTCTTTTGTTGTTTCCAGGCATGAAATTTCTAAAATTATCGCTTATTTAGAAGCTCCTGTGATTACACATTTAGTTATTAACTATGCTCATAAATAGTGCATGAATACTCGAATAAATGCTCTAGTAAAAGAGAAGTAATAGAGTCAGCGGCGTGTGGTAAAAACTATTATTTCGAAATATTATTGCAACAGACCCAAAGTTCTTTTTGTTGAATAATTCTTTAACAACTTATAATCCTTTAGATGCTCATTATTAAGAGAGGTTGAAAATGAGAACGTGTTTATTATCTACATATATTTGAGTCGAATTACTTTTTATGTAAAGCAGGCAATGCAAATTTTATGTAAGGGGAATAAAAATTCATGGCTAAAATCTGAATACTGCGAGTTTTACATGTTTAAAGGTATATTTTAGTTAGCTGTAAAGTTGAGATATTTTTTCTACAATTGTAGCATGCGGAATAAAATTTATTTTCATTTGGATTAGTAATTTGCATGTCTTCATGCAATTGACTCAGTATTTTGAATTTTGAATTTATATTTATTGATATTGAAGTATTTTTCGAAAAAGAAATTTATGTAACAATCACTGACATGAGTTTGGCTGACAAGATTCCTCTTGAGATATTTTACTGTTGAATGACGAGTGTGCTACGAAGAAATTACAGTATTCTGCAACTGGAGAAAGTAACGTGTGTGACTCGAGAAGTCACGAATCGCATCATTGAGAAGACTTTTAAAGGAACTGGTTATTGGCAGGATTTTAACTTCGGATACATTTGCATTCACAAAAACAAGAAAGTAAAAAATCTTATCAAAAAACATATACCACGAAGGCTAGTCTAAAATGAAACAGAAAGGCATTTTATTTATCTACAATAAAATATTCAGACTTTAAATTACTGTTTTTTTCCACATGCTTCGAAAATAAAAATTAATATTAGAACTTTCTAGGAAACTTTCAGAACTCGCCACCTTTAATGTAAATGTGATTTCAGTTTTTCATCACATGGATACAATTTATTGACGAAGTTCAATTTTTCCATCCAGTGGAAAATTATATTCGTCACATGAATCGACAGTCATTATTAAGCGATTAAACGATTAGACAACATTAGAAGTAAGAATTTTTGAAAATTACTGTAAAAGTATTTAATCATTAATTCTAGAAACCGGATTGACGACAGTGAACTACCTTTATCGTGAATGTTGTTAACCTTGCAGGTCTATATTTAAGCACTTTTTAAAAAAGCAGCGGACGTTGTATAAATAGTTGTAATATGTACTTGTATAAAAAGTCAAATGATTTTGCCTTTTCGTAGTGTAAACTATGCTTGTAATGTAAAACCTGTGTGGAATTTAAAATATGTTTAGTAAATATACATAAAAATAAAATTTGCTTAGGTATGAAGTACTTAAGAAGTGCAGAAAGCACGTGGAGGAATATTGACCAATCTAACTGCAGATGCATTATATAATTCCTTTAACTATGTGCTGATTCCACCAATTTGCATTAATTCGTTTCTTTCAGTATGCCCTTCAAGCTCTACTGATCAGAAGAGTCAGTTTTTTTATCACCTCTTTTTCTTAAAAAAAAAAAACTTCTACACATAGTCTCTTGATGATCATGGGATTTTGTAATCTGGACTACATAGGAAAGAAAATTCTCTTTATAAGTGTATGTTTTCTTTTTAAATTGGAGTTTATAGTAATGGAGATTATGTAATTGAATTAGATCTTTCACTTTATATGTTTTTAAATTGCTATCTTTATGTTACCGACGAGCATAAAGAGTAATGAGTCTTCGCTGCAAGTTTCTTCAAGAATCACCAGACGGAGGCACTTTCAGGTGACTTTCAACGGACATCGACCTTTTATTTCAAAAGTAATCATGTCATTAATTCGAAAATGATGTGCCTTATATATATAAATATATTTAGAATATAAATTTATTATGCACAGCAGTGTATTCTGGCTTCAACGATATAAGAGGAAAGATTTTTACATTTTTTATTCCTCTAGAGTGTTTTTTGAACATAAAGTTGATCATCAACTTGAATACTGAATTTTGTTTTACATAATGAGAGATCTCGATCTCGCATCAATTTTTTGTTTCTGATTTTGCCTTTTATTTTTTTGTCAAGCAAAGGACACTGTTACAAAATCTCCTTAACCAACTGCAGGATCATAAAATATAATCTGAAAGAAAAAGTCAATATTTTGGCTCTGTTTCTGTTTTATAGGGTAGTCAATCAAGAATTTTTGATCATTTGATCGTTCAGAACACCAAGTACGTAGAAGTAATTTGATATAAACGGTCGGAAAACGAGTTCTGTATTTTATCCTGTGACTTTTATTGCTCAGTGTCAAAGTGTGATCTTACGCTCTAGAATCGAAGGCATAAATATATATTATTAGCTTTCTGCAAAATGTCACACTTCCCATATCCAGAAGTTTATCAACATAAATGTTGCCTTTCATTAGGATATAACATTTATGCAAATTCCTTTTTTATCACCCGCGTATTTTATTTCGGATGGGTTCTCATTGAGATTGTAATTATTTCTAATTTCTAATTATTTAAATAACTACAATAACATTTTTCAGCAAATGGAAATATTCAGTTAACATTGACAAGTTTTTTTTAATTATTTAGACATCTAATTTAGTCAGTATCTTCTTATGCAAATGAAAAGAAGGAAATAGTCTTATACCTGGTTAATTTAAACACGTGTAAATAAATATCAGAAATCTGTGAATCCACAAGGAGAAAGTCGTTGAGTGGCCCTGAGTTGCAAAATTTTATTCGAGCTGTCATATTTTGGAAGCATTTTTATGTAACGTGTTTTTGATGGAAATCAACTAAAACATAACTGAGAAATTAATTTTATGATTAATTATTGCAGAAGAAAAGTCATTAACGTTTAAAATTCTCAAATAAATATGCATAAAGAATTTTCAAGAATATTCTCGAAATTTTATTTTTAATCTTTATTCCTAATAGAATTTTTAAAACCAAATTAAAATACAATTTCACTTTACTCGGTGTTGATCGAGACGCACCTTTAAGTTGAGGTTGGTCAGTGACAGAAGATCTAACGGTAGTCTTTGTATCTCTTCAGACTTCACGGTCGCGATTGCGAAACGAGTTTGAAAAGTTGTGAACTTTTTTTATAGACTGAGATTTATTTATAATGCCATCTATTTTACATCAGCTATTTTAAAACTACAACATCGTATAAATGTTAGAAAATACTCAGAGGGAAATAATAAAATTCTGGAATTAAATAAGTATTGCGATATAGTTCAAGTAATTATATTAGACCGACACCGTTCTCAGTATCCTCTCTGTTCATATCTTTTTATTTCGTAGTAAAATAGTATCTATATTGATCGCAAAGTTTTTATTTAACAATATTCAGTTTCGCAATGCCATTTTCTTTCAGATCTGCAACTTGGATCAAATAACTCAGAAAAAGTAAATATATACTAGAATTTTATAGGTAAGTATTATGTACCATTATATAGAAATTACTCTTCAGGCATGATTGTAACAAAGTACCTTTTCATGACACTCGATTGAAATATTACAATTAGTAACGACAATAATAATCAGCAATATAAAATATGTTTAGATTTATTTTATGGTTTTGTAAAACTCAATTTTGTGGGAAAGCTGTGTAAGAATTACATAAAATGAAATGTCAGCTTAGAATAAAACAAAATATAGATGTGTCTTTATTAAGAGGAAATCTTGAGCGGCTGGATTTATTCACTCATAAATAATCGGAAACATTAGTGTCTGTCAAATCCTAATTGTTAAATGTTTTATAATAGAGAGTGAAAAAACACCTTTCCATTTTTTTAAGTTCATGATGTATAAATGAATAAAACAGAGAAAGTTGTTCTAAATTTCAAAGATTAAAAGAAGGCATGTGAGCATGAAGTTCATTCCCCTACACGCCTTCATTGTAATTTCCTTACAAAACAAGGGTGTTGGTAACGTCCTTGCATTGTTTTTCATTACTGTGCAATATTAATTTTCATTCCTTGGAAGCACTCTCATAAGTCGTCCATTGTTAGAGTCACGATCCTCAACAACAAGATCAAGATCATGACCATCTTCGCTTCTTTTTGTTGGTCATGTTCTAATCTAAAAATTCGATTTCTTCATTTTACTCAACAAATATTAAATTTGGAATTTTTTCCCTCCGTAGCATTAATTAATTTGTAACTAGAATTATGCGTACAGAGCGAAAAATATCTAATTCAAATTTTTTTTAAGTAAAACGAAAATATTGAATTTTAAAGTTAGATTTTGAATTCTTTGTTTTATGGAGAAAGTGTTGAAACTATATATTTTTTCTCTCTGTATGCCGTTTTATGTTTGAAAAAAGATTAGTGCTACAGAGTGAAAAAATATTTATCTATAATTTTCGTTGAGTAAAATGGAGAATCGTATTTTGAGCTTAAAATTTGGGTCCAACGCTCTTAAATACCTATTGTTCTTTGTAGGGAAGATTCTAATGCTAAAACTGCAATTTTTAACAGTAATTCTTCCTCCCTAGAATTTTAACATTAAAAGGATCCTGAACCGTTAACATTTAACAACGTTAAAAATGTTTAAAATACCTTATAATGCTCTCTAATAAATACGATTTCCTTGAGTATGTTCACTTAGCACGGGGTATCTGAAAACGTATATCAGTGATTGATATTCTTACGACTCGTTGCGATTATTCAAGCAAAGCCTCTCTGATTACAATATTCTCTAAAAGAATTGCAGCATATTGTATTTTTCTTTTGTGAAAGAACTCCAGCTCGTCACCATATGCGTCATGGTTCATGTAGATATCATGCCCGTAATGATGTCCCTCTGCAACGACAAGCGCAACGACGGAAGTGAATTCGCAAATATGCTGATATTTGAATCGCAAAGCATCAAGCATAGAGGACTAAAGTACAGCCTTTCACACAACAATCGGGAAAAGACTAAGGCCCTTGATTATCCACAACTTATAAAGCGATTAATCCACCAGGTTCCTGCTCAGTTTGAGTTTGCTGGAACGAGGTCTTCAATCGCGAGTGCGTATCCTTTTCGGTTTATCCACAAGAAAATTGGTTCAGGATCTATGAAAAATTGCTACAAAGTTCCGAGTACGAAAATTGGATTAAGTCCTGATTACGAAAATTAGTTCATGCAAGAAGCTATCAAGATTTCGAGTTACTGCACCTCATGTGCGGTAACAGATTTGGCATTATGCATCCGGGTGATTAGAGTAAAAGTGATCTATCAGTGGAGGAAGATTTAAAAGTTAAAGACGTTTTAGGATTTTTAATATAGTGAAATGTGGTGCACGATCGGAGTTGACTTTCCCATGAAAATGTTTTGCGTCATTTGTATTCTGAGCTTCACGAGCTTCGTGAGTTCGATGCCAGCAACTACGTTTATAGTTCCAAGTTATCCTCCACAGCTCGCTTTATTTTCGAGGTTTGATATCCCAAAATCAACACTTGATAAGAATGAAATGCCTCAAAAATTATCAAGCAACGATGAATTTACTAATTGGGCTTCTTATGCTATGAGAATTATGGCTGCTAAGCTCAACAGTACCTTCTTTTCTATTAAAGATAAGATGAAGAAGTCTGTTTCTAATGATGATGTGAAGAGAGAACCTTTTCAGAGAGCTAGTAATTTTACAAATAGTTCTAATAGTGATCAAACTTTGGATACTAGTAAGAATAATAGTAACAATTCAGAAAGTGTGACAAAGGTGGATGTTGTAGCTACCACTATGGCAACAAATAATGTTTTATTAGATAGTTTGGTACCAAGAAGTACAGAATTAACTAATATGCTACCAACAAGTACAGTAGCAACTAATATGGTATCAACTACTACAGTACCAACAACAACGGTACCTGCTACCAATGTAGAAGCTACTAAACCTACATCTGCAACTAAAGAAATCCCTGATATGAAGTCTGCAAACATCATGTCTCAAAAACAAATAGAAGACCTTGATTCTGGAAAGAGTGATGATTCAAAAAAGATGGTACATGCTGAACGTCGTCAGTTTAATCTTCCTGTCAAGACATTCGGTGATCTCTTTAATCCACATTCTTCCTTTGAAGATGATCCAAGAAACTATTATCCATTCTCTAATTATCTTTCTCATTTGTTTGCCAATCATCACTTCAAACTCGGTGAAAACAATATCATTGTTCGAGCACCAGATTTTCTCCCATCAGTACCATCGCGAGCTGCCTATATTCCCTTATTTCTCCAACATCCGAACTATCCCGGGTACCAGGATGGTCAGGTTATAAAAACTCAATTCGGTGGTGGAGATGGTGGAACAAATTCAAAAGATGATTTGGCAGCTTTACGAGGTCCTGTACCTTCTATGTCTTTAATGTCTCCAGCTTCCACTACATCTGCAACGACCTCAACAACCACAACAACCTCAACAACCCCAAGAACAACAACTCAGACACCTGCACCAAAAACAGAAGTAGAAGATTTTTCAAAGCCAATAAAATTATCAGATGCCTCTAGAGAAAGTGTACAACAATCAGCAGCAATTAGACCCATAATATCTGTACCATTTGAGGCGATAATCACGATAACGAGAGAAAGTCATCCGTCTTTATCGACCCCTTCGCCTTTAATAACTCCAATTTCTTCTATGTCCTTCACATCTTCTGAAAAAGCCACTACCTCCTTGCCAATCAATTTGAATCAAGATTCGAGAAACTATTACGAAATTGTGACTCGGGATCCACCTGATGATTTTCCACCATTTTTTAAAAGGAATAATAACTTGACTAATGAATTTGGAAGTGTGGATGTGGTCCTAGAGGATGAGGTACCAAAGAATAAGGATCAAAATCACTATAAAAAACCTTATAACAGTATTGTTAAAGATAAGGGTGTAAAAGACAAAAAGACTGATTGTGATAAAAAAAATTCCGTGCCCGATGAATCGAGTACAGTGAATGTGATTGTGGAAAACGAAATAACCGAAGTCAAGGACAAGAATAATGATAATTTTCATCAGAATCGGTTTTTGGACGATGATGTAACTTTTGAAGATGAAGATCCATTTAAAAAGAATACAAATACAAACAAAAATGATAGGTCTCGAAAAAGGCAGATTTCTGCTTTCAAACAACTGCTTCAGATTTTAGGATTATCTAAGAGAAAGGTTCCGAAGAGTAACTCGACTGATATCCCACTATCCACATCACCTGTTATTAAAGTATTTACTTCAAACAGAGTTCCAGGGGTGAAATTTGAACAGGTGAATGTTTTTCTTTTTTAAATAATCGAAAAATTTCTTGGAAAACAGAAAAGTGATAAGAATACGCTTCAAATCTGTTTTTCTTTATTTTTTAGACGCCACCACTTCGTGGTAGAAGAAACCAAACTTTGGAGAACCAGGAAAGTCCAGAGAATCCAGATACACCGAAAAATGAAGTCATACCGATAAGCGAAAAACCTCCAAAGAGTGACGACTCATCTCAGAATCAAGAATTTGATGACGATGAAAATAACGATGAAGAAGTATATAAATTTGTTAATCAAATTTAAAATTAATAAAAATGAATGAGACATTTTTTTATCCTTAACAGGAAGGAGGATCATTGGGTTCGATCACAGACCTTCTACCATTGGTTATACCTGTTCTAGAAGATCTCAGTGATGTAAGAAAAAAGCGTAAACTTTCTCCAATAAAATATATTTATTATTCCACGAAATTTCCTTAAAATGATATCAGATACTTAATTATAGTTGAATTTATTTTTTTTCACTATTTCACAATTAATCCCAATTTAATGTTTTCATTTTTAGCCAGATTCTGAAACAGATCTAGCTGAATTGCTTGAGGCTGGAATACCGTTAATCCAAGGACTTTCAGAGGTAATTAAAAAAAAATCTCCTTTAAGAAAATCCTTATCAAGAAGATGAGAAATAAATAAATCGTTTTATGTACAGGGTGAAAATGAAGATGGCACACCAATTAACATTGCAGCGACAATATCGCCGATTATACAAGCCATAAGTGCAGTACGTAAGCAGAATTTATTTATAAAATGAAATTCAACTAATTTTAAGCACGAATATATTCTTTTCGACTGAAAATTCCTGTCACTGTAAAATTCACGAATAAATAATTACCGAAAAATAAAATTCTCGACACTGTAAAATACCCGACACTAGAAAATTCCCAACAATGGAAAATTCCCGGAAAAAATTATTTTAATAAATACATAATTTAAATGATAACTACATTTTTTTAAATTCTATATTTTACAACATTTTTCAAACATTTTCAGAGATCTTTTAGAGAATTTTCCTTTTTCGGCAATTTTCAAGTTTCAGGAATTTTCTAGCGTCGGGAATTTTAAAGTATCGGTAATTTTTATATTTTCGGCAATTATATAATGCCGGCAATTTTATTTTTCGGTAATATAAGTTTGATTTATTTTTTAGGGTAAAAATGGACAAGATAGTGACAGTGGCGCCATTATAACTCCGATTATATCACTCGTTGCACCATTGATTGGACCTATTCTTGGTCCAGTAATTGGGCCTTTATTGAGATCCAGCAGCAACGTAAGTTTGCATTAATACATTTTTAATTAATTAGATTAAAAATAATGATTGTGAATTCATTTTTTTTTCTTCTGCTTCTAATTCAATCATAATTGTTTTTCAGCCAACCAGTGAAGGGTCTTCTCTTCCTGCTTTGATTCAATCGATCACTGGTCCACTTCTTACAGTACGTTACAATTATTAAATTAGAATTGTCTAATTAAATTAGCTTGTCTTGAAATGAAACTCGTGATAATTTTAAATTGAATTTTTCTTTGCAGCCAACTGTGGAAGGCGGAACGTCTCCACTCTCGAATCTGATTGCTGAAATTATTTTCGAGCTAAGTAAAGTAAGCATCATCAAGATTAATTTTTTAAATTATAAATATAGCAAATACATGATTAATTGATAAAAATCATTACTTTTTTTTTTGTGTAGGATTTAAGTGCGGCTGGAAAGGAGGGCTTTGATCTTGGAGGCTTAATTTCATCTGTAGTTTCTGGTGCACTAGCAGGAACTAGTGCAGGGCTTAGTGGTTCCAGTAGTTCCAATGATAAACCGAAGCCAGATTCGTATGGTGCATACACCAACAATGGTCAATATGGTTCATATGGTCAAGTGAGTAAAAAGTCAATGAACTTTCTAAATGTACTTTATATCGCTTTCTTATAATAAGTATTTTACTATTTTCAGTTTTTTCTTGAAGTAAACAGTAACTAAACAGCTTACTCAGTGCTCTGTTTCAAGTTTTGAGATAATATATTTTTTACAGGCACCAGTTCCAGCAAGTAGTGTAAATCCTGTAAACTTGATTTTCACTACTATAAAAGATATTCTGAATTCAAGTATCAATGCAATTTCGGGACTCCTTGGGGCCTCATCCTCGTCATCATCATCTTCTGATGATACTCCAGTTTATGGACCACCTCCTGCTTATGGACCTCCTAATTATAAGCCCCCTCCCGTTAATTCTGTTTCTACTTATAATAATAAGCCGTCTTCTCAAAATAAGCCTCTAAATAAGGTACAAAAGAGTACTTTTAACCGAACATAATAAATAGTTACTAAAAAAATTCTCTTGTTTTTATTCATGTCTCGAGAAAGCAAAAAATCAATTGTTTTCTGAAATTTCATTATTTCTTTTACAAATGATCAATAATATAAATCATATGGAAAAGTGCCGTAAGAAGCAATAAGGATCTCGGAAATATGAAATAAATAAATAAAGTATTAATTTCTAACAGGCAATGTTTAATTTCCGTAATCAAAGTAGAGTTAATAAATCTCTTCTTATCTTCCTCAGTATCTGAATCGTTCGTAATCATATCTGCTGGGAAAAGACACTTCCGTTTTCGGAATGAAAATTTATCCTTCCGAGACTACTTTTTCTTGTCGCGAAGATACTTTGAGGATATATGGCAATTTGCATAAGTCTGATTTTATGCATAGATGATTACACATTTGATACGGTGGACTATATATTGTGGGCTTATTCTTCCGTGCCTCGCACGCATAACTTAACCGGAAATGTTGACGTTTTCCTGGTTTAGCTGTGGCCGATACGGAAGTGATGACAAAATGAGTAATGGCATGCATCACTGATCATATTGATTTTCCTTTTTCATCAGTCTACCAATACTTAATAATCATTCATTTACTATTTGTTAAGCAATATATTATTATATGATAAAAGTCTCTTACGTAAGCATTTGCATTCAGGAGAAAGAATATTATTTATATTTATTGGGTATTCATTCATGAATGTTGGATGAATACAGTTTGTAATTCATTATAGTTATAATATTTGTATAATTCTAACGATTTGTTTAAATAACATATGATAATGTGCATAATATCAATCGTAAAAAAGTGACTTAGATAATATTATTAAGAATCGAAGTATCTTCCGGTTTTCTCTTTAGTTTCTAAAAATAAACAACTTCTAAGCATATGAGATGTTTTGATTAATGTAAACGAATTGTTTAATATCCTAAAGGTGGAGGTCCTCGTCATCAGTCAATAGATAAATTATAGCTGTCGAAGTAAAACTGTTTGGGAAAATGACGTTCCATCAATTGTCTATTCTACTTGTTTTTTTCTGGTTGTGATTTTTGACGATTTTCAATATTCTGCAGATTGAAAATCAGAATTGAAATCTATAATAATTATCTATCTTATTCAAGACAGATATTCAAGACTTCAAGAAGAGCAAAAAAATAAACGCGAGAATGAAATATTTAATTCGTCACAAAAAGAAATAGATTTTCTATTATATTTTTAAAAATATGTTTGCAATTAGACACGCTTCGTGAATAATTGTCTAAGATTTATGACATTGTAATTCCTTAATAAGGCTAATCTCTGTCAATTACACAATGACAACGTATATTTTAAACTTTGTACTTTTATTTAGGATCTATTATTATTTCACTGATATAATTATTTGTTTATGCGTCATATTTCTGAAACACTTTTTCATGCATATTATTAGATTAGGTAACGAGAAATGTATTTATAAATATTACCTATCTTTAAGTGAAACTCATGGTTTCAGATACTTCAACGCTATTGATTTCAATTAATGACGAAACTGACAACATAAATTCGGATTGCAAAAATAATAGATTAATAGCTTTTCAATTCTGAGGCATTGAAATAATTTAAAATTGAAAGCATAATAATTAGGGAATTCTCAGTTACACAACAAGTCATATGAAAGTACTAATAAATAGTAATAATACGAATGTGGATGTAGAACAATTATAAGAGCGAAAGTAAAATTCTCTTGTCCCAATTCTCTTTCAAGCTCTCTTGTGTTTATTTCCTGGTTGCACATTGTGCGAGCCCACGTAATCTGAAAGAAGTCATTTATCTTATCTCATACGCATAGATTATATATCCTGTTGATCCTGATGATCTCCTCTCGCTCGCAATAAAGTGAAGGTAATTGCTGCATAGCTTTCAAGAAAAGGTGATCCTCTCTTTGTAATGTATGATGCGTTCGAATAACGATTAATAATTTATGATTGGTGGTAATATAGAGACATTAATTTAATTCATCATCGCTTATATAACTTCAGAACATCCAACAAAAGCTAAAAAATCTCTTAATAGTAGTTGCTCTCTTTCATTTCTGAGTAGTAATTGGAGTGACTTTCTAAGTATTAAAGACTGTCTTCAAAATTGATTTCATTTTGCAGACTGCGGTCTTTAGGAGAGAAAGTACACGACTTTGTGCGGTTTTGGCATTTTCTGCATATATGCATATAATTGAAGATGTAAAAGCATTGTTTTCTTCAGATTTACCCAAGTAGCATATTTCGAATTATTTGCTAATAACTCAATATAAAAATCAGGTCTCTAATAAAAATGGTTTGATCCTCTCATGTCAATCTGTTATGAAAATAATTAGCAATTTTATCTTCGATCGTTCATACGAGTTCGATTGAAGGTAGTGAAAGTTTTTGACAGTAGGTTTCACCTCTTGACCTATGATTCCTTAACTTCCGGAACTAGCAAGTCACCTACATTTCTATTATGCTTTTGTACAATATACAATTGTACATACACCCCTCATTCGTGACAGAGTTGTTTCCAATTAAAGCACAATTTTATGCAAATATCTCTCACAAATCAGGGAACTTATTACGCGATGAGAAAGCAGAAAATTAAAAATATAATGCATGGTACTGCATCTAGACACGGTTTTTCCGGGATCTTGTCAGTTCTAATCATGACTTTGGTTTCCTTTAAAAGACTAGATAACAAAAAACTTTCATCTCTAAGGATATAAAATTTACATATTAGGTGAGTATGGAAATGTGTCTCTTTCGAAATAGTTTGCATGCAGTTTGAATCAGAACAAGAAGTTCAGATTTTATTGTCTGAATGTATGCAGGATTTTAATCTTGACATATAATCTCTTCTCTAGGAGGCAGTACTCATATAACCTGTACTGTTACTTTTTAAAAAGTAATTTGTCAGTATATATTATAAAAAGAATCTCAGAGCTGCGAATTCTGTTTTCACAGAGACACATGTAATTGATTAGGCTTTTTTAATCGATAAAAATGTATGAATTGTATCAACTATTTTGAAATAAACGGATTATTTGGAAGAGACTTTTTGTTTGAAACTGTGACGATTATTAGGACGTTGATCTTGCCTTGGCTGAATTTCGACGAACGAATTTTAAAGAAAGAAAAAGGCGTGTTCGTATTATAAATTAGGTCATATGAGACTGGTCCAATAGGAACATAGAAATGCGATCTTCGGGGGAAAAAACATTTCTGTAAGATGGGACCATTTACGAAGGCCATTCACTTTCCATTCTCAAAGAAAGTGCAATTTTTGTGGTTTGGAGGTCGCTGTATGACCCACGTGAAATTTTTGCGCACTACCTTTCTCAAGGAAGCCTTTCATTAATCGAAAGATGTCAATGACTCGAAAAAATTGTCCTGTCATGTTTTTATCTCAGTATTATAATCACTTAAAGATAACGTTACCATCACTTTGACTATACTTCTAAAGAGCCAAAGGATCACATCTAAATTCTTGATTGAAAACTTACAGGCATTCGAATGATTCATTACTCATCATCTATAAAATTACAAAAATAAATAATTTAAGTTATACAACAATTATTTTCTTTAAAACTGATTACATAATTTTCTCAGCAGTAAACTTTCGAATTTTTGTGAATGGGAATTGCTTTTAAAATGATTGAAACTAAATTTAAGAGAACTGAAAGAAGAAGAGGTTTGTCAACTTTTCTAGATCCTGTATGCAAATATCTGAGAGCATAAATTATTATCAGATGGACTTGATATTTATATTATCAATTTGCTTGCACAATCAAGAGAGAAGGTTCTGATATAGATTGATTTGAAAGATTGTAACTTGTAATAGTGATCCAGTTATTTGGCACTTTTTTTTATTATGTTCTAATCCCTTTCATCTCATTAATTTCTATTTCAGATATTTTACTTGAGGTCAGTGTTATTAACTATTTATTTTCAGCGGCGCTATATGATCTCTTAGAGATTATTAATTCTATTGCCACATGTGCAAAACTAGCGAAGCATTTCTCCGCCCAGTGCTTTTTTTGTGATGTATGTAAATAGGTAGTAATTAGATCACAAGTGACTGCGCCTCTGGGGAATCATATAGAGAGCTGAGTAATTGCCTAACTGGAGATAAATACTTAATTGATTATACTGATCGATAAATGTAATTTCATTATTTGAATAGTTTACGTTTTTAAATACATTCAAACCATTAAATACATTTTAAATCATTGACTGATAATAATTTCATCTCTGAAAATAAAGCTTGCTCAGAAATTAGAGAAAAGAAGATCAAACACAAATTTTACAATTTAAATTTTACTTTATGAGTAAACCTAGCACAGTGTATAAAAAAAGATACATATAAAAAAATACCGAGTTCTTTTTTTAAAATCATACATTAAAATAGATTATACGAGTCTATAATTTCTCGATGACAATCTGCATTTGCAGTATTTATTTACAGAGTCTCCTCCCTTTTTATTGCAATCTTGGAAATTCTTTCACTTGTTCTTATAACCAGGGTGTGTAAACACTTCAGAAAGATCACGACCCCTAAGTAATGGATCGCAGAATCACTGATGCTCGGGATGTAGATCTCCATTGATTTAAAAACTCACTTTATCTAGTGGATCGCCGTGTTCCAGAATGTCTTGTGCCACAAAATGATGATGATCGAGAAACTGGGACATATTTCGAAAGCATTTAATCGATCATGCGAGTTAATGCAATAATTACAGTCTAGAGTTTAATGACAAAACAAAAGGATCTATATAAGGAATTTACCGATCGAGATTTCACTCTTGCTCCTTCGATCTTCAGAGTGAAACGAATTGGAAAGGGAATCTCGAACCTTCTCTTTTGTCCCTCAAATGCAATGGTGGGTTAAATGTTAAATGCATGGTGTTAGGTCCAAGGGAGAAGGTCGTGGACATTTCCTTGCATGCAACTCATTTATTATCTACTTCCTTTTTTACCTTTTCACACTCCTTTATTTTGCCAATGTATTATTATTATTATTACCATTATTATTATTGTATAAGTATCTACATAAACATGATCGTGTGTGATTATGCAACCATCAATTCGCCAAGAGCAATGGCTTTGCTCTATGACCCCCAAAGCCGACTTTCTAACTGCATTTCATTATGCGCGTGTTCGGTAACTAGTTTATTAACGAGAACTTCCTCAAGATAGTTTGCATCATTAACGAATCACTTGTAACATTCTGTCGAGATTCATTGTGCAATCGTGCCTTTTCGTCCTCGTTTGTGCGGCGATCCTTGTGATCTTTGATCCTTAAGATGTATTATGAGAGTTGAAAGAGGTCGTTTTACTTTGTTGTTCTGTTTTGCAATTATAAGTATGCAAGATTAGAAATTCATTTTTCAAAATGAAAACATCTCTATCAGTGAGGATACAAAATTTTTCCTGTCCTCATTTTACCAAAGAATATTAATAAAATGTCTAACGGTTATTAAATTCTTTATATAATTTACGGAAAAACGTGTCATATTACGAATTGCAATTGAAAATATACGAAAATATAAAAGTACATGAAAATATATGAAAATATATGAAAATATATGAAACTTTAAAAGATAGATTGTATTAAAGCATCATATATAGTAAAAATAAGAGTCTGAGTAATTAGGCAATCCCAATTAATTGTTACTTTCTTAAACTGTGACATACTTTTAATTTTGGTTACACAATTACGTATACATAATTAAAATTTAAGAGAATTCGACTAAATTTTGTAACGTCGAGTTCGCAATTAATAAGTGGCTATTTTAAAGAATAAGATTCTTTCACGCTTGATGGATTGACATTTCTTTAAACCCGCAGCTCATAAAAGTCGTTTTAAGACAGTTATGTGCCTTTTAAATAATAATCGGCTGAATATTGCAATTTTTCGCTGTCAGTAAGTCTATTAACTGACCCTATGTCAACTTTCATTATATCTCCTAAATAAAGACGATAAAATGAATCACAATTCTTCTCTGCTATTTGTTTTTTCTCTATATTAAATTTAACATCGTTTTTACTAGTACATACTAGAAATTCTTTGTTCTTGCATAATTAAATATATTAGAAAATGTTTGTTTTTTCTAAGTGGATTAATCATGCAGATTAATTATGCATTAATTGTAAAATTATTCATCTTAATGATGAATAATTATTCCTATTGTCTATCCATTCCTTGTCAATCAAAATTCTGTTTCAATTCCCTAATTCCTATCCCAGCCTATTTCAAAAACTATCTGGTCATAAATGTTGCACTTATTATGCATGTTTTATAAAAAGATATATCTAATTCTAATATATTTCATTTTTTAAGTCAATTGAGTGGAATCAGCCAGTTTAGAATAAGAATAAGAAGTATAAGAAAGGAATATATAAGTATAAGAAAAAAAATATATTTGAAGAAGGAAGTGAATTCGAAGCGGAAAATCAAGAATCAACTACCTTGACAAAAGATATAAGGATGTTTTGCAAGTGTATGAACAGAGATCAGCTCGAGAAAGTAAAGAGGATATTTATATGAGTTCCATGAATTTAAGGGGATTGAAGAACACGGATCTGTGTATCTTTTATATACATATATACTTATACTTTATATACATATAAAATACTTATACGATCATAGTTACGTAAATTTTTACATCATTTACCTAGAAGGCCTATTTCTTAGGTTAAAATCGAAACACTTTCTTACTACTCATTATGAAGAACACCGTCTGAGGAATCTCAGAAGCTGGGGAAATCCGTTGAGAAAACTGTATAACAAATTAACAAAAAAGGCATCCTTAAAATATCCGGATTCATATAATATGAACTTTTCTTTCATGAACTTTCTTTCTCAAACGCACGTTCGTTATCAATTCCTAAAATATCCTTATTTGATTATTTTTCCTGTTTTTCAGCAAATGTTCTTTTTCAGAAACTGATTGTTTCAAGTACACACTTCTGAATATTTCAACAGTGAAATTTCACTTATGGAAATTCAGAGAGTTGGTATTCTTTGGAGAATATTTGAAACTTTCTGAAGTTAGTATTAAATACATACACTTTCCACAGTTTCTTCAAATTTTTCAAGGTCCTTTGTTATTAAAGAATAATTTTATCTGTTAAAATTACGTATACATATTAAGTATTAATATTACTCTATTAAGTCATTTGTTTATAATTAAATCTCCATTCTTGACTCAATTTCTATTCACTTGCAGAAAATTCATTCCGTGAATGAATTTTTTTACTCCTTGTTAACACAAATGCAAATAAGATGAGATTATTAGCATTGCAATACTGGTTGAAGAGCGCTGTTGACACTTTGAACAGAATTTCCAGAAAAACACCTAACTTTTTCAAATCTACGGTCAGTCGGTGACGGTCAAGCATTTGCATTGCGTGATTGATCGACCGATCGAGCGCGCCCAAATTACGCAATCGATTTCTACTACTGTGTACTATACTGTCATCATGCGTGCGACATTGCAATACTTATTGCGCGACACGTTTTTCATTATTTATTAAAGCACTGGTGACATGCGTACGACTAATTTTCCCCGGGAAGAAGACTTTCTTCTTTCCCTGGCTTGGACTCCCAGGTGTCGGCTGGCCTCCTATTGAGAGTCAAACTTAACGAGTCAAACGAAGTCGATCTTCTGTTCGGCTTGAGACTCGCGATACTCGGTGAAATTCAAGTTTAAAGTTCCTTTTTTCAATTAAATTTTAATATAACAATCGCCGGGGACTTAAAGTTTGCCAGAGAGTCTAGGAAGATTATTCTGTGAGAGGATCTTGAGATATAAAAAAGAATATTGCGAAAGGACATTTCAATTTTTCATTACGAACCGGTCCGGGAGCTGTGAATGAAAGTGCTGTGAGACTAGAGAGAAAGAGGACATTGAGAACCCCTGTTCCGGATAGAAACTTGGTGAAAATAGAGTGTGAGAGAATTGAGGAGAAGAGTCTTGATAAGTAAATATAATTAACATTTTTGTAATTTTTTTAAACCCTTTAATATTTCAATTTTATCTTTATTTTTTTATTTTTTTCAATTTTGTTAAATTAAGCTTTCACGTAGTGGACGCTCTTTCATTAAAGTTGAAATTCCACATTATATTGCTAAAGTAAGTCAAAATGAAGAAGCTAATTTTTTTTAAATCAGCCACAAGGAAAATTTAGTTGTAAAATTCAAGGAGTATTCTGTTATAAATTTAAGAAAGGCATTTCAATGAGAAATGGATATTTTTTTAAAGTAATATAATGAATTAGGCAAACAATATTTAAATAAAGTATTGAAGACATATTCAATATTGTTTCTGGAACCTTTCGAGTTATAGTGTTCATGAAATTTGTTAATAAAAGTAACAAGAGTTTAACTTTCTTTTATTAGAAAAAGAACGATTTTGCTAAATGAAAGCAGCAGAGATACCTTTAAAGAAGAAATATTATTCGGTGCATAATTGGTGATAAAGAAATAAACGTATATACTCGAGTGAATGTAGGAGTTCATCTACTGGAAAATTGAAGAAGAGGTGTGTATTTATATAGGTATGTAACTATCTAATAACTATGCTCGTGCAGTCATTTGCTAAGCGTGAAATGAACATTCACAATGTCTACAATGTCTACATTGTCTACATTGTCTATAATGTCTACGTTCTGTCTGGCTAATTCAGTTTATCTTAATTCTCATGTAGACAATATTCTTTCTAAGCTGTAAAAGTAGGTTTAATTAGAAAAAATGTAATTATAATTGTTTCATACTATTTTCTAATATTTGATACGTATACAAAATATTTATTCTACACTATATTCGTTATTACAGAAATTTATATACTAGAAATTTACAGAAACACATGAGATTATTTCAAAGTTTTATCACAGCTTTAAGTGACATAAGCCCATTAAAATCATGTGGATCGAACCTGGTAACTTCCGGTATCTGACCTTTTGATCAGGGCTATAAATCTTTCTCTCTGCTCTTCCTTATACCTGTTTAAAAGCTCTTACATAATTTCACGATCCTTGTGAAACACGTTGCTGCTTTTTATCAAAGAAAGTTCCTGATCATTTTAACATATATATGCTTTCCTCTAGTCGACGCTACGTGGCACCACAAGTTGAGGCTTGAAAATCAAAAAAAGTGTTACTAATTTCTAAATTTTGATTATTTAAATATAATAAGTAATAATAAATACGTTTTGAATTACAAAAGCAAGATAAATTTAAATAGATTCATGGTATCTGAGTTTTGGCAACCTTTACTTAGGAATAGATTATTGTCCAATTATTACGCAGTAGCACATTGAAAATATATATGCCGTACATAACTAAGTAATAATTACTTTTGTTCCCCAATAATAAGTACTCTTTACATCAAATATTTACTAATACAGCCTATAATTTTATTTGGTAATAGCCTATTCATTACAAGTCAAATACTATTGGTCAAGGTCACGCTATCTGAAAAAAACTTTCTATGTTGAAAAAAATGTATGTAATTCCTCTACAATTGTTTTTTGTCCTTAACGAGCAGCCAGAGGTACATGTGGAATATTAAGAATCTCTTCTGACGTATAAAGTAATGGGAATAGTTAAGTAATATCTTTAAAAAACGCTCAGGTAGAATATTTTGGAGATCATAAATAGATTTTGATAAATGCATTCCTTCGCGACAGGACTACGGTGGAGAATTCAAGTCATCCTTTTCAAGAACTCGTGTCTGATATTTAAAATATTCTAATTATGCAATCAGGACATGTGGACAGTTTTATATCTGTAATATTACATAAGCTTTATTTTAGAAATATTTTTAGACTAGCTGTGCAAAATATGAATAAGACTTCAAAGAATTAACAACTATTTTTATTATATGCTTTCTTTAATTATTAGACTGTCAAGGGATAAAATACTTATTCATGGCAAAGGAAAATTTATTTAATGTCTCTCCTATTACTGCTCATTATTGTTCGGAGCACCTGCCATCACTATCCGAAGATATTATTGTCAAGGTGAAAGGAGAGTTTTACCCGATAAACTTGAGTTTCTTCTTTTACGGTCAGAGCTGGCAACATTCTCTAAAAAAAACCAAGAGATAATTCATTTAGACTCTTAGATAAGAAAATTAAGATGTCAAATTATTTGAAATCCATTTTAAAGTCTCTACAAAAAATTTTTGACACAATAAATCCCAATTTTGTCTTTTTACATTCTCATTTTTTATTTCGCTCTACTGGGAAACTCTCATTTTGCATTTAGTAAAAAAAACCGTTGGATGCAAGATGTCTTTCTCTCTCTTTCCAAATTGGATGAGTAACTACTATAATAACAAAGACGATTATAAAGTTGATTGCTACAAAGTACAATAATTGCTTAAAACACGGAAAACAGTTTCTCTTGATTAAATGTCACATACATGATGATGTCCTTTCTCTTCTTCTCATGAAAGTGATTCTTATTGTTTATTAAATCTTAGATGATGTTCTGATAAAGGTTTGTCCCCAGGAATTTCTGTATTATAATTAGCAGCTAATGCTACATTCATTCTATTGAACCAACCCTCTTTTTCCTTCCTTAGCTCGAAGCTATGCTCTACGTATAAAAACATACGAGGAAAATATAAGTCCACTTCTAAAAAAACCATAAATTCCAATTCAGCATCCAGTTTGCCATTGCAAGTAGCAACTCTTCTAGTATTCAAATGAAGTACTTCTTTGCACATCCATATTGCAACCTTCCCCTCCAGGTTCATTTGACATTAATGGGTTCAGCACTGAAATCAAGCCTGCCTCACCCAAGAGAGGGAGAGTTGAAGGAGAGTGTAGGAATATAGACAGAAGTCGATTCTCGAGCCTCGATTCTCGATTCTTGAGACGAACGGTCACACATGCTCGCCTTCATTCGCTTGCCGTAAGACTTCGGCACCTCCTTCTCCGTAATCCTCAAACGAGCCTCGCACTCCGTGAGGTACACATCTGTCACGCACTCACGCACTGCAATCGCCCTCTCTAAGCCCGTAAGTGTTCGCCAATAAAACATTTCTTTTTACTACCCCAGGTTCAAGCCGGTAGATCCCCAGATTCGAAAGGAGCATGTTTTCACCCCCTTAACTACTCACGCGCGTGTGTGTGCAACATTTCTAGTGTAATAAAAGAAAAACGCGACACATTAGTAATTACCGCCACCATTTCAGTGTAATTTACCATTTCATCAATTTCAGTCAACAATTTCTCTTGCCAGTCGTTTATGTCATTCTACGTAACGTGCTTTTCTTTGGTCTTTTAACATGTAATGCATTTGGTAATTTTTAAGTGTTGGTTTTATATTATGGACAAAAGTAATGATTTGATGTTATGAGGGTGTTTACATAGCTGGATGGCAATTATTTTTTTTTCAGTATTTGAAAAGCGTTTTGTGTTTAAAAGAATAACTGTTGTTGTAATAATTGTTGACCATTTACTATTACTTAATTGGTTCCATGTTTATTTTTCTTGTAAAGCTGGATTAATTAAATTTTACAGGACTAGTAATCGAAGACGCTAAAAATAATTCTTGGGTATTTTATAAATATTGAAGTAATATAGAATTTTGTGGAATAATATAGATTATTTCTCTAGTCAGAAAACTAGTTCGCAAAAAATTGTTACAGAATATTTCATTTTGAGTTTACAGGTCATATTATTTTTATGGAAAGTACAAGTAGTCATGCAAGTTATACCAGTCGTTCCCAGTTCGACCATTTGGAGTAAAACTACTTAATTTATATTCTCTATTCGCATGATTGAAATTAAATATAGTACTATTTTTAGTATGATATTTACTTTGTCACAAATTAATAATACAAAACAATGAGACTGTTTGTATATGAATAAATTAATTATTAATAAAAAAATAAAAGTTTAAATTGAAGTTGTAATAATTATAATATACAAATGAACGATTATAATTGGAATGTCGAAATATGTTAATCTGGAAATCTTATTTACAGAAAGGTTAATTACAGTAGGGAGTAAGAAGAAGGTGCAAAATGAAGACATCCTGCATATTATGTGGCCTCTTATTGGTTGTTGGTCTCGTCGCCTCCAGTCCTATTGTTAAGAGGGCGGCTGAAGATGACCTCAGTCCTCTAAATGAAGTAAGTTGGAAAATAACATAAATATTTATACTATCATTTGGAAATATCCATCCAAGCATTCTTTAATTGAAAAAATAATTGCATACTTTATTTAACTTTAACAAACTTCAAAAAATGTTAAAGGTATCACTGACAATAATTTGTCAATAATTCATTTTTTCAACAATTTATTATTGAATTATTATTAGCCCAAATACCATTTTTTTAACCCACTCTAAGACATTTTTACGAAAAAGTACATTTTTTTCTGAATCCGGAAGTGAAAGAATGAGTTTTAATCGACGGAAATGTCTTCCGTAAATTGCGGATGCACTTGGCTTTCGAGTGTCCGAAAGATCGCGAGAAATAGAAGATAAGAGAAGGAAAGAGAAGGTGATGGAAAGAAGCGAGTCAGTAGTGAAAGTGGTCGTGTAATGGTCCAGGTTTATAAACTTATACACGTATGCAAAGCGTGATCGCACGCGCCACTCGATTTTATGAGTGATATGTATTTAATTTTTGAGGTGTTGCTATGGACCCACGTGGATAACGGCAAAGCCATGCATATCGATGAAGAAAAGTGAAATTAGTCGCTCTTGACTCTTAAGCATCAGCAATTCTATTTATAAACTAGAATATAAAGATATGCAATAAACATACTTTAGAAATGCAGTTTATACAAGCTCTAAAAATATTTTTCAATCAGAATTTCATTCTATATGTATATAAAGATAATTAATTTAACATTCCCGTAACTAACAATTGAATCAAATTACAACTCTTTTGGTATAATCAAAAGTGCGGTGTCAGTCATTAATAATTCAATTTCTATGCAGAGAACTATTGTATAAAATGCACTGAGCACTTTGATGAATTCAAATAATTCCAAACAGAAACGGAGGTGGTGGTATTTAAGTCGTGATTATAAATACTAAGTAACGTGGGAAGCAAAGTGGGACACTCATATAATTTTATGTTTTTATTATCAGTAAATATTTTGTAACTTCCTTTCAGAAATCTTGGAATTATAATTCAATAATTATTGCAACAAATATTTCATGTTGTGTTAGTTTATAAATATTTTTATTAATTCCTAATCACACTAATAAAGAATGTACCTAAAATTATTAATGAAAATTATTTCATTGATAGTTTTTGAATGCACTTTGAGTAACTTAATATAGAAAATATTTTACTAGTTGGCTTAGATTTCAATGCTGGGTAAGACATATTTTTGTATTGTAAGACTCAGTAGATATGACCGGCTTTGGTCAGACATGTCGATTCTCACATTTTTGTACTTTATTCGACATTGATTTTATGTACTTTATCTTTACTATACAAATATTATGATTACAAGGCTTTTATTGAAAGGTTAGCTATAATTATTCGTTGGTTAACTAATACTAAGGGAAAATGAAGAAACCTTAAAGATCTAAAATTTCAAGGCCATGACTTCTCTTTTTTCTGAATTATAATTTTATTTATTTTTGTGTACCATCATTTAGAATTACAAAATAGAATTTTTTTAAGTTTTGATTGATAAATTACAAATTATATATTGTCTACCATTATTCGCGTAAATAATTTTAGATATGGAAATGTAATTTTTGTGGTAATTAAAGCAAATGGTTACAGCGCTATTAGTGTGATAGATAGACCCTAAATTTGACATATTGCATGTAGTTAATTATCCTCTAAAATATGGAGCATGATGTAAGAATAATTTCATCATTCTGAGTTCGAATTCGGATAGGAAAGGGATATTGACCCCTTGCACTTTCATTTTTTAATTTCTTGGATTATAGTATCAAGATTGGACACTACACTATTATGCGCATTAGCCCGTTCGATCATTCTTGTTTTCATTTTGTCTTTAAAAAACCTGTTTCATCCAAGGCAAAAATTTAAATTTTAAATTTGGGAAGACAGCCTTTCTCTGAATCTATAACACCATTTTACATAATTCTATTACATCTTCAATCCTTCTTCTGAATTGCACGTCCATTCATCGCATAAGATATCAAATCAATTAATTTTTTGAAGTTGTTAATAAAGCTGATAATCAAAACTAAAACATTATAGCCACTATTTTCTGCCTTAGTAATATATTTTGCTTTAAAGTGCTTTTTTATGCATGCTTGCTTACTAAGTTAATCATTGTGTAATTGAAAAGTCGTCAAATCAAAATTAATACTTACACATGTCGCCATAAATCACAAAACAAATATTATGGTTACAAGGCTTTTATTGAAAGGTTATAACTATAATTATTAAATTAATATAATTAAATTATAATTCTTATGAAATATGTTACCAAAATTATTTTTGAATTTCCAAAACCGGATATTTTTTAGCATTAACACAGCAATAGCTTTGCATATAGAATCTAGTCCTTAGTGTAAGCTCGGTTGTTCGGTTCAAGCTTAAAATTAAGGAAAGGGTGAAACTTCGATTCTTGGAAGCTGACTAACTTTAAATTTAAGGTAAGCTTAAAATTTGAAGCCTGGTTTTTCATGTCAAGCTTAGCACTTTATAGATTCTTAAAATAATTTGAATCCAGCGTAAATTTCATATATAAATATAAAATATAAAAATTCTTCAATATAATATTAAAAAAATTAATAACTGGGCCTAAGTTTGAACTGAATAATCGGGCCTTAATACTGCATGCAAAAATAAGAGTAGATAACTATATTTATTATATAAATTCAATTACAGTAGTTTATTTCGAATTATAATTTTTATAAATAAATTTCTAACGAAAAAATTTAATATTTTTTTTAGGTTTACGTCATTGAAAACGAAGATGATGCAGGAATCGATGACGAGAGAGGAGACAGAGATAAGAGAAAAATAGGGGTTGTTAAGCTGGGTGTAACAAATGGATTAATAAATTTCGTCTTCGGGGTAAGTTTTTGTGATGGAGAGCGCTATTTTTTCTAGAATCAAAGATTATGTGAATTATTGCATAAAAAGTGATGAATAATCTCTTATATGTGTTCAACGAGCCATGTTTGAAATTTCATCGATTATGAAAGCCAAGTTTATCTAAACGCATCCCGCAATGCACTTTGTATGTTTAATGTTGCTTTGCTGGATAGCAAAAATTATAAAATGAGGAGACTTATATTACTTTCTATGTTGTTATGTTGTTACAGTTACGCTTATAGCCGTAACGCGGAAAATTATACAATATCTATAACTCTGTTAGACGTCAGACCTTCGAGGCTGTTCTTTTTCGCACGCAGGCGAAGATAAATTACTTTCGAAGCATGCGTGGTTGAAATTAATTTTCGAATTCATTACCACTTTTTTATCGATAGGTTCCTAAATTAACATCTTTTTTTTAACACTAATAATGAATTTCAGAAATTGGACGCTTTCTTGGACGCAAAAACGAAGGCTTTGGTAGTCCTGGATGAATCGAATAAAGCCAAGAATAGCGCTTACGGAATCGATCCCACTCAATCAGCAACTAGTCAATTTATCACTAATTTAATTTCTCAAAAAATACAGGCCGGTACAGCCAGTATTGGCCCCGCAATAAATAGTGCCACTACATTCTTCTCGAGTGCGAAAAGTGGCCTTGCCGGTGCTTTTGCCTCGAAATTCGCGCCCTTAAGTTCACTTTCCGGTGGACTTTCTGGAGGTTCAGGTACAAAAACACTGTTACAATATTTGCATTGTTTTATTGATTTTTTTATATGCAAGTCTTTATTACTTTTAGGCACTAATCTAAAACGTATAAATAAATAACATGCGGTTTATTTTTTCGATAAGGTAGAAACTAAAATAACTAAAGAATTTTATTGCTTTCAAATTTGGTTCTCTAACAAGACTTGAATGCCAAGAGAGATTCATATATAAAAACCCAATGGTTTAAAATGAAAAGAAAGTGAAAATGTTGAATAAAGTATTTTAAATCGTCAGATTGAATAATGTGACCTAGAAATAAAATAATGCCATATTTTACTTGTGCAGCTTAAAATAAGTAGGCTACTAATTATACCGGAAACTTTTTTTTGTTATTAAGCCGAATGAATAATTGATTATCAATTGCAGGAGATGCGAATGGTGGAGGTGGCTCAGGAAACATCTTGAGTACTTTGACAAGCTTGAGTGGAAGTAGCGGCGATTTAAGTGGTGGAAGTGGCGGAAGTAGCGGAAGTAGCGGAAGTAGCGGAAGTAATGGAAATTCACATACTGATGAAGTGAGTTCTAGTGCAGGTGCAGATGCAAATGCAAGTGCAGGCGCAGGAATTAGCCTTGGCGGATTTGAAAACTTAGGAGGAGGGGGATACTAAGATTTTAATATTTTAATGACTATTTTGCACGTTTATCAGCCAGATATAAATCGATAAATAGAGGAAGCTCTCGCTGCTGCTCCCCAAGAAACAACACCCTCCCCCCACCAAACACCCAAAAAACCCCAACGACCAATCAATCAAAAGTTAAAGATTCATCCACCCCCCACCCATTTTCTTATTATCACTATCATTTTCTTCCATTTTATGGTCATTTATTCTGCATCATCAAAAGATCAACAAAATCAAAAATCAAATCAAAAGATCACACAAAAATTAATATATATGATGTAAGTGTGAAAATATATATAAGAAAATGATCTAATGCAGTTTGAATATCCAAAAAATGAGCTTGAGGCTTTTTTTGGTGGATTTGCTTGGAAAAGTGGTATCAGATATTTTTAAGCTTGCTTTTTTTATAATTCAGGCATGTGTTAGTTGAATAGGGCATTGTAGAGTTTTGGGAAGTAAGATGATTTGTGCTTATAGATCGAAAGAATAGATTCAGATTGTTTGAATACGAGAAGTGCCTTTCATTTATCTATAATGTTGTTTAATATTAAATTGACCAACACCTTTTTTCTCAATAACATCTCTTTTACTAGTTTCTATTTTCTGTTTTCTATTTTTACCTTCATTAATTTTCATTATTTTTAATTAATACCTCAAATGTCTTCTTCTTCCGATAATTTAGTGTCACTCATATTTGAATGAATGTAAGCTGAATAATCTTTCAACTCTCGGTTTCGATTCTGAAAATGTAGTATTGGGTGACTTTTGCCTTCCTCTTTTAACCAGAATGCTTAATGATGCTGCTATTATGCAATGAATGTCTGGCCGATCACTCTTGCCACCTTCATCCTTGCGATTGTGAAATAGAGTCGAAAGTGGGCTAAAGAATCAATAGACTCGGCTCTACTGTGCCATTCAACGAAAGATGAAACATGAATTTGTAAGAGTTGGATTCATCTTTACATAATTAAATCCCAGAAAATGATTTTTATTATTATCACTGCAATTATCACAAATTATAAATATTTGAAAATTAATAAACTTAATTTTTTGAAATTATTATTAGCAGTGCAGTTTGAAAAGTATTTTAAGCTGACAGCATATTTACGAGATTGATTTCGACTCTCTTTCGAATTAATTTTTTTCCCAGCCTTCATTCACTGCATTTCACAAAATATCAAAATATTCGCTCAAACCTTATCGTAACGACTGCCATAGAATTGAAGATAATTTTAGAAAGACGTAAAATAGAAAAAAAATACCAGCCCCCAAGACGGCTAAAATGGTAACGTTCTTAAACGACAATTTGGACTTTGGACGTTCGACCACTGGTGCTTCAATCTAATGGAAATTACAGACTAAACGATGGAGACACATCTATTCCTTCTTGTTTTTTTTTTTAGAAAAAGGCCCGGTAAAGGCGGAAATCCCCAAGCCCGTTCTTTCAGAAATATGCTGTAAATAATAATTGTGTACTTAGATAGGGTAAGTGAGACTGTGAGATTTCATCTCGCGCACTGTTGTGTAAATTATGTAAATAGCGGATTTGTACGCTCCTGGACGAAAATGATGTCAAATAAACTTTACGACTCTGTTACTTGTGTAATTTAGCGAATTTAGTTTTATTTCACCAGGATCCTTTTCCTGCCCTTTCAAGTAGAGAAATTCGTATGAAAAACATATTAAAATTTATTTTAATTACATTTACTCAATTTTCTTTGCAATATCCTTGAAAATATGTTTTTCAGTTAATGTTAATATCGAAAACCTTTTATATTTTTCAGTTCATAGTCTGGGGATCAAAATTTTTAGTTATTCACATTTAAACTTTGAGGGGAGTTGTCACGTCTTAGTGACTGTTATGAAAATATGAATAGATATAAAATATATTTAAAATATATCAGATTTTAATAAATGAATAAAATGTGTAATCTTAGGGGGATATTTTAAGATTAAAATTTACTAAAAAACTTTCTATTAGATCTTTAAGAATACTTGATAATACTTAATAAATTGAATTGTAATGAAGATAAAGAGAGTTATTCACTATCCAGTATTAAATACATTTTGTAAGAAATGATAATGAAATTACGATAACGAATCAACGACCATTCTGCAGACAAAATACTTCAACCTGATTTTACAGAACTTTCTGAACTCATCAAGTTTCTTTTTATTCAAAATTGTATTAACTCGACGTATGTATGAATGAAATAAAGATTTTATTTAAGTTTCTCCGCTGTATTTATTTGGTAAATTTTGCCTTTCTCCGCCTTTCCACACGCTTATTATCGCACTTGCACATATGGGGATGTGGTGTTAATTATCATAGCTTGCAAAAAAAAATAAAATTAAAAGAAAACCCCTGAGTATTATTTTTATGCATAGGTTCGTTCCACGACTGAGGAGGATATCCCTGAATTCGACAGGAAAAAAGTTTCCTTGGATGTACCACCCCAAGCTTTTGGTTCTGGATTTACACTGATAACAAATGTCAGTAAAGTCCTCAGTAACCTGATAATGGTAATTTCATTTTAATTAAAAAATACCTTATTCCATTTTTGCGAAAATCATTCCAAAATCATTAGTAAATTTTATTTAAAATGAAGGTCCTTTTAATTAATTCTTTTTTTAAAGTTTATTTTATGAAATTGAGTCAGGAACCGAAATAAACTTTTCCTGTTTGTCCTCTCGTGATACAGTTTCTAAAAATCGAGAACTGCCAGGTTACGTATTATATCAAGTGCAATTTCTTCTTTTTCAACGTTTACGTTCGAATACGCACATTCGTACATCGACTTGGATATTATCACACGACTTACATGTATAAAGTCGTCCCCTTCACTTTAATCGATTGCAAAACACAAGTAGTCCTTTATCCTTATATCTAGTCAATACTTTTGATATAAGAGTCTAAGATTCGCCTCAAGTGTGTGTTTTTCGAACACAAACTTATAAACAAGGATCTATGGTGACCGGTTGTCCTCGATTATGAAATTATAAAATAACATAAAGCTTGGATTTGAACCTCTCCTTTTGTAATTGAAGCCACTGACCGTTTGACTCCTGCATTTAAAAAAAACTTATAAATAAAAAATGAACGACCCGGATATGTTTAGAAATGACTCATAATTGCATTTATCTCCTTGTAGACTTAGTTTATTTTGCAATGAAAGGCGACTTGTAAATTAAATCAGTCTTGTGTGTAGGATCGTAAATGACATCATGTGCAGGCTTTTAATTATCGCTTTAATTTATATCAATAAACTTTTTAGTAAAATATGTAGAACATTTTTTTCACTGATTTTTCTTTTTTCAGAATTCAGCCCATAGAACACAGAGCGTTCTAGAAGTATTCAAACCAATATTTCGAGGAACGTTTGCCATCAAAGGTTTACCCTCAGACAACCCAAAATAGATCAACTAGAAATTCTTAGGTGAATGAATAAAATTGCTCAATCGACGCTGGACATTTGAAATTCTCGGACAAGTTTTTTTTAACACACTTTCGAGTGATTCTAGCGCAATTTTCTATAAATAAAGTTGTAAACATTATTTTATGTTAGCATAGATTTAAGGTCGAAAGAAAATCCAAATGTTAGATTTGCTTTTAAGAAAGATTTAGGAAAATTAATTACTGAGCAAGAATGAAAATTATTGGACTTAACATTAAAAATTCAAGCACCAAGAAATCTAAAATTCTTTTAGCAAAAAAATTCAAAATTTTTATCTAGTAAAACTCTGATGTCTATTTTTTCAATTAATTTTATCTACATTCGAAATTTTGACAAATTACTGGATTTTTTGAAGATGTAGTTTTGACAGTATTATAATTTAATTTTTTTTATATTTTACTGAATTTACAGAGCCATATTCATTTTCGTTGGTTGAAAATTTCTTGATATTTTTCATCCAACATTTATAGCAGTATATTTATACAGTTTTATTTGGAAAATTCTTTTGTTTTATTTTAAAAAAAGGAATAACGATGAAAATGTAAGAGAATAATATATTGTTAGTTTTAATTTAAATATTTCATATATATCATAAGAATTTGCTAATCTCTTCTGCAATTACAAATATCAACGATTCACTTTTTCATGTGAAAAATATGCGCGCTACTTGTACACGGTGATTTCAATTAATTAAAGCGATTCTTCAGTGCCACAAAGAAATCACCGTTTTATAGATTAGACATAATTTTATATAATTAGACATGTGTTACAAATATACATATGTAATATTAAATAAATAACATTTTTTTCGAAAATGAAAAGGTCGTTAGAGGTTCAAATCAATTTTCTTTGATTGACTATTATATTTAAAAGAAAGAAACATTTTTTAATTACTTATGTAATTTTAAAAAAAAGTGTTTTGTTGTTAGCGGACACAATTTATTAATGTATCATTATATATTACAGCAATATCGTAATGTTGATCTAATCCCAAATAATACATTTGATTGCAATAGTAATTAGTGATGGGTGTGTGCGTACGCGGAATGGGAAAAATGTTTTGATTCCAGCACATGAAATATGTTACAAGCTTATAATATTCGTGCATGTAATGAGGACTTGTGTGGCGTAATGTTTGCAAACGCTGACGAGTGTCACGTATGTTCATATGTATTTTTGTAAATAATAAAACTGGTTTTCTAGGTATATGTAGTCGTCAAATTTTTCTCTTTGATGGTTCTACGAAGCTTAGAATGCGTATCCGGTGAAAGCATCACCGGAAAGTAAAATTTTATGTTAGGGAGAGCCTGGAGTGAAAACAGGACTTTAAGGACTTCCTATTTTCTAGGAAAGATCGATGACTATGAGTATATTAAACCTTATTGCTGTGCAGTTTAGATTTCATAAAAAATGCGATAATCTGCAAGAAAAATATATATTGAAAAATATAAACTAATACATAATAATTTATTTTTTATCTGAGAAAAACATTTTTCTCTTGAACTAATGATTCATCTTCGTGGTAATTCACCTAAGCAATAGAAATTATGAAATGGTTAACTGCATTTTTATCGTCATCACTATTCATTCGTTTCTTCGTTTTCTTTACCATTCTCTTTTCTTATAGTGTCATTGCTGGGGTCGTCAAAATAATTTATGGTAAATGAAGATGTCGTGGCGACATCATACATATGTAGTAATTACACGCAGAAAATAAATCTAGGTTTAAAAATTATTTGACCTCTTAACTCTCATACATTAATTGTAAAACCTCATAATTATTTGTTATGATGAAATTAAATTCCTTTCGAATTTTAAATATATTGTTATCATATTTGCAATTTATTTTAAAATCTTACATTAACACACAAGAAATATGTCAGCGATATCACGGAAATTAAAAATAATTTTAGGAAAAGCGAAAAGGTATCTAATGTCAAGGTGAAAATGACATGAAAATTATAGTAATTTCCGAGAACTGGTGAAGATTACCTGGAAATTTGGTTTACAAGATTTAAATTTGATTTAAATTTCGTCGTAATAAATTCCGCGAAACTATAATTTGAAAAAAAGTGAAAGTGAGGGTGATGAAGGTCTTTAGCAGTGGTACCATCTGCAGAAATCAGTAGGAACTACCTTTCAAACTGATTTGAAAGGATTAAACAAGTCTGGACTAGATAATTTACCACCTGTCGGTGACGTATTCTCAAGTTGTTTTTTTAAATTAATTTTTTTGCAATATTTTAAACACTTACGTTGCAAATTTATATTTTCATACCAGTATTACATTTTTCATTACTGAAAGTGCGCAAAACTATTTAAACATTAAAAATTAATAAAATTATATAGTAATATCAAATATATTACCCTCTTTTATAATTTATAACTAACACATCATCACCTGTTTACATTAAAGTTAAACTTATTACACATTTGTTTTAAAAATAAATTTGAGAATAATTTATTATATTTACGAGTAAATAGTTGGAATATATATAAATAAAATGAGTTCTTCCACGTGCCCTTAAATAAAAAAGAAGTTATTTTTTTAAATTAACTCTTTAATCATATGAAAATGGTTTTTTCGATAGGTTTTTTAATAAAATGAAGAATATTTCTTGCAAGTTTCATAAATTATTGTTCTCGCTCAATCCAAATATCCACTTGGATAAATAAAATCGTTTTAAACTTTTCTTACGATTACCGAAGTTAATTTTTAAGCGCTCTTAGAATATTATTAATTCTTTTTAGATTTTTCAGAATATTTTAGATTTAAAACTTCATAAAACCCTTTGGGCAATAATCGTCGAATTTTCACCCTTGAGACACTATTTTTTCTATTTTTTCGAATAATGAATCAAAAGAGTGACAAGTACTAATAGACTCATCTTCGGTGAAAATTATCCTGTAATCTTTTAAAACGATGAAGACATTTCGTAAAATGTGGATGACCTTGGAGGTTCTGTTTCGAGAGTTCGTAGGATACTTCATCTCGTTAGTACCAACTATACTGCCCACCAAGATGCATTTCATACAAACCTGTCGCTGATTTCGGTGATTGACTTTCCGTAGGACAATCTTAGGTCTATCAAAAACGGAACTTGCTAAAAAAATTTAAATAAAAGTGCGTGCAGTGTATTCATTCATTACAACTTAAGAAAAAATATTTTTCTCACATTATTCCACATCAGTGAATATTTAAACTCTAATAAATATAGAATAGAAATATATTTTTATAATACAGTAAAAACTAACGTTATTTTCTTCAACAATAGAAATCTTCTAAAACTTGCATAACCCTCTTTATTCTTGGATTGTTTTATAATATTTCAACACTCATTTATACACGCAGTTACATGTAAATAAAATAAAAACAAGTGCATATCTTCGAGCCTATCATTTTTTATACTAACACTTGTTCTACTTTCGCTGTTACAAGACCACTGGAAGAACTGCAGAACTAATTAATCTCATTTCAGAACAATCAAACAACGAACTTTGCACCTAGGAGTCACCTGAAAAAAATCAAGGTAAACTAGATCTTCACCTTTTTCTATTTCTATGTATACTTGACAGTGGTAAATAATCTGCATATATCTGAATTGAGACGAGATCTAAATCTAAAAAATGGGGCTACTTAGTAATTCAGATGAAGAAACGAAATTTGCATTCGAGGCTTCTCAAAATGACCCAAATATCTCAAGGATATGTGACATCATCTTTCCTCGAAAAGTAAACAAAATAAAAAAAGGTTTCTCACCGAAAAATTTAATTAAAGTCAAATATTAATAGTTATCTTTATTTAAAAAGATTATTCATCCATAAATGAAACATGAACTCGTTTTTAAATATTATAACAATCATTTTCCAACATAAAATATATTTCATAATAGATTTGATTCATTGCACTAAATTTCTCCAAGTGGAGTAAATTATTATGTCATTGGATTACCAAAATCTGGTATCACTGTTAAGAAAATGTTTTCAGATTCGATATAAAAATAAGTGTGTTAATGGATGGAACCAAGGTAATCGCGATTCGTTAACACTAATGCAAACTTCTTAACATCATGTTATGTTGGTAGTTTCATAACGGTACGAGCTCGTAAGAAAAGTATTACGTAAAGCAATCCAGAAGTCCCTCGACTGTAGAAGCTGCGGTGCAGTGCTCTTCGACCGATTCCCGAAAGCATTTTATATCATTTATAGTGCTATAAAATATTATTTAAAAATGGTCACATAAAAGGCGAATCGTGTTATCTAACTTTTAAAATTAGTGCTTTGTGTCTTACAGTATGAAAATTGAATATAATAATGATCAAACCAATGAAATAAAATATGCACTTAATTATATAAAGTGGAACGTGAACATAAATTAAATCTTACTAATAATTGTCACAGTTTTATAATTAGAATAATTTTTGATTGTTAATGAGTGTTTTTTTTAATTTGGATAACGGCACTTGAGTTAACATTTCTATGTGGAAATTCGTATACGTTTACGCTTGATTTTAATCAAGTATTCAATATTGAACCACGTGTTTATCATATCTGAGGATTGCATGATAAGTGACATGTACTTTATGGCTTTTTTCTGACGACCTATGTTGCTTTAACGGTTGGTGAACAAAATGGGAACGTTCAGTTTACTATTTGATCTGAGGAGTCCCTGATCAGTGGAGAGCAATTTAGACTCGTTAATCATCAAGTGCAAGGTGATAGTTTTTTCTTTAATTAAAAATAGTAATTACTTATGTATTTTACTAAAATGAATTTTTAAATATTCCATAAAAAGCGGTTACTCAAATAAAATGAGCATTTTATTTACAAAACGGAGTTTTATGGACTTACTTAATATTACATTAGATAAAGTATATTATTCAATGTTTTAGTGTTTTCAAATATTTATTATTCTGTAAAATTTACGGTTATTACTAATATTTGTACGTACCAAACTTTATACCATGGAATAATATTAACTATGGGTGTAGTTTATTAATCCTTTAACTTTTATTATTTAACAACTGGAAAGACCCAGGATCAGGAGTTGCATAAAGTGATTGGTCAATTACGTTATTTCTAAGGTAGTTGACGATCTTAAAATATTATATAATTTTCAAATAGATGGAGTATTAAATGCTAATCATAATTTTCAGTTCTTTAGGTGACAAAATTATCAAGAACTATATTTCAGTAAATTTCGTTAAATACACTTTTATATTTTGGTTAATAGTGTTTGGAAATACAACATTAATTTGCAATAATAGCAATTGCAAGGATTCTGTGACAATTTTTCGGTTACCACATCTTTTATTCTTTGAAAAGAGCGAAAGTTATCTTTTTGACCGATGAATCTGTTACAAGGATTTCTAATAATTGTAGGGTCGAAGGTTAATAGTGATCTAAAATTCTTTGAAGTGTATAATTTACTCTTGCACGAAATCGGTTTGAAAGTAAAAGGTGAGAAGTACAGAGTTGAAGAGGCGGGTCGAAGATCATTAAAATTTTCATTATGATATGTTAAATTATCAATACAACTTCACTTTTTACAAGCTAAAAAGATTTATTCGAAAGCTAACTTGTCATTATTTATTTAGACGAAATTTTGCAACTTTTACCACAAAAGTTACTATTTTTTACTCGTAATAAATTAAGTACTCGCTTATTATCTTCGTTTCACAATTAAACTTGGTGATTATTTTAAATGACAAATAAGAATGCGTAAATACGTTTATTTTACTGTGTTGATATTAATTAGCTTCAAATACCTTCTTCAGTTATTGAGTATCAGTTAATTTCAGACATTTATTTAGGAAAGTATAATTAAATATTCAGAATGGAAATCGAAATATTTCTAAATGAAAAATGTTTTAATTAGTAGGATTTCTCTTGGGGAATTAAAACCACAGATTCCGAAACTTTACTACCATCTTACACAATTATCGACAAAAAATGAGACGACGCCTGAAAGTAGAAAAGCGACGCTTGTAAATGCATGCTATCCGGCGAGAAATTCACTTTTCATTCAACAAAAGAGTGCTTTTCTCTTTTCGATAGTAAATTTAAATTCGAAAAGCTGGGCTGAAAGTCATTCATTTGTTCTTTTTCAATTAAGCAAACACCATCAGTCTAAAATTTTCCTGGAGAATGAAATTACAAATAAACAAAAAACTTGAAATATAGAAATACATAAAATATAATTAAATTCAGTGATAATATAGTTCGAGATTAAAAATAGCAGACTTTCCTTATGAGTCTGAGTGATTGGGAATTTCTGACCAACTAAAGCACACCTGTCACGTAACAAAGTTTACGGCAATGATTATTTTATGTTCGTGTGTACAATCATTGATTGCAGTTTTTAGTCAAATTATTCACCTATGCATATTTCCACATGGTGGGAAATTCTTACATTTCCATTTCTAATGAAAGAAAATTACATGTTTTATTTCTTCTTCGAGATGTTAAATGAAGCTGACCTATAAACTCAAGATTTTTAAGCTATAAAGTATATTTAATATAGTAATATTTGATATAGCTATATTTAATAGTATAAATACTGTAACACGCCAACAAATTATGAATTAAATTTATTTACGTACGAGATGAGATTATGCAACACGCAAAATTATATTGCGTAATAAATTCATGGTTTCAAATTCAGTATTAAAAATGAAATAAAAAGTGAATATCAATGGGTGGTCTCTTTCTTGATAAAAATGGACTCGAGTTAATCAATAGATAGACAATGAGGTAATAATTAAATCAAAGCGCGTGCCCGCCATTGAATTATTACGTGCAGTTGATTGAACACGTGGTATCAGGGAACAAGAGTGAAAGTGAACGATGGCTGGTTCAAATGATCCACGTGGTCCTAGTTTCCACCTGGCTCGCCCTGGCAAGGACGGCTAAGTATCGTTTGGTCGCTGCTAAAGGCACCAGCTATCAATCACTATCATGAAATCATTCAGTAAACTCTCGCGAACAATTGAAAATCGCTTATTTTTCTATTGCCGTGAAGATAAATTATCAAATTATCTTGAAAAAATATTTATTTCAAAAAGTGAGTGACAGGACTCATGTATTCTTCGTTCTCGTATGGTACGTACTCTTTAAAACATCAAATAAAAAAATTGAAAGACGGTTTAAAAGTAAAAATAAGTATAATGTATAAATCATATTAATTATTTATTATATTATTCAAATTGTAAAGTATTCACTTTATAGATCACTCAGTAGTTCTGTATTGTTTATGTCAATGACTAATCATACTATTTTTGAAATGGTTTTTAAAAAATCCTAAAAATCATGATTATGTGCGCAATATTTTATTATAGATACAATTTACAACTTTTTGATGCCATGGTTGATTTATTCATGAAATGCAGGATATTTTTTGCTGTTAAAACAGCTAGATTTTGAATTTTTTTAATTTTGGATCTGGTTCAGAACTGCATTTTCGTAATCAATAGAAATCTTCGTCAAAACGTTGCGGAAGTTGCGTAGAAAGTCTTCAGGAGCATTATGAGCAGAAATACTTTATTCGCGGCATACAACTTGACATTAGCGCACCGTTAACAAAACCATTTAAAAACCATTCATTTATGGAAAAGATATAAAATTTTAACTGCATTGCAGTTTCGTTTTTCTCGCCTCTCACGATAAATCTCAGATCGGCTAATTATATGCATCCATTTAAGGAGGAAAAATGCATAAACCAAAGATATTTTCTTCCTTTCTTTTTTGTCTTAATTATAAAGGCATGTTTGTGAACAAGTGATAAATGAAAGTAGAGTGTTAATTGAATCAAAATATTGTTCATAATATTTAGTAATTTTAACATAAAAAAAGAAATTAAATTAATTCAGAACGAGTTACTATTTTTTGTCCAAATAAAATTTACTGAAAAGTTCGCTAGAATATTTTCCTCTAGATATATATTTTTAACTCCTTCACCTTCCGTTGCATAAAATTTTCAATTCGGCACACGTTTTTCAAGACGTCACGTAAGACTATCAAAACAGATCACCGAAACTTCAGTCCGGGTTCGACCGAAAAATAATCCGTATCGATTTTAAAAGTTAAAAGTAAAGTAATTTTTAGTAGTTATATTTTTCTTGAAAAAAATATACAGAAAAATTAAAATATATATAAAAATATATTTGTAATTATATGAGAAGTTGAGGATTCTCAGAATGAGGGAAGAGATTATTGCTGAATAAAGATCTCAATCCATTTTGCTCAATGAAGACTGTCTGTGAAAACTCTTGTTACCTACACGCAACCCATAATACTTTGCAATATTCCATAAGTTCCTGAATTGTCTTTTCTGTCAATAACATTTCATAGTAATTTGCAACAAGTCATTTCCTTCTCACGCAAATTCTCAAGACTCACTTTCTCCGTTTTAACTTAAATTTTCAAACTGTCTGAAATGAAAAATGCTAACGAAATTGTAACCAACAGTCACGCAAATCACATTTTGGTTACATAGTAAAAACAATTGAAAAGTCTACTCAGTGCTTCAAGTGGAAGGAATTTAATTCTAAAATGATGAGTCAATTATCTGTTTTACAATACCAATTTAAAAAAGTTCAAACCACCAAATAAACAATAAATCAAAATTACATCTAAAATGATGATACGAATTTAATCAGAGACTTAAATTCATAATAAGAAAATTAGAATAGAAACAATTGGTAAAAAAATTTTTGAGAAAAATCGGTCAAGGGGTTGAACGTGAAAAGAATGCATACTGCAAATCTCAATAACTGTTTGAATGCGATTAGAGATTAGTATACATCTGAAAAGGAAGATATTTTACTCGTTGACATATTTTCCTTGCATTTATGTGCAAATGGTGCCACTCAGAGTGAGTAGATTTCTACGTGAGTCGAATTGTCTGCAAATTTAAATATTTCATAAATAAAATTAAAAATAATTTGAATGACAGAGAACTGCTATCTTGATATGTTTAAAGGCATTTATATTCGACTATCCTTCGCCTGTGACTCTAACTTTCATTCCAAGCTCAATTAGGATACTATACTTACATGCCTTACATAACTTTGACCTTTTTTTCTATAGACGTATCGTATTTATTGATCGTTCGTAAATAAGATTAAAACAAACCATGGAATGCGGATTATATATTTTAAGTTGAAAAGATAATCCCAGACTTTCATTTTTGCGTATCAAGTATATTTTTTATACTTAATAAATTATTACTACATTATACGATGAATGGAAAAGTAATAAACTAAAGGAACTTATATTCTAAAATTAACATTTAAATGAATAAAATATTGATCAATAATTTATTTTCAGATGAATCTGGTAGTGAATAAAATAAGGATACTCTGGCTGCTCTTAAATCTTTTTGGATTTCTCCAAAGCCAAGCTCAACAATTGTATTGGATCCCCTACGAATTAGAAACTGCACAGACTAAATTCAACCCTGGATACGCAACTCTTCAAGAAAACAGTGGAAAATCTTCACAGAATTCTTTAAATCCCTCGAGAAGTTTGCACAGTAATTATCACAACGATTTCGCTTCAAATTCTGGGCAGTATAATCAGAGCCCAAATAATTACAATTATAATAGTTATCATCCCAGGAAAAAGGAATTAGATAAGGAATCTTATTACAATTATTATGTGAACGATAAAAGTTACAAGACACATAAATCTTGGGAGCAAAAGGAGAATGCACCACAATTATATTTCCATGAACTTGGCGACTTGAAAGTGCAATCAAGGAAAACTGTGAACAATTCATCAGTTAAAAAACCAGACGTGGTTGTGAAAAGTTCATTGAACGGAAAAATTGCATCAGGAAAATTGTCTCGAGAAGAAATTAAGAGAGTTGCTAGGCAAACTCAAAAGCAGAGGCCTGGATTTTTTTGGACCTTGTTTAGAGTTGCTTTTGAGGTTTGCGTTCTTATATTTATAGTTTATTTAAAAAATATTAAATATAATATAATATAAATTGTATACTATTTTTGTAAGATAATTCAAATGTTGAATTATTAACATATGTACATAAATGCAAATTTTTATATAGAAAATATTTCCTTAAGGCAGTTTGACGATTCAAAGCCCCTTTCGCTTGATTTCCTCAAAAGCCTTACTGTTTATTTGATTGCATACTCAGTAGGAGCTAAAGTGACTCAGACTAACTATTTTTTAAGTCTTGTCATTTGTTTATTTATTTATTTTTATGTATTTATTTTTTCAGACTGTAAATGACACTCGTTCTGCAATTGGTCAGATATCAGAACTTATCAATAATGGAATTGCTCCAGATCCAACAACCAAAAAGCCAGGAACTAGTGGCATGATAGTTCAAACTACAACTGTAAAAAGCGATATTGCAACAAATGATTCCATGACAACTTCTGAAGCACCATTTGTTTTGACTCGATCTGGATTGCAGGGAATTATTAGAAGAAATGTCAAGGGCTTAGTTCGACTTTTCAATATCGAATGGAAAGATGCATTAAATGTAAGAATTTTTTTATTTATGTTCAAAATATTAGAAAGAATTTTTCTTCGGAAATAATTAAATTGACTAATTTTCAGCAATCTCAAATCACAACAAGAGAATTTCAACGTGACCTTGGGAATTCGATTGGCAGCTTCCTTCGTGATAATCCTGATGCTTACTAAAAAAATTACACCTTAAATAAAAACTGGTGTTTCAGAATTGTGTGAATTTCGGAATCAACAATTTTTATATTCAAGCAGAATCAAATCGTGAGTGTTGCCATATTAAATCAAGTCAGTAGAATTCCAGAAAAAAACGTTACATTGAAGATGGCCAAAGAGTGAAATCAATAGAGCGTATGATTTTCTGTATAAATTATTAATTATTTATTAAGTTATTTTTTACATTAATGAATTGCATTTATCTTAGTTATTATTAGTCAATTTGTGCTCAAAATTACAAAGAATATTCCCACAGTATATTTCTGTATTTATAATGTACATAATTATCTAGATAATTATAAAAGTCTTTATCAAGAAAGTTTTGGCTCATCTGTTTTACGAGAAACATTTTCTTCCAATTTTTGAAATCAATTTTTCCAAAAAGAAAGTTATATATTTAATAGAACACATTTTTAAAATAAATTTCAATCATGTTTTGTATATTTACTTTCTTCAAATTGCAGTTACTTACTCAACTTTTATACCTTTTGAAAATGCTTTCATATTTTGCATTGAGTGAGGTAAGAACAAGGCACTAAAAATTCAAATCTGAAATATAATATGAAATGCAAATGATTATTTTGATTTCTCCTATAACAAATTCTATAAATGTTAATAAAAATATACAGTTGTAAAATTGTAACAGCAAGGAAAATTTTCTTTCCTTTCACTGTCGAAGATGCGTATATATTTAGAACGAACTCGATCACTGCAGCATCCAAGTAAGGTCAGTATAGTGAAAGTATTTTATTTCTGATTAGAAATCATTAGTGTGATTTACTTCGATTTTAAAGAAGGATTACGATTCGCCAAGGACGAAAATGCAGCTGCTCACCTCATTATCTTTCAAGTCTACATTTACAGACCTAACTTGAACATCTGGAATTGATTTTTCTTCAATTAGACTCTTCTATCATTTTTCTTCAATTAACTTTAAGCCTAAGGTGAAAATAAATCATGTAATAAAACCTGATTCAGTTATCTTAGTCAATCAAAATTGTTAAAGTTCAAATGAATATTCCACAAAGGAAATTCAATGTGTTAGAGAAGAGAGTAAAATAAAATATGAGATTTTAATCATAAATACTCTTTCAATATCTGACTTGAGTAAGACTCTTAATTAAGGATCTGAAAATAATTTTTACTGGAAGAAGGCATATAATGTGCACATAATTTTTTGTATAATATTGCACTTTCATTTCACTTTGATTGTCTTTATTACAGAAAAAACGAAGAATAAATCAGAAATTGTGATTCGCGTGAGAGTAAAGAAATCCGCATCGGAAACGGAGACATAATTCGAATTTAACAAGCAAATTGTACTTTCAAGTTGATTACGTTATAATTGTACAGAAATTTTTTTTTAACTTATTGATCAATTTGATTTTCACACGAATTTGACTTTTTATATACCATAGGTAGATTAAAAATAACTGAGACGCGTGACTAATTTTGGGATATTATAGAACAAATAATGTTTCACATGTCCTTGGCCATAAGTGAATGTACAAATTACTTCCTGTTGATCTGATTCCAAATTGTGATTATCCTTTTCAATTAACAACTAGTAAATTAAAAAATTATTTTTACCTAAGGTAAGTAAAGAAAAATTATAATTGCAAATAATTCTAAAACATTTATCACTAATAAAAACATTAGAAACGTTAATTATTTTGGGAGTTATTAATAAATAATTAAACGGCTATCGATTTCAAGTTAGTTTTGGAAACATATGTTCTGAGTGCTAATTTTTATAATACTTATGCAACTCATGAAAAACAGGCATGAACTCAATTTAAGTCGATATTGAAACTTGTTTTTTGACTCTTTCAACTTTTCCTTCTTTATAAAAAACAGATTAAAATCAGTCCTCCAAAAATTAAAAATGAAAATAAAAAAAATATAATTCTTTCCTTGCATATTAATTAATACGGGACTATATGACCTTTTATGATTGACAGTATCGTCAAATAAGCGGTAGGCAAATCAGTATTTCACTTGTCATTGAAAAGTATGTAAGGAACTTTCTGTTGGCCTCAAAAACAAATTTCCATTGTCACTATTACTAACAAAGTAAGAGTCTCAGCTTTTCTTCATTATTTATTTCAATTAATTTCAAACTCAAATTGTGGTTGTCATTAATAGTAAATCAGACATAAAATACAAATAAAAAATGATATGATACATTATTAATTGATCCAAACCGCTTTTCAGTTTGACATTCTGATCTTTTTATCTTTTCTTTAATTACGAAAGACGGGAATTAAATCATCAAATAGATAATCAAGGAAAATAATCAACTTATCAAAGACATCTTCAAGCAATAATTCTGCACTCCTTTATTTTATTTTCTGTATTTGCGAAGGTGAAGAAACAATCAATTTCTGAGGCATAGGATTTGAAGAGATGAAATATTTTCGAGAAGGGGTCGGAATTCTGATTAGGTATCGGCTCATGACATCATTATAGCGATCCTGGATCTTGTCGATTCCCCGAGGGCTAAATTCGCTTATGCAATTCCTTGCGAGGTCGGCCTACACCTCGACTGGCGTGAAAAAAAATGCTGAAACAATTAAAAAAAAATGAGAGGAGATACACACGGTCGCATCGTACTCGTAGAAAGCTTCTCTCGTCGAGGATCCAATCGGAGAACTCGGATTGAACGGAGGGGTTAGCGTGGGATTCGGTTCTGGCAGCCCTTATAGACAGGTTCTTCGTTCCGCGCGCCAATCGTCGCATCGCTTTTGTTGATCGCGTTTCTTAATTCGCGATATTTTCACCGGAAATCACCGGGAATGGTTTACCTAAAAATTCTCACGGCTGTCATCGCCATATTTCTTGGGGTGAGTCCTCATCATTTTCCTCATTTTTCCCAAGAACTTAATCCCCGTCTGCTGTTGGTGACAAAATATATCTGTGAAATGTTTTATATTAAGCAATATCTAATTAATTATTTTTTATTTACATTTTTGTTTATTTTCATTTCATAGAATTTTTCATCTTTAATTTTGTGACGTGGAGAGAAGATAGTGCAAAGTGTGTTAAGTGAGATTGAAACTGAAGGTGTTTTTCAAAAAAGATGTGAACTCACTATATTTTGCAACGATGCAATGCTTTATAATAAAATAAAATTGTATTTATGATAATGTTGATATTTTATGTCCCGCTTTATAGTCCAAGTTGGTAGGAAAAAGTTATTGCAAAGTAAACTATAAAATAGTTATTTCTATTCTCTATACATTTTTTATATACGTAATATAATATTTAAATAAGTTCTATTTTTAAAACAGTGTTTTATTAACACGTTTATGAAGAGGCCTTTCTATATGTTATCAAGGGGGGGGGGGGTAGTCTCATTTCTGATTTGTACTATTGTAGAGTACTAAACAATGCATCCATTCTTTTGAACCTTGTGTCCATTATCTGACCTTTTTTTAAATTAAATAAAGAAAGAAATAGATTATTGCTGGAATGATTGCAAAATAATTTAAAGAGTCTGAATAATAATTATGCAAGAAAAGTGGGCCATCGATTTATGACTAATTTTTGGTCCAACCCATTCGATAATACTTTTACTTTTAAGATAAGATATCACTGGTCGAATGATACAGTAAACTTAATATGAGAGAAAGTTAAACCGAAATCTAAAGACAGATTTATGATATGTAGACATGTGTAGAATGTAGATACAAATTTATAAAATTAATTAAATCATTTATTCTCTGACCGTGTCTTCAAATATAGATCATAACTAGTAATTATGTATCATTACGGAGATTGAAATGTTCTATTTTCATGAATTATATTATCAAGGTTTCACACTCAAGGAGGCGTTGCAATAAAAGAAGAACAACAATCTTCATCATTGTTTTATGATTCTAACACTCTATTCTTTTGCTTATTTTTCTCATTACTTTGCTGTCCTTTCATTCAATAGAAATATAAATATACATAAAGTATAATTAATTGTTTAAACTGGAGATATGTAATTATATAATTTATATAATTTTCCATTTTCATAAAACGAGAAAGTCATGTTGACAATTTTTTATTGGAACTAATTAATCTTTTCTTCATGGTGTGAGGATGACCTTTTAATTTCGCACTGTAGAAGTTTTTGGAATAATTAATTCGCTAGTTTCTCAAGAAGGTGTCTGTTATTCACGAGTGGGAATTCGAAAATAATGTAACATTTTGCAATCGTCAAGGTGCTTTACGAATTCATGAGAGGATCCCGAAATGCGGGCCAGCAAAACAGTTACTACATTTTCATTATTTCATAAGAGTGATGCTCCACTGCCTATTAAGTGCGTGTATTCAATCGTTTACTATAAAAAGTAGTATGCTGTTAATCTCTTTTATAGTCGCTGCCTCGGTCGCTGCTATTAAATTTTTCAGGTCAAGTTCAAATTCTATTCAACTCAAAATAAAAATACTGAAATCGGAATGATTATTTATTAAGAAAAGTTTATATTAAAGTAATATCGACAAAGTATATGATCGTATCGTGATTATTTTTTTATCTTCAATTATACACATTACTGTCCTCATTAAATATAAAATACAAAAATTTCTTTTCGTAACAATAATAATAGTAATGTTTTGACTCGTTATGACAAATTGCAACAAAGTATTTCTATCTTATCTGATTTCGTGACTGCTACAATTTCTTATAATTCTGTCTCGTTTGCTTGAGGCGCAGTGAAAGTAAAGATAAAACATAAACATGCATATTGAAAGCCCACAAGATTCCGCGCTCCAAATTTGGATGAAAGCGTGGATGGATGATACCGAAAAATGTCATGTGTTGTTCAGTTTGTGCATCCATGGCATCGCACGTGAAATTAATACCACACATGCATATAATAAATATTTCACTTTTTCAGACAGTCGACAGTGCAAGACTTAAGAGGCAGAGTGGCATTTCACCACAGAATGGAGCCGTGATCGATAGTATTTTTAACGTGAGTCATTTATTTTCATTATATTCGTACTCAAATTCTGCATTTTGTTTGCGTAAGAAATTGATTGCTACTTTTTGAGGCTCGTGTAACTGCAAACCAAACTGAACTTCTTATTTTAATAAATTCGATTTTTAGGCTGCTACAGGAAAGTTTTCTTTTTTTACGAAAGTTATTTAATAAATAATTGGTTTTCCATATGATGTGCATAAATTTATGGTCTTTATCTTACAGATCCCAATCACTGCAATTAAGCAAACATCTGCAGCTGCACAGTCCTTTTCTCCTGAGAATAGTGGCACTATCGACAATGTCTTCAAGGTAAAGATTGAAGTAAAAAAATCATATCTAAAAAAAATTATGTTAATGTTCAAGGATTTGACGGTATTTCAAGGAATTTTATGAAATTTACTGTGATTTTCAAAAATTTTAAAGCATTTTATGAAACATTGGATTTTTAAGTATTTTAAGAGATTTAATGAGATTTCGTGGGATTTTACGAAATTTATTGGGATTTTCAGACACTTTAGGAGATTTTACAATATTTTATTGTGATATTAAGCAATTTTAAGGAATAAAACGATGTTTTGTTGAATTTTAAGAAAAATCGAGGAATATTAATCGATTTTACGAAATTTTAAGCTCTATATTTTTTCTAGGAATTAAAAGGATTTTAAGGAATTTTGTGATGTAGATTCCTGAAATTAGACAAGGAATTGAAAGTTTTTATATTTCAAAAACTAAAAATTTTGAATTTTGTTACATATTTTTTGAAATCTCTTAAAACATTTAAAATACTTTAATTTGAATATGTTAAGAATCCTCTGAAACTTTTTAACAAAAGGAATGCAAAAACGAGAAATTAATCGCGCGCAGACCATAGTTACTAGTGATTTAAATAATAAATAAATGACTATTCAGCTGAATTCAACATGAACTCAACATCAAGTGAATTTAATTCAATTGACGATGAATTCAATTTAATTTAACCGAATTTAAATTCAATTCAGGCGAATTGTATAGAAATGAAATAAATTTAAATGAATACATATAATATTTCTAAATAATTTTAATGGTATTTTCAGATTCCTATAAGTACTCTGGAGGCGGTTGGAGAGTTAATAAAAAATAGATCGCCTCAAAGACGTCGAGAAGTTCAAGAAGACCAACAAAGACGTCAGCAGGAAAAAAGAGACAGAATAATACAAAAACGAGAGCACCAGAAACAACAAAAAATTCAAAGAGATGAGTTGAAAAAGAAGAAAATTGAGCTTCAAAAGGAGAGGTACTTCAGCCATAAGGATCCATTAGGATTTAACGCTTTAACCAATCTGTTGGTTGGGCATCATGGAATATTGGGAGGTCATGGTGTACATGGAATTCACCATGGAATTCAGCAAGGTTTAGGTGCCATTCATGAAAGTCTTGGAAGTTTTGGTGGTAATGGTGGTCATGGTAGTCACGGTAGTCATGGTAGTCAAGGTGGACATGGTGGACATGGTGGACATGGTGGACATGGTGGACATGGTAAATTTTGTAGAGTAGCCAAAATCTTTTATTTTACTTAGCTTCTCTTTTTATGTGCTTTTTTATGTATTAAGTGAAAATCAATTATTTATATTTACTGGCTTGTAGTTTTTGCAATTCGAGTAACTTATTAAGATATCTTCAATCTTCACCTACTATGTTTCTTTTACCGATACTGGTGTTGGTAAAATAGATTCCACGCTAATACACCAAGTCTTGAATTTCTAATTAAAATTTTCGTAGATTTTTAATGTATTTTTTATTCCAGGAGGCAGTCACGGAAGTCAGGGTAGTCACGGAAGTCAGGGTAGTCACCACACATATGAAGTTCACGAATACATTGATGAACCACCATTTACCTGGCCTGGTTGGCCCAGTTTTGGACACATTTTTGGCTCGCAAGCTTCATCTTCAGAAGACAGAATTGAAAACAAAATAGCTCCCAAAGACAATAGCAAAAATCTCGATAGCTATCAAGCAAACGATGAACCTTTGGAAAATAAATTGACCCTTAAAGAGCATAAAAAATATGGAAAATCTTCACCGAAAATCAGTGGAAAAAGTGGCTTCAAATTTGAAAGCGATCTTCCTCCTGCGGAACACAGAAGCGCTTCAAGAAATTTTTTTCCCACGGATTAAATGAAAACTTCAGTGAAAATGCTTTTCATACGTGAAAATATAAGTATTTAATAGTATAAATGTTTTATAAGCTTAATGTATTCTTTGTAACTTGTACAAAAATTATTTTGAGAATATATAATATTTAAACTTATATTTATGTATAAATTCTAACAATAATTTTATTCCGAATATGTGTCTAAGCCATACAGTCAAAGTATTTATAAAAAAGACAGAGTAGTGTGTATGTGTATAAATATGTGTTATATTAAATTGTAAGTTAATTTAATTTACAGTATGATAAACTTGCCTCTGTATATAAATGAAGAAGGATTTTATTTGTAATCAGTATTCTGTGAAAAATAAAATTAAGGTGATTTAATTTATAATCTTTTTGAAATATTTTTCCAAGGTTGTAATATACATTTAAGTAATAAATGTAGTTTTTTTTTGGATGATATTAAAAAAAGACCGTTGAAATTTGCAACATTTCATGCAAAAAAAGTTGGACTTTATCATTTTTTCTTTTATGTATGAATCAAACTGTAAAAGAGTTCAAATATTCATGAATTATAAACATTACTCATGACTTCACCTGGAATTTATCAAATTCTGTCATTTTACTATTTTTTCTTAAAAATTTTTCATGATGAGTAAAAAATATCTGATTTCAAAATGAATTTCTAATATACAAATTAATTATTAGGCATGATACAATATTCAATAATTACAGTAATTACATTTTTATCCAGCATTATAAAATCGAATAATTGAATAACAAAATAATAAAATAAACACAGTCATGATGACTGTGAAAATATTTATTATCATTACCAAGAACACTCCAACGAAACATTTTTTTACACTTTTTACTTACATCTAAAAGAAATTTTTCATTCAAAAATTTTCCGTAAATGAAAAGTGATTTTTTAAGAATGACGCAAGTCGTATTTCATAAAAATTGTAATAATTCATGTGTTATGAGTAGTTATAATCTATGTGCAGTTTCCTTGGCACAAACAGCAAGCATAACAATTACGATATTATCTTGGAAATTATCTATTATGAAATAAAAGAGTTGGGTGTCATGTGGGCTGCCATTCAGAATTCAGCACACCAAAATTACAAATATCACGAGAGATCAATGAACTTCTCAGTTTGAATAAAATTCGATAGCACCTCACGTGCCTTTTTTTATACCGCTACACATTGACAAATTGCTTGTTCCATTTCTACCTTCTTTCGTAACAAAATTTCCCGTTTCGTCGTTCTTTCTTTATTCCAGTCTGACGGGGATGAAAAATGATCCAAGATCTATCGGTAAAAAAAATTCATTTACATGTTTTCCTGTGACTCACTGAGAATCTGCAATTTAAATCTTAGTCACGGTGATAGGATACTGACGCAGAATCTTTGATCTCATCACCTTGATTTTGCGTGAAAATTTTTATACTGAATTGGATAAATAAGGAGTTATTTTTATATAAATACACTTTTAATGGGTTTCGGAAATTTTAACTTAATCATCAATGAAATTATATCATTGCTTGTAATAATCTGTATTATTTAGAATCAAATATACAACATTTCATGTAAGGTTGTATAATATGTTGAGTCATATTTTGAACGAGTTATTCGTGCTTCAAAGTGTAACTCACAATTATCTAAAAGTATACATAAAAAATGCCCTTTGAAGTCTTTTCCGACAGATCAACGATCAATGTTCGTTCTGTTTCAATGGAAACTTGTTTTACGATTTTTTTCTTATAGAATATTTGAACCACATGACCATATGAAAATTAATCCTAGACGGGGCCCACCCCCTCCCTCCGTTTTAAATAAAACTGAAAAATACCCCTTGAAACACATTTTGGCAAGCCTATAAAAACAGAAACATGATTATTAATCGTTTTTGAACATTACCAATTCGGGCCAGTCTATATTTTATATGAAGATTATTGAAATATCATAAAAACTAAATATGTTGTTCAACAGTTGACTGATAACCCAGGTGTGGAAATTTTCCTTTCTATGAATGGAAATAAAAATGGAAAAAAGTGTTAAAAAAGTTCGTTAAGTATTGTGAGTTCTGACATTATTGTATGCACGTCAGAGACGATGCAACGCGTCCAAGAATTCTTGAGGTATAACGACAATTTGCAGTCGAACCTTGACTCCAGCGAATGCGACCAGACGCAATTTTTGCCTCGTAATCCTCGACTTACGCATTCCCGAAACACAAAGCAAAGAGTTTTGTGGTTGGTGTTGCTGTTCAACAAGCAAGGCAAAGATGCGAAGTCCCCCTCCTCTTTTAAGAACAAAGTGCCCGAGGGACCTTTTTAGAAATTCTCCACCGAGCTCGCGCTGCTAATGGCTACCAGTCGTTAGTAATCGCGAGAATGTCGAGTGAAGTGCAAGTGATGCTTGTTCTGCTCGCTGCAGTTTTAACCCTTTCATCTGCTTTTCCACAAAGAGGTGACAATTTTGACAAAACAATTCAAGAGGCCTCCGGTGGCGTAAGTTCAATTCTCGATTCATTGCCATTAATTAAAAAATGTCACTAATGAAATTACCTATAAGACTGATCATAAATATATATAAGACTGTATGTATTATATCCTATATGTTTATAAAATTTGGGCACCTAAACAAAATAAATATTTGAAATCAGAATCTTCAAGCAAAGATGAAACATTAAGCAGTAATCAAAAACTGCGAAATGAAAATTTGATAAGTGGAGAAAGGAATGAAAATTGATTGAACTCTTGTTTACTTCAGAGCACTTATGTTACACAACGTTTGAGAACATTCGCTCTTAAATTGTGCAACATTGAACCAACGTTGCACACATGTTTTACGTTAGTGGATTCCATTAAGATTATTATTTTAAGCTTCTTAAAATTGAGAAATCAAAAAGGAAGTATTGAAACTTTGACTCCTGAGTGGAAATGAAACTTGGTAATTAGTCAGGGTTGTAATGACGCACTTGACGAGAAACGTAAGAGAGAAAGGTTTACGGAAGTTTGTGATAAATGCAGGGACGCAATTCTTACAAATACTTTCACGTGCAATTACAAGTTTGATATTCTTCAGTTATCGATAATTTGCACTTCTAATTCTAGTTTCCATATTCATCACATTCAAATCATTCAACACAAGTTGGAATATAAAGCAACTAGGCTTTGAAATAAAATACTGTTCAGTCCACTACATCGTGCGATTATTTTTAAATTCAATCTGTTCCTTTAGGAAGTAAAAATGTTCAGCTCATAATAATGTTTCCAGCTCATAATTTGTTAAAATGTTCTTTGTTACTAAACGTGTATAATTTGTTTATTTTTCTTGAAATGATACATTTACTTTTAATTTTAAACAGCTTCTTAAATCTAAAAACGTCTGACCATGCACTGCTTTTTCTACTAGAATATGCTGGTTTCGGTTAAGTAGATGCGTACAGTTTTAGTGGGACCATCCTGGTTTTTATAATAAATTCAGGTCTCGTGATGAGGATACCGTATAGAATTAACTGTATTTAGCTATTTCTTCTGAACTTAAAAATTAAAAATAGATTTTGTTTACAACTCTTTATTGTAAGACTGCTGGACTTAAAGAAATTTTGATAATTATCTTTATTCTTGATACTCAAAGGCAAAGACCGTTGATCATCAAAAAGATAGCTAATATTTTGCATTTTATATTTTTGACTTCACACATCAACTTATAAAAATGCGGTTCCTCAGAAGTGGATTCTCATTAAAAATCTTTGAACCGGAAAGTAAACTGGTTTTCTTGATTCAGGCTTCACCTGCGTCAAGGTCCACTCTGGAAACTTCCTCTGAAGTATAATAAATTCCTTTTGAATTACTATACATTTTAGGAGAGTATGTGATAATTTAGTAATAATATAATGATATCAATTGACGAAAATTTATTGAAATCACGAAAATTGTATTCCTGATTACTTTTTAATAATATAGGATCCTTCCTATGACAACATTCTTTTTAACTATGAGTAGAGTTTACTGAAATTATAGTGCAATGTACATATCTAATTTCAAGGATAAAGTTACTCTCTTGAGAAAATTAAATAAAAATACAGGAAATAAATCATGATATATTTTCAAGACTAATAAATATTAATTAATCGTTAATAATAATATGAATATATTATTATGATTATTTTGTAGTTACCTTTTCTACAATTCACGAATGGAGGTGTAAGAGTGAATTTTGGAGGATATCATGCTGAAGCTGGACTTGGAGGACTTTTGGGTGGTTCAAGAACAGGTGGTGGACTTCATGCGAGTGCAGGAACACCTGATGGTGCTCACGCTTCTGCAGGATTAGGAGGTCTTCTTGGAGGAGATAATGCTAATGCTGGTATGCTAAAAAAAAATAAAAAACCTTCAAGAAAAGAAAAATTCCTAAAATTAGTCATCCATGAAGGAAAACTTGTTTTAAGTAGAAAAATCCCACTTTGGTCAGACCATTTTTTTACCAAGGAATGACAAAATTAAAATAGTTAAAAAATCCTTTCTGTTCACACAACAGAAAATGTAAAAGACGGATATGTTAATATTTAAAAAATTTATTTTTTGTAAATTGCCTTTTGTGATAAATAATGACCAAAAAATAAAATTAAATAAATAAAAGTGGGGAATTTTAATTTCAGGAATTTTATAAATTCAATTTTCTAGTGTCAATTTTCTGTTGGTTAATTCATCCAAGCTTTACTGAATAAAATTATTTGCCATTTTATATCAGAAATTTCTGGCTGAGAAAAGATTAATTCGTTTCTTTAAGTAGATAAAACCTAATTTTGCCAGACAAGCTCAGTTAGGTACATATCGTTGAATTAAAAAAATCTTTTGATTGTTTTATTATTCTTTTTCATTTGATGTGTATGCAGTGACTAATAAACAGTGAAAAAAATATAAAAAGTTAAGGAAAACAATGATATAATTCAGTTGTAAATTATTTTTTCAGGTGGTGGACTGCATGCGCGAGCGGGTTTAGGCAACGGTGGTCCAGAAGCACAAGCTGGTCTCGGAGGAATTCTTGATGGTTCATCAAGAAGGAGTCGTGATGAACCTAGAGTACAAGGAACACTTTTTGCTGATGCGACTTTGGGCGATGGAGGGAAACAAGCAACTGCTCGAAAAAATATTCAAGTAATCCCTCGATCTTTCAAGAGCTCCAAGGAAAAAGAGGTAGGTTCCATTCAATGGAAAGAAGCCATGAAAAAATGCTAAGCCATAAGAATTCAATGATTTAATTGCAGAAAAAATATACATAAGTAACGAGGATTATACGTACAGGTAGAAGCACCTTTGATACCTTCGGAGACCTCTTCGAATGCAGAGGCATCTGCGAGCTCATCTGCAGAAGCAGTGGCGACAGTCCAGAAGGAAAAGGTTATTTATTATTAATCATTATTTATTATTAATCATCATAATTAAGAGTAATCATCTCTAATTACTATTGTGCTTCCTGATAAATAAGAATATCAGGTGTTTTTATCGTCAATGACACTTAATGACTTTGGACAAAAAAAAACAATATTGTTATTGTTCACTCGTAATGGAAAAATACAATGTTACATTTTTTTTATTGATGGTAAAAAAAAAGTCGATTAGATGAATGTGTGTCTTCGGTTGAATTTAAAGTGATTTTCATTTATTTATGTTTGATTATAGAAACTTCACGAGGCATCAAAACCACATGATTCTAAATTTGAAATTTCAATTCAAAAGACGAAATCGATAGACAAGCATCCTGTTCCAGCTGAAGATGGACAAGGTATGCAAGAAAGGAAATTTTTAGAAAAATACTTATCAGCTTTTGCATGCATTCGTTTTATTTATTGCTTTTACTCATTTATGCATTCATTCAGTATTTTTTGTTTATTTGGTCGGTTTAATAATTCACGTGATTCATGTATCTCATTTTATTCATTTTATTCATTCAGGAGGTAACTCTGAAATTGGTAATCGTGGAATTTATCCTGCCCGTTGGTACAGAAAACGATTAAGAGCAGGCGCAAGAAAAAATGTTCTTTATAACACTATTTTAACACCCGAAGTGGATGCACAAATTGCCACAAGTTCATCTGGAATTTTTACTCGTGCAGGTTCAGATTCCAGTTACTCCCATAACGAGGGTCAAAAAGGAAGCACCTTATTCGATGATATCTTTAATGTAAGTCGAAATTATTATTATTATTTGAAATATTATTAATTTTTTTCTCAATAACAAATTTTATCCGATTCATTTAAATTTTAATACTATAATAAAATTACTTTATTAATCTTTGCAGATCCCGATATCAACTTTGAATGCAGTGAATCAGTTGCTAAAGAACAAAGTCGGTTGAAAATTTTTTGAAACAAATAACAACCAAATTTTAAATTAGATCCAGTTACTTGTCATTTAATTTTAGCTTAAAATAATCGCACATTTTTTTAGTGTAATTTTGTATTCCGTCTGTACCTCCGCACGCAAAATACTCAAGCGCATCGGCAAGGTCGAAAGCAATGTTTCCGTAGTTTCATAGTTTCCTTAATAAAATTAGCTGTTCATAAATTCAGATATAATGCGATATTTAACTAGATGCTCTCTTTGTTAATGCTCTAAAATTAAATATGCGGAGCATGGAGTTTTGCTTCTTTGTTATACCCCAACTTATCATTTACTTTAACTATAAATTTAACTTAATTTGAATTTGCATTTTGCATTTGCATTTACATAAAATTAACATTAGCGTTGGACAAAATTTAATGATAAATTATATAATTTTGGAAGAAGTTGGACTATATCGTTTAATTCCTTCTGATTTAACTGAAAGGATGGAATTTCCTATTTTGATGTTTGTGATTGTTGACCCGAGTGCGTGAAATATTTTTCAAGACTTTTGTGAATTTTTTCAGTTATGATGTAAACAGCAAATAATTTTAATTATTCAACAGTAAGAAGCAGTATTTAGTAAAGTGTTGAAGATTGTTTAAAGATGTTATGAAAATTGTTGTATTTATTAGTCGTAACTTTTTGCACGTTATTTGTATTTTATGAGTAGTTATTAATAAAGCGTACATTTTCTGTAAACATGTCTAATGCAAGAAATTATTCTTAATTCTACATAAGTAGAATTAGTAAATATAATACTTACGAAGAAAGTTAGTAATACTGGTAACAGATATTGGAATAATATGCAATATGTGTAACATATTTGAAAGCTAAAAAAATTCTAATAATTAATTTCTATTGTGCATTGCAGATTGTACATTTTTTATCATAGACTTCATTTTTAATTCCATAATTTAAGAATAAATGCAAAATTTTAAGAATATTTTAACGACTTATCAGAAAAATATTCATATCGTAAAGTATAAAAGTTAAGATCAAGAATTCATTTCCTTCTATATCGTCCACTGCTTGGCAAAAGAGTCTACAGAAAAAAATGTTAAAGATTTAAAAATTAGGCAAAGAAATATTTGAGTAAATAATAAAATGAAGTCGATAATTATGTTGATGTTATGCCTATCTTTTCGGAAATTCGAATCAATAATGGCACAGGTAACGTTTTCTTATTAAATATTATATTCATATTAATTCGGACTTATGAATGAAGCAAAAATCCTTCTTTTTTAATCTACTTAAGATATTATTCTGAACATAATTTTATGTACTGACTTTACATATTTGCAAATTAATTTTCAAAATACTATTTTTTTCTTGTAAAAGCCAGTAGAATTCAGTGAAGATACTAATAATAGTCCAATTACTGATGAAAGATCAATACCACTTGAAACAAGAGAAGAAGAAAATGTAATGACGACATCTGAAAATCAAAATGATCCAGACTCTAATTCAAATAAAACTGATTTAAATCAAAATGATGAAGACTTGAATTCAAATAAAAATCATTTTAATCAAAATGATCGAGACTCAAATTCAAATGAAAATCATTTGAATCAAAATGTTGGAGCCTCAAATTCAAATGAAACTGATTTAAATCAAAATCACCTGGACTCTAATTCAAAGAAAACTAATTTAAATCAAAATAATTCAGAGTCTAATTCAAATAAAACTATTTTAAATCAAAGTGATCTAGACTCGAATTCAAATGAAAATCATTCTAATCAAAATGATCTACATTTAAATTCAAACAAAAATGAATCAGACTTGCAACCACATGGATCAACTTCAACTGGACAAGGTTGACTTTCAATTTTGTTTCACCTATTTTTATGAATTTAATTAATACAAAACTAAATTTATAAAAACATTTCAGATTTAGATGAAACTTCAGATCAAATCGTAGCCATGCATTATGCAAAGCAAAGCATTATGCCAATTCTGATATGGAATCTTATAAAACGCATAAGCTTAAGGTATATATTAACTATATTGCTTGCTGTGTTAGTATATCGTTTCTTTTTTGCTCTTAAAATAAAAAAAAAGATAATTTTAAAATGATAATTATTATATTTTTAATATCCATTGTAACCGCTAATTACCATTAATAAAATAATTATTATATTCAATAGATTTAATACTCTGGAATTATGAATCCCTGTAAATTGTTATAACAAAAGAATCAATATTGTTGTGTATATTTATATTTGTTTTTATTTCCTCCATTATCAATATTGCCAGTGTTTTAATAAATATAAGCTAATAAAAAAGAGTAAAGAAAATGTGATTTTATCAAACAGAGAACTCAATTTTAAGTTTTTCAATACATCTATTAAATAAATACGAAATTTAATCTTGATAAAATGAACTAAAATAAATATTGACAATCAAAATTAATATCTTAATTCACGGCTGTCATGAAGACAAATGACTAAATGTCTATACATACAAATCAAAATGTCAATGCTAGAAATTATTTCAAAATATATCAGACAGCAGAGAATTGATTATTTGGTTTTCATAATCCACAGAACTATGCTCTATTATTATCTTCATATTATAAGGAAATACGCATATCACATAATTAAAATTTACTATCAAAAATTTATTTAACTGAGTCGTATTTTTTCCTTTCTTGTGTAAGGAATAATATTCGGATTTGCATAAAATTCTGTATAAATCTTGTGGGCAAGGAAATGGAGACAACATATATTCTCATTATATGCCTCGCTTGCCTAAAATTAAGTCTAAAGGTAAGATTTATTTTTTCAGTATTTCAGCTGTAATAAAATGCAATATTTACCATGAATTTGGACATAATGTAATGATTAATGGTAATAGTCCACGGAAGCAAATGTAGTGGATAAAAATATGGATTCTGGTTCTACTTTGTTGAGTGGAGTCACTGATAAATATCCAGAAGAAAAACGAGTACGAAGAGATAACGAAGGTAACTAATTTTAATTTTAATATAATATAGTTTTGGAATCCTAATGAGGTCGTCCGTTCAAAGAATATATTTTACATTCTAAACCAACAACTAATATAGTGTTTTTGATTCAATTTATTTAATATATGTGAAACCTGAAAAAGTTGAAGATGATGAATATGGCGAAGAAGGTGGTAATGAAGAATATGGTGGAGAAAGTGAAGGTATTTAATTTTAATTCTAATATAATATAGGTTTTTTGATTAAATTATTTTAATATATGTGAAAACTATGAAAATGTTAAAGGTGGTGAAAACGATGGAGAAGATGATAATGAAGAACAGGGTGGAGGAGACGAAGGTAATTAATTTTAAATTTAAAATAATATAGTTTTGGAAAATTAGTTTAATATATATAAAAACTGTGAAAATGTTGAAGATTCAAATAAAAATAATGAGACCAAAACTGGTGTAGGTTCAGAACAAGATTCAGAGCCAATGAAGCCATCAAATAATGAGCCATCAAAAGGTAATCTCCCTAAGTGTAAAAAAAAAGTGATGAGGTTCACTACTAATGTGAGAATAATAGATCTACGCGACAAATCTAAAAGAACTTGTATTCCTTGGATTCAAAGAGGCTAAGCTTTCAGCTAAGAATAAAATATAATACCATAAGCATTTTTTGTAGTCACTTTTAATTATTATGCCTATTTATTTCTTTTCAAAATTCGAATGTACCTGCAAAGAATCGGAACCACTATTTTATCGAGCGGCATTGCTTCCAGTACGTGCAATTTGGAATAAAGTAAGTACTAATTGTAAGTTATTGTATTATATTGCAATATTGCACATGTCATAATATAGTAATAATTCTTTTGTTTCAATGCTTTTAGGTCAGTCAGTACATCGGGTGAGTTAGGATCAACTCTGATTGTAATCTCAATAAGATAGATACCAATTTAAATTGCTTATCTGTTCCTGTAAATTTTTCCAATTGTATTGTCTAAGAACAATTAGTTCACACATATAATCGTGTTTACGCATAATATGTAAAAAAGTATATAAATGTATAAAAGTATAAATAACAGTATATAAATGCTTTGAGAGAAATCTTATAGTTTTTGAAAAGCGACCTTGCCTTTTTTAGAAATATGTGTATCTAAGAAGAAGATTTTTGGATTCTGGATTAAGATTCAGTTCAATTGTTTGACAATGAACCCTGAACGTTGTTTAATATTCCTTGATATTCCTTAAAATTACTCAAAATTACTGAAAATACTTAAAAACTCGGATTTTCGACAACAATGTATTCGATATTTTCGAAATATTTAACAACGTGTTCGATATATGGTAAAAGTAGTTTTTTTAAGGTAGGAATCCAGGTGAAAAATACTAGAAAACTATAGTTTCTTTCAAATTTTCAAATTACCCATTCACTTTCCAAAAATAAAAATTTCCGAAATATCGTAACACGTTGTGTGGAGTACGTGATGCATCAAAGTAGAGGATCAGTTTGAAAGAGAAAGCTGCAGCATTTCGTAAGGTTCAGTGGAGTCATTGCTAGCACTCGGAATCAGTTAGTTAGTATCTGACCACATCGTCGATAGTTTGACACTCTGTAAAACGTGACCGGGTACATTTTTTTGTATTCTTCATTACAAAGGTCTTTGTGAAGGTTTTGAAGTTTCATGGTTCACTGAGCAGCAAGTGATCCAGCATTTGAATGTTGATCTTCAGCTACCAGAAACCGGTATGTTAGCTCCTTTAATGCTCGACTTTTAAGTTATGAGAGATCTTCGAATCATTCAACAACACTTTCCAAGATCAAGATCAGAAATATGTCATCTTATCCTTTTTGCCAGATTTATAATTGATAATTTGTAATTTAAAATTCATAATTTGTAATTTAAAATTTATAATTTATTCCATTCGGAAGAATTAAACGAGAATCATCTAATAAAACTTCAATCCTTCGAATCAAAAATGATTAGTCGAAGGCCAGTCTTTACATTTTCTAGCTCATTTCGCAAGTGTCCAGTAGTCATTTTGAAAGGCTCGAGTTTAATAACGTTTCATATAGAGTTCATCGAACATGTCCTCATTAAACTCAAGGACATTTATTCAATCTTACTATTAAAAGAGAACATTTATTGCTAATAAGAAAGCTTTTCTAGGTTCAGGACACTCACGAATGCAGAAATCCTCTACGGATCAAAAGAGTTCAGCTAGTAATAGTTTGAAGTTTACAAAATGTTGAGGTTTTCTGAGATTTTGATTCTGGCTCTGGGTCTTCAAATTGCTGTTTGTCGACCAGCAGAAGAACCAACAAAATTTAGCCTCAATGGTTCAGTTAAATCTGTCGGAAATGTGGTAAAACCAGAAGCGGAAATTGGGGCAACCAAACTCGAGCAGGGAATGGTAAATATTTAATTTAATATTTATGTATATATATTTTTGAAAATTACTTCTTTAAAATAAAACTCAGATCTAAAGAATAAATGTTTAAGTTTATTCTCACAGAACTTTTAGTTTATTTTAAAATTCGAATATTAGGTTCAATGACTCTGGAATCGTCCATAAAGAAAATGATAAAGGTTTTTGTTTAGCTACAAGAAACATTTTCGATTTTGTAGGAGATGTTAGGCAATATAGCGGACAAAATAAGATTCGGCAGAGGGAGATTAGTCAATTCAGTCATGTTAGCTACCAACATCATTATGGAGAGAGGAGAGGTACATAACAAAATTGAGTAATTTATTCAAAACTTTCTTCTTTTTAAAAAAGAAGAAACAAAAGAAAATCTGAGTGAAATAAATATTCAGAATCCCTCGATCTTCATTCTTTTCGAGAAAATATTGAATACTTTAAATGGGACCTTTTAAAAATTCAAAAATACGTAAAAAACGATTTTTTAATTTTACTTAGTAATAAAAATCATGCCTGGTAACAAAAAAACTAAAAAAAGTATACTATAAAAAAAAGTAGAGATTGACCACTCGTAGGTTCAAGGAAACACTTGCAAACTGTCTTTACTTTCTCGCACTTTCAAATCGTTTTCGTTTTATGATGCTGAAATAAAATCCTGTTTGAGAAATATTTCTTTAATTAATTGACTCCCTTATTTCTCCTTTTTAAAATTAGTCTTACAATTTTCATAACAAACTGAAGACGAGGAATTTTGTACACATTTCGGCACCATTATAAGTATACTTCCAAATTTCAAAATTTTTTTTAAATTACCTGCGACTCGCAAAAATTCTTTCGGTTTTGTAGGATTGGTTAGGCCAAATAGCGGATGCGATGAGAATTGGCAGAGGGAGATTAGTCAATTCGGTCACATTGGCCAGAAACAATCTTTTCAACGAAGCTGAGGTAAATATTGCCAGAAACAAAAAAAAAATATTGTAAACTCAAACTGTTACTAATTTGGCAAACATCCTCTCTCTGCTCAAAAAGTTAGTCTAAAAATTAATTAATCAATTACATATGTTCTCAAAGTTTGTTGCCCTTAACATTTGTTTAATAATCTGTAACATAATCACGTCAAAATTACAAAAATAAACATAAAAGTCTTATTTGTAAAATGTCTACGTGCCTGACAACGCCTAGGAAATGACGAAACTATTGCAAAAGATATAGGACTTATAAAAAAGAGATTATCATAAAATACATATTAGGTGCTTCTATGAAGAAGAAACATCGAGAAACTCGATTAAATTCCAAGGCGAACAGTAATCTGAATTTTTTTCCCTAGTCTCTTCATAGCTTCTTCTTCATTGGATAAAGAATATATTAAATAAAAAGTTGAAAAAGAGATTTGTGTATCATATGTGTATCATATCATATCATATGTATCATATCATGCATAATCAATGAGTTGTGAAACTATTTGCACATCATGGAAATTCCGATCTAAAATCCTCAGAATAATTATTCCATTATATATCAAATTTCGTGTTTATGTCTCGTGAAAAAATAGTTACTTCTTTGTTAATAAAAAATTCTAAATGTTTCTAAAATTTCATATTAAAATTTTTTATTCCAAAAGCAAAAGTGGTGGGATTTTAGTATATGTATCTAATTGTTTTGTTTTTTGACAGGTCGTCAGTGAGACACAAAACACTGTTCAATCTGTGATATCACCAAAAATTGATATTGCTCAAGGAAAAACTCTACAATCATACGAAAAGGGTCCATTTGTGAATTTCCTGCCTCCTGTAACGAGAGAAACTGTGAGACTGGAATCTGAGGTGGGCCAGGGGATTCTTGAGAAGCCAAAAGAAAAACCCGTGGGAGGACTTTTGGAAAGTTTCTTACGTCCAACTCCCATTGTCGATGGAATCAGAGAAGAACAAAAATATGGAAACAATGGAGACAAATTTATAGGAATTGGAAGAGCACTTGTGAATGGCTTTGAGGGTCTCAGCAATTTCTTGAATGCTGTGGTTGATGTAAATAAATCTTTTTTTAAATAGACATTTAAAAAAAAATTCAATTCTCAAGATCTTAACAGAATATTAAATAATTTATAATTATTTTCTCAGTTTCCGTTGAAAGCAGCCAAACAAACATCACGAGGAATCACTGAAGCACTCAATCAAGTAGGCGCTCGATTGGTAGGACTTCAATAAATTATGAATAAAGTAGTCCTATTTAGATGTAATTATCAACTGTAATAAGCGTTTAAAATGTACATACAGTGTCTATAAGTCGAAATAAATATATCTCGTTAAATTACGAAGTCAAATATTCCTTACTTCCTGCAGTGTGTGCTTTCTTAAAATTAAAATACAATAATATAATATAATTGTAAAATAGCGTAATTATAATCTAGGGTCGCGTCCATATGTTATACATAGATGATTAATTCTAAATATAAACTTACATTAATTTTTTGAAATATACGTTTAAAATAAAAAATATTAGAAAATGAAAAGTATATAATAAATATTGAAGATTCTTTGGAAATTTGGAAAGTATTCTTTGACAGTGTAATCTGGAATATTTCCAAGAAATCTTATTCGTTATGAATCAAAACTATGCAAAAATGAGATTTTTGACATATTTGATTCTTTCCAGAAGAAATCTTCAATTACTAACTTTCATATATGTAAAATTGATACATCTTGGTTATAATAGACTCGTAGCTTAGTGACGATTATTTTATAATAATGATTATATTAAGCTAAATGCAGTCCTTTATATAATTTTTTTGGGTAATTGTAATACTTCTCTAATGTAAAAGGCACCTTAAAAATAGACATATCTATATTTTATTTATGTTAGCTTAGAAAAGCTCTAAAGGATGATCTTAGATTAATAATTAAATAATAAATACATTAGCTTTTTTCTTTGGATCATAATACCTTGCCTAAGAAATTACAATACCTTGCCTAAGAGTGATAATACCTTGCCTAATAATGTTATTTTTATCGTACTACTAAGTTAAAATATAATTACGAGCATCCAGAAAGAAAAATCTTTACATGGATCACATAATAAAATATAAATTATAATATCTAGAATTGATTACTTGGAGAGAATAACAATATCGTGCAAAGAAAGAATACAAAGATACGAACTGAAAAATAATCCGATCATTTCATTAATATTCATGTATCTGTACCATAAAAATGGTACAGATACATTTTAGGGGTAGTTTAGAGTATAATATGAATATTAAATATTCTTGTTAAAAATATCCAACAAACAATACTCAGATTATAATTTTTCTAAAATATTATTCATTGAAGAAAATATATATTTAAAATAGTCCATTTTTCATTTATTGATTGGAATAATTTATTGAAATTGATAAAAAAAGAGCCTTTAAAAATTAAATTGAATAAATGAAATAGGTTCGTGTTTTCTGCAATATTTATTTTGGTTACTTAGACACGAACCCTCTTTAAAATTATTTATTATTTTCTTGAATAACGCAATGAAAGATAAGTTATATTTTCTTTCATGAGATTAAAGATATGTGAATTAACGATTTTTAAACTATTCATAAATATTACTTGCTTTCTTTCAAAAAATACAAAAGAATTAATTTCAAGTAAACGAATTATAGCATTATTATGTTTATATTTTATAATTTTCAAGCTGATAAACTTTTTGTAACAAAGAACTTTAATTTTATAATGGCATGCGACTTTCAAGACAATACTAAAAAGTAATGTCTGGGTTTTCTTTTCTTTTCTTATTTGTGGTATCTCAAGAAAACCACAGAGTACCGCCAACCGAGCACATAATAATTTTCCTGGTGTCAAGGAAAATAGTTCATTTCGCAGAATCTTAAAATATTCCAGTTGTTGCTTCATACTTTCGAAATATTATATATATTAGAATTTAGTTTATGCCATTATGTAAAACTGAATAATATTCGTATACTTGTGACATGTAATGATTTATCCAATTTTTTTCAGTAAAGACAATTAAAACAGTCATTATGAAATTTTTTTGTCGGAATTTTGTAATAGAAGTTTAAAAAAAGAAATGTTCTATTTGTTTTAATAGATTAGGTCGTCGTAGTGTCGTAACTTTTGTAGGTGTGTGATGATCTTTTTTGTTTGACAGTACAAAAGAGAATCATGCTCGTTAAGAGGCCAAAAAGTTGAAGAAATCCAAGAACCAGTCCAACTGTACCTACTACATGAAGCCTGGTAACGACCCACATTTGAATAGCAGAAGAGCAACCTTCTTTATACCATAATTCCTTATTTCTTCCTTCCTGATCCAGTCGACCACAGTATCTTTCTCGCTTGATGCAGCAGGAATCAGGAACTCGATCTTCTGTTGGCCAGGCACTGATCTGATACCAATCAGTATAGTCACGTACTCCACAACAATGAAACTGAAAAATTAAATCAAATTTAATGTCTTCATTAATCTTCATTAATCTATTCAAGGCATTGTTTCAATTTTCTAAGATGCTGACTGTAAAAGCTCTAACAATTGTATTCTTAAAAATTAACCTCAGTATGAATGTGGTCCCAAACAGCAGGCAGAGTACCAGGCTCTCTGGTGATATTATAATGATTTTCGATTCCAAACAACAATTCTTCCCGTAAACTACTAGCCACGTGTTCTTTGAAAATGAAGGCCAGTGTTCCCAGCATAAATTCCGCAAGAAAGACAAGAATCACCAAACTGAAATACTGTAAAAAAAATTCTAATTATTCGTGCAGAAATTTTTATGGGGTTCTGACGAGGTCCTGGCTAGTTTTCCCTAGTTATAATGTTGTACTGATCTGGAAAACTGGAAAGGACCCCACAAGGCACGACACGCTCTCACGGGTAAATTCCCCACGTAGGGAAAACTGGTCAATATAAAATCAAAATTAAAATTACAATTAAAAAGTTAAAAAAATTATTCTGGATTCATTATTTACAATATTTGATTACTTGACTGGTTAATTTTTTGAAAAAAATTCTATTATAAAAAAGACGTAGTAATTATATCGAAGCAAGTGGTTTTAAGGAATTTTTCAAGAATTTTAAAGGATTTTCAAAAGATATCAAGTGATTTTAAGGAATTTAAGGGGATTTCAAGAAATTTTACAAGATTTCAAAGATATCAAGATTTCCTAAAGGATTTCAAGTGATTTTAAGGAATATTTTTGATTGGTATTAATGAAATATTACTACTGAATCGTTGCCGCATAAATGCCTAATTATATTAGGATATTTTTATCGGAAATGGAAATGCCGATCAGAGCCTCGTCGGAACCCCATTCTAAAAAGGAAAAACTTGAAACCTGAAAATCACGAACTATTATTTAGATTTTCTTTTTTTTTTTGAGATAAAATCTAAAATATCATTTTTTCCCTTTTAAAAAGTGACTTATAGTGACTTTTTTTAAAAAAGTGACTATAAAGTGACTTGCAAAAGAAAAGTGACTAAAAGTGACTTAAGTGACTGTGTGGCAGCCCTGAATAATGTATTTTCTACAATACAACATTGTTTTTATCAGATATTTTCCAATCTCCCTTTTCTCACAATCTTCATTGTAATCTTGGCCAATTTATTGAATTACGCACAATAAATTTGTTATTACTTCCTTGATTAGTACCTATAAGTCACTAATGCCTAGAAAGTGTTGATTGATTAATAATCAGTTTTCGAAAGTATAACTGTTCCATGAAATATAGATGCACAATTTCATGATTTGCTTCGTTAAAGTTAATTAAAACCTCAAGTAGTTACAAAGTTAACGCAGCATGGCAAAAATTGAATACTGACCGTAATTAGCATGCATCTTGATTGAAACCAGGCGCCACAGCAGCCGAAGAAGGCGACAACGAAGGTAATGCAGCCTGAAGCAAGAAGTACAGAGTCAGCCGATGCAAAACTGTATTGTGGTACCAGGGTCGTGTATCCAGAATAAGCCAAGCGGAGCCACAGCCCGGCACCCAAAATTCCGCAGGCACACAACTGTAAAATTTTAATTATAACATAAATAATTACCATTTCGTTATTATTAGTAAATTAGATGGTTTTAATATTTTAGCTTGACTTGGCATTTTAATATTTTAACTTAAAAATATAATAATATTGTTGCAAGTGCTTTCGGCATGTATATTAGGTAACAATCTTGTTTTTAATTTTTGCTAAAATGCACAGTGTCTATTTCTTTGTATATATTATTTACTGCCGTTAATTCCAGGTTCTCTAACTGTAATAGTCGTTTTTCCAGTAAAAGAATAACTCGTCACGAGCTCTAGAAGCGATTTCTAGGAACTAAAACTTGGTATTGTTTCAGACAAAATATTTAACACCTTTCCGTTAAGAACAGTTTTTCCTCTTCTGACACTTTTGTGCATGCCAGTTTAAGATTTTCACTGCCTCAACATTTTATAAAGTTATAAAAAGCGAAATAGGAGAAAAATTATTTGGTCCATCGTCATTTTTATGAAACAATAAACTAACTGAATATTAAGAGCAATAACATCTATATTGCAACAGAATTAATGTATCAAAACAAGATCAAGATGTCAATAATTACATAATTATAATTCTACGAAGTTTAGATTTGGAACAAATAAAATGGAAAGAAGAACATCTTCAATACACATCTAATGCATTGAAGATTTTACATATTTTGTCCTCCCACGTGAAACGATAAAGCACAAACGTGCGTTTAATAGGCTTAATTTGTCATGCCGGTTCTTTCACTCAACACCTTAGATGCGTTTCACACTTTCGAGTCTCGAGAGTGAAAAATCTGAAACCTTTTAATTGTGCATATATATACATGTGCTCATAATAAATGTTAACCATATACAAGAAGACTTAAATTAGACCGCGATTTCCCGCAGGCTCGATTTCGACAAGAAAACCATAAGAAAGTCAGACGGTTTCGCGATTGTTTTGCCAAAGATGGTCTTCCATTAAAATATGAAATTGACACCGAGAACTTGAACTCTGTCTCGATCTCATGAACAAAAATTAGCCTCTTCAGCCATTCGTTCTATTTTCTAAAATTAGTGCAATATATTCTTTTTACTTTCTTCACGAAGTAATAGTAACTTTCTTGTATTTCTATATGACAAATTAGACTTATAAAATAATCCTTTAAAACGTATTGATTCGTCAAATTATTGTATCTTCTTTTGTTTGATGCTAAAAAATTAAACTTTACCCATAACCATATCTATGGTTGGTGCAACCATGATTATGGTTGCTGCAGCCATAGTTTGGTCAGCACAACCATTCAATTGCTTAGCTTATCTATTTTTTTGGTTGCGCTGACAAAACTATGGTTGCCCCATATTTATCAATATATATGGTTGGCCCAACCATAGCATTTCTCTCCGTGCGCAACTCCCTTTTATTCTTTCTGTGAGTAAATAGCAAATGCCATTTCCTCAGGAATATGTCAAGGAGAAGTGACTATAAATATAGCTATAAACTTGCGAATTTCTCAAATGTGTAGGTAAGTCAGTAGGTAACCTACTCAGTATTAAACTGAGGATATTGACCTTATTCGCAGTTTATGTATAACGTATATAAACTCTATTATGCAGACATAGCGACATAATTCATGAGGTTGAATATGGGATAAAGAAGTCTATTAATCTGATCATACAGACTCGTCTCGTGACTATATTCACCATAATTCAGTCCTATATGGGTATTTATACTGGCACTCGAAAGCAGACGCACTTGTGAGACATAACACAAGCGCACATGCCCATTGCCCATTCAAGCATGCACTTCAGCATGCTAAGTGCTCTATCGTCGTGTTCCTAACTAACACATGTCTGTATGTTTGTTTTTTACATACATATTACATATATATGTATATGTGTTTGTTATACGCACATATTATACGTGTATAATATTATACGAATAAATTAATGTCTATACATATATGCAAATAGAGTGTACGACATAAATCGACATTTGCTTAGGTTCATAGATCGCAGTTCATAGAGTGCAGTTCAACGACCCATTTAAAGGCCTTATTCGGAACGGAAGACGATTTCAAGTGGAATGACTATTTAAGCGTGCAGGAATTGCGATGGAATCTGTGACTGTTGACAATCTTGATTGTTCATTTGCTGCCGAGAAGGCGGACTTGGTGGGTATTATCTAATTAGTCTATTATTTTTAGTTGTGGGATGAAACTTGAAATAATAAGGAAATTGCCGTAAGAGATGCTATTAGGGAATATACTACATTTTAAATGATCCGAAATTAATTTTAATTACCTCTTACTTCTTTCGAAATATATAAGAAGTTAATCAAAACTTGAATGAAACTTTGCAAAAATTGTGGGGAAAAATAATCTAAATCTAGTTATAAAATACTGACCCATATCAAAACGTTGAGTGAGCAGAAAACGTGCCTGATGCATGTGTATCCCGTACGGCCCATGGCAGGTTTTTATGGGCCTTTCAAGGAGGCGATGCTACCGGTGTTTTCTGAAAAATAAAAATAATATCAAATAATAATATCAAAAAATAGTTTTAAGTAACTATTGAAGATATTGAAGATACTAAGTAACAATTTGAAGATACAATTATCGATTAAGAAATAAATTAACAGAAAGTAACCATCTCTGGATTAGAAAACACGAATCATGATGAGGTATCACAAGATCTCTACCACTTTTTTGGAATCTAGCTCATGTGGAGCATTTGAATAAAAAGTGATATCTTGGCGATATCAGGAAGATAAGCACTTAAAGAAAATAAAAAAATCTCTGTACATAAAAGCGCGCAGGCGTTTATTTACAGCAGCTTGAGTAGATGTTATAAACACGTTTTATGTCGACACGCGTAGTTTTACATGGTGTTTTTCTAGGTTTATTAAAAATGAATGAAATTAAGAAACGATACTAGACAATACGAATACTAGAAACTCTATAAACTAACGTTTTTTCCTTCTCATTTTATTTTATCTTTTGGTCAATTTCTGATGACTTATTCCAAATGATGATTTTCGTACTCATTCAAAAAGATCAGATCAGAACCGTAATTTGTAAATTAAGATTGTAAATGTAGAATCGTGATGAAATAATGGATAAGAACGAAATTAAGGAAGAGGTCGATTCCAGTTTACCCAGCGTAAACGGTAGTAAAATGATGTTGGGCAACGGTAGCAAAAGAGCGCCATAGGCAGCGATATCCATGCACGACTTGCGCGACACGAGAATCTGTTTTAAAGTGCTGATTGGATGACCAGCTGCTTCTGGGCCTTCTAGGTCCCCTAACGGGACATCGCACTCACAGTCCCGGTCTCACCTATACACTTTTTAGAACGGTTGATGGTACTCGAAGGGTGGAGGTGGAAACAAAACTAGACAAGATTGTCATTCATGATATATTGACAATAAATTGCTCACAGCCAGAATTTAAATTTATATTTTTAAACGGGTCAATCAAAATTTAAACTTAAAACATAGGTAGATAGATTTATTACCCGACTAGCTTTAAATATTATACTTGAATAATTATTTTTTTAGAGTACCAAAAATTGCTTCGGTACAGAGATTCGAAACCTCGGCAGAATTTGCAGACTTCAAGGCAAAGGTCTTATTTCTTACGAACAATTTGTCAATTTTTTTTTCTAGAATCCTTATTTTAACGTATAAACAAAATTAAATGCAACTCGGTAAATTAAAAATTGAAAATTCCTTGGGATTCGAAACCTCGACAATTTTTGTATGGTCTTGAAATTGGATTGAAGTTTCAGATGCCTCTTCGGACGTCTGATGAAAGAATGGGAAAGACAAATTGTATTTAATAATTCAATTCTAAAAGTTTTCTAAAGAAAAAATGAAGTTTGGAGCAAGAGACATAGATTCTAATAAAATATTTAATTTTTAATTTTGTAAATTTCTTTAGATCGTCAATCTACTTTCTGTAAATCTCATTTTTAACAGGAAATAAATTCCTTTCTTTCAAGTACATTGGCAGAAATGTGCTCACATTATATATTCATCATGCGTGCGATGTTCATGTACTTGAATCTACCAAGGAATAAAGAAATAAAAAGTCGACGCACACCTTTCTAATCCATTGTTAAACATTTGGTACTTTTTTTTATTTGTTTTGGAACGAGTTTCTAGAATCTCATTTTAAAATGAGAAAAATTTTGTTTCTACTGATTTTAAACATAAAAAGTACCGACCTAAATTTGTTAGTGATGATATATATATCAATAAAGTTTATAAATATCTACATTCAGTGATGGCTAGTTTCACATAAAACTGTTATTTTCTGTAATCACGTCTTATCTGGGTTAATTTAAGCGCGGAAATCATTAAAACTGTGAAAAACTGAGCTGGCCAATGAGCCATGACTTCCAGTGTATACGAGCACCTTATAATATCGATAATTCGCTCGGTAAATTTAAATCGTGCTTTTGCCGTTTAAAAAGTATAAAAGTATAAAAATATATTGCAATTATAATTCTATTCTAAGTCCCTCTTTTATTTCACAGACCTCAAAATTGAATCCAAATCCTGCGATTGTCAAACTTCCGATTAATAAAGACTTCACCAGTAGATTGCACATGTTTACTTTTATTGTCGAATATTTATTTTTTTATTAATTCTCAAAAATTGAAACATGTTGAAAAAAGTTTTATACCGTATTTTATAAAAATGTATACTACTAATGAAGTTTTAATTCAGAGAATACATTCCGAGAGGAAATGGATTTATTTTATCACTGTAGATTAACACCAAACAAACATAAACGAAAATCAGAGCAAACATCAAAAGTATAACGTACAAAATATTAATTAAAATTTTATAAATATCCATAATTTTAAAAAATGAAGAAGTTACATTTTCAACAATTTTTTATGTTAACATTTACGCACTAAGCGTTAAAACATTGTGCTTATCGCGATGTACCGCGATCTTGACTGTTTCACTTTCCGCAATGCTCTCCTTATCAATATTGGATAATATTGGTTTTTCTTATCATTTGTGTTACATATACAGTTGGTTTTTCAGCCTAAATATCCACGTAAGTGTTTAAAAATGAAAAGAAAAAGCACCTAATTATTTTAAAACTCAATTGAAAATATCTTGAGTTATAAAACAATATTTTTGTCCTCTCGCATGCTACTGATTTGTACTCTTACGTAATTTTCAGACTTTAATTATTGTTTCTTAATTACCCCTTTTTAATCACTGTTTTTGCAGTGATTTTTTTTTTTTGTCTGGATGTAAGTGCTCATCATTGATGTGTTAAATTACTATAATGCGTAAATTATTTAGTATATAAGGAGATTACCATATGAATGAACTCAATGCCCGTTTTTTAAGGAAGGGCCTCGCCATTGTACACGAACGTAGAGTTATGAAATTAATAGGCGTGTAAATGATTATATTTAAACCTGACTCTTGGCCGTGAAACACGATTTGAGATTATACAATATTTTTCCTACACATTTATAACATAAGAAAGCACTTTAACTATATTTTACTATAAAAATGATTGAATTCGTAAATTATTTGAATAGAGTTTCTCTGCTTGTATCGTAAATGGAGAGAGCATAAAATTCCATTGGGATTTATTACTGATGTAATTTAGTAACAATTGTAATTGAGCTAGTTCCAGGTGATATTACATAGGATTTATAACAGAAAAACAACGTATGTAAAACCAGTTAGAAAGGACAACCTTTCTTAATATTCTTTTCCACGACCTTTTGCTGAAAGCATTTATGAAAGGATAATTTGCTTCATCGATTAATTGACATAACGATTAACTTGGATTCAAGAGATCTATAGTCATCTCGAAAATTATTAGTATTGAATCGAAAGGAGGTTTAATTACTTAATCGACTGAAATTGTTCGGAAAGATTCGATTCGTCACTCTCAGAAAAATGAGAAGAAATATCTGGTTATTTTTTCTTTTAAAATTTGATTTTAAATTTAAAAATGCCATATTATTAGATAATTATTTATTCGGGTAAAAATTCAAAACTTAATTTTGTGAGTCGCTATTGATTATTATGTCCCTTTTAGAACTGGAGGGTCAAATCGCTTATCTGGAGGGTCAACTATAGGACAGCCTTCTAAGATAGTCAACCTCTGAATATCTGGATATTCAATTTGAACATATTTGATATTCAGGTTGACTATCCAGATATTCAGGTTGACTATCTTAGAAGGCTGTCCTATAGTTGACCCTCCAGATGAGCGATTTGACCCTCCAGTTTTCTCTGTGTAGGAGTTATAATCATTTCTTTCAGGAACGAAATTATAAGTGGAGATATTTAAGGATAGTTAAAAGGTGAAGTGAAAAAATGTTAATAGCTATAGAAAAACGAAGATTCGTGAAGTGATTCAGAAAGGCAGCGGGAACTAATGAACGTTGAAGAGAGTACGAGGGGGCGTACAAACGGTCCCCTGACTTCCTGCCAATTGCGGGCAATTTGCAATCATCTATGATCCCCGCACGTCACAACTCACCACTATAATCGAAGCGGTGTGGTCCAGACCTTAAAGTTCACGCGGCCTGGTTCATCGAATCGCACACATATTAACACGTCCTACGTGATATGCCTTCAGTAAATTATTTCCCACGTGTTTGTAACAAATGACAAGAGAAAAAGGATCAATTTTAGAAAAAAAAATATATACAATATATATATAAAGAATATAAAAGCGGAAAATATTTAGCAGATAGTAAAGATGCTGACAAGTAAATAGTAAAAGTAAAATCACTATTTACACAATTCTTACGCAGAGGAGAAAGGAGAATACAACTATTCTACTTTATTTCTATACATATGGTCAATTTCTTCCACTTTAGTGTTTGGCCTATGCAACCTATGATCACGATCTACATTGTTTCGCTTTTTAGTATAAAATGATGATAGGGAAAACGGGAAAGGTTATAAACTTTCTAATAATTTTTTCTAAGTGTAGCAAAATGTTGCAGTTTCAGAAAAAAGCGTATTTTTATGACATTTTTGCAGTAATTACAGACATTTTTACTCTATTATTTTAATAGGCAGTATGAGCCGAGATTTGAATTCCCTATATTCATTTTATTTTTAAGATTTTAATTTTAAGCGAAGCAAATTTCCGCGTTTTGATATCTGCAAGGTCACAAGCTGTTAATCTGGAAGTGTTCTATGCTACGAAATTAAAGATGCAGACCAATGCAGACCTTATATGCTGTTCTAAATTTCCATTGACTTTTATGAGATTCGTTGATTATCATCATTATGCAAGTCGTATATTCTCACCAATCAAGTTGTGTAACTTGAACACCTACGCGAAGAAACTCGAACAATTTTCGTTTTTTATTCTAGAAAATGAGTTTATAATTTGACTATATCTTCAGTTTCTTGGTTCAGCTTCTTCAATTAAATGAAAGGCGCACACAGAATTAAATGTTACTAAGATAAAATATAAATTGGGCTTGCAAGTTACATTGTTTGATTTAAAAATTGGCGGATTTAAGAATTCTCATAGAATCCTATATATAACACCTGTCATCATGCAGGTTAGCACTCATCTGACCAGAAGATTCTCAGAATTTATCTTTCACACGGCCATAGTCTCTGAACACAGAATCCTTTCTCTATATTATCCGCACGCAGACGCAACATTCTATTCAAATCCCACGATCACACTTAGACAATTTTACACAAGATGTTTTATTTCAATCGAAAGTTATACTACTTTAGGAATATTCATAAATCGTATAACATTCTTTTTTACTTAAATGTTTCATAAATATAATTTTTAAGATTAGTTTTTACTGAATTGAAAATGATTTATCTAGATCTCTCCTAATTAAATTTTTAATTTTCAATTAAATTAAATTAAATTAAATAATATATTTTTGTAAATTTCACGGTAGATGCACAGTTATTAATGAAGAGATTAGAGATTGACCTCACTCTCTCATATACACATTGAATGATGTAAACGAGCACCCGTTTACTGTGTAAAGTGCCCGTAATAGTTTTGGCCGCCAGGTTACGGCGATTCGCTGTCGACGAATTAATCCTTTCCGTCGGCATCTAAATTATCTCGTCAAGGCTAATGAAATCTCGTCAGAAATAAGATAAAGCCATTATGTATCTCAATCGAATAATCTAATTCTTTCGAATCAAAGGACAAAACTGTATATCAAAATATTGTCCTCTAATCCGTATGTCTATTAACTAATTTCTATTTATAAATTATAATCTATATTCACTTTATTACATTAAAATATTCATATAACACAATAATTTGATTAATTGCACCGATTCGTAATATAATTTTTATTCCTTGAACACATTTATCTTATCTTAGGCAGTGGCCAATATTTTATTTCGCACGATAAACTATTGATTTATGTTTAGAAAAAATGGACCTGATCGAATATAAATAATACAAATAATATAATTTATATTTTTTATTCTGGTTCTATGATTCATTGTTGAGGATTGATTTAAAAAAAAGGAAATTTGAACTTTTGTAATGACCCATCAGTTTCAAGAAATAGTGTTCATAAATATACTATCAGTCTTCTTTAGAAAAAAAATGTAAATAGGATCTTGCGTAATGAATATTTCCTAGCATATTTTTAAAATATCTTTTCTTTATCTTGAACTAAAAATATTCTCTGCTTTATCCTTGTAAAGACAATGTTAAAATTATATTCACAAACCTTGAATAATCTTTCATTCAAACTAAATGAAATACAATAAAACTGAATACAATTTTGATATGCAATTGTAGAATGTTCTTATAATAATAATTCTTATAATCTTCGATTAACTTTAGTATTCACGATTTAAGTATAAATTCAATTATATTTTGAGTATTTCAGTGAATTTCAAAATGGAATTAAATCTTAATTCGAGGTGAATTATTTGTGTTTTTTTTTTGACTTACCAATTTGAAAAAACACCGTGCACTCCTTGAAAGAGCTGTCAAGAGCTCTTTCGTTCTGAACGTAACGCGAAGTTCATAGAAAGGAGAGTTGTTGTTCCCGACTGAATCACGACAGATTCAAACTCGAGGATCTACCGCTCAACAGACAAATTGGAGAACGCTGGAGAACATTCTATCGCCATCTACTGAATTTTCAGACAACTTTGAGTCTCAATCTTTTTATTATTGATAGAGAAAAACTATTCATCATATGCAAAAATTATAAAAAAAATTTTTATAAAAAAATTTTATTATTCATTTTAGCTTCTATTTTGTTCTCACCAGATTAAAAATATAAAGGAGATACTCTGAACTATTTTTGAAGATAAAAAATATGTACTTAAAATATACGAGTATATAATTATATATAAATTAAAAAAGTTTCTAATTTTGTAAGAAAGAATTTATTCCCTATGTACATTCAAAAGATCGGTATAAAATGTATTACAAGATATGAGAAAAATAAATAAGAGGCAATGCATCTCGCGTATAAATAAACGAATACAAAGAAAACAAACAATTCATAACAAAATTGAGTCAACTAAAGTTGAGATCCACATTTAAGTCTTCGACATCTCTTATCTGACTTCTGGGATTAATGATTAATTTTTAATTTTTCTTCTTCAATTTTTCTGATGATTCTGCCATCGAGTCAAGCCACAATTTCAACTCCCTGGTGAATTCTGGTTTTTTAGCAGTGGGATCGACTTTAGCGACGATTTCCGGTACAGGGACTTTTAGACCGGTGACACTCTGTTTACTCAAAACGACTGCCCGGATGAAATTGTCTGGGAGACTGATGATTTGATGTTCTAGATAGAAATTCTTTTCGTCCCAGAAAACTAGCTGCAAATTAAGTAAAGTAAGAATTAATGATAATGCTGTTGTTATTTTTTTAAGTTGTTAAACAATATTTAATTATAACTGCTAAATTAAATTAAATTAAGTAGAAAAGTTAAGTAGAAAAGGCGTTAATGGTCAGACCAACTAATTCTATAAGGGCAATAATATACAGAGATTATATATGAGTAAAATATCTATTATCAAATAAATTATTATAAAGAATTAATATTGTCTTATAATTATAGTAGAAAATAAGTAGAAAAGGGAGATAATGGCAAGACTTCATGGGTTTTGATTGTAATTGAACTTGTTAATGTTTTGTAGATTTTGAAGTATCTTTTCTTCATTAATGGCATTAAATGTTATTTATAATTGAAAATATCTCACCTGAGTGGTAATTTTGTAAGGAGTGAAAATCGGAAGTGGTCTTCGATAACGGGAGGAACATGCACCTTGAACCATGCCACCTCCTTTGGCGGAAATTTCAGAAAATAGACCAGACCTATCATAATAATGGAATCGTGCAAAATCCAATTCACGAAGATATCTTGCATTGTTCATATGCTTGAAGACTAAATCTATATCCTGAGTGAAACATATTCCTGCAACAGTAAAAATTAAATGAATAAAAAAATAAAGTACATGAATAAAATAAAATTAGATGAATTAACAAGTTATCTAAAATATTTGTGTAATTAAATAAGTTAATTTACTATTTTGGTTATTTCAACAAAATTTAAGAATAATTTCTTACATATTGAAAAAAGATTTTTGAGAAAAAATCGAGAAAAGAATAAAAAAGAAAGACATTTTGCAGAAAATTAATTAAAGAAACGACGACCTCTATGTAATGTACTTCCTTGATAACAAAGGTTTAAAATTATTCCGCTATAAATATGCGAACGAGGCTTTTAACATAATTGTAGCTTAGTCAACAGAACTTTGTTGAAAATGCTTTTTTTTCTTAACATCAAACACATATTTTCATTTCAGTATAATAAATTAACTATTTAAATGATTAATAATGATTTCTATAGAATTAGAAAATAGTGTTTGATATTCTAAAATAATTGTTTTATTTTCACTAGTGACATTTTTCCAAAATATTTTTGATTACATATAAAAGTATTTTACTGAGCATCAGAATCAAATGAAGTGTTTTTCATGTTAAAAAGTGCACTAATGCATGTAAACAATGTAATTAATACTAACAGTATTTTTTTCAGTTTTCTTTTAGTATCAAAATGACCTTCCATTTTCAAGTTTGCATCATTAAATTTTTGCATTTGTAATATTTTAACGACTAACGTCTTTGGGGTCAAAGTAAAGTTCATATTTAAATTGCTCAGATAATTAACAAAGAAATTGATTTTTATGAGAGAAATTTAAATTTTAAAAATGAGAGACGACTTTAGAAAATTATGAATTTTAAAATATTAGAGAATATTTAAGTCAAATGAATAAAATAAGACTTCATTAGTTCAAAACTTTCAAAATTATTAAGAATTTCATTTTAAACCTCACATTGTACAATTAAAAAAATTAAACCAGATTTGAATTATAATGTTTTTTACTTTATGAATGAAATATTCATAAAGCACTTAAGTCCAAGTCCCGTTTTAGTTCTCCGGTAGATTCTCACCGTAAATAGCAGTTGGTTCTAAGATCTTCTTTTTCTTTTGAAATAATCTTCCCCAGCCAACCGTGAAAATAATTCTTAAGAAATAATTCACATCGAAAAGTACATATAAAATTGCTATTGTTGCCACGGTCCAATAGCCCAACATTGTCGTTTCTGCTTTTTTGTACACAATATTTCAAGATCACAGAAATTCAAAACGATATTCGATTCACTACGGTCAGTAGTAGACTGAAAACTAAAGTCCAGAATGAAATTCCACCGAATCACTCTTCGTTGCAGCGACGTAGGCATACCAATTTTCTGGATGGGCCAAACCCGATTTAATATCAGAAATGAAAAAAATATTATGAAATGAAAACAACTAAAACCAAAACTTAAATCCATGGTTATATCATTTATTTAAAATTATGACATTGAGTTTAATGAGGCGGAATCATAATTTAAATCTGGATATTTATTAAAAATGTTAATTGATAACAAATATACTGTTAGTTTTAATTATATTTAAGTAAAACAACAACTTTTACGTTTAAAAACTTGTCAATATGGGTTATTCTAATTATACAGATTTTTTTTTTAATTTTTGAAAGGAAGGGTTTTCAGATTTATGAACTACGTCTCTGGATTCGACCTCAATCATAACTCGTTTCCAACAGGTCCGAACTTTATGGGTTTCTTGGGCGCTTTGGTGTCATTGGACGCATATCACAAATACCAAAAATTGCCCAATTAAATTTTAGTTTTTAATTTTAAGAATTCTATTTAACTTTAACTATTCTTAATAAAATTTTTAATTAATTGTATTATTTATTATTAGTCTTGCTGAATTAAATGTCGCAAATTTTTCTTCTCTAAAGCATACACATTATTTTCTTTCTTATCTGATGAAATGTCCTGACGATGTAAAATAAAGCTGTCTCGTCATTTTCACAATATCAAGTCGTATCAAATTCTTTTTACATATTTGTATGCAAGGTGTAAAGATTATTTCAAGAAATATCCTACTTATACTATATATTTGCATACCTAATGCCTGAGAAATAACAAAATAATTGTATTTGAATATTAAATACTTATACTAAACAAAAAATGTTTATTTAAATAGAATGTGAAACATGATGCTTCAAAAATTTTACATTAAACATAAACATTGTTGTCATAGAAACTTATAACTTTATTCGACACAGAAGTAGGTAACAATCCAGTTACATCGAAATAGTGAAATCAATAAATAATTTCGGAAGAAACATTTCATATTTGATACAAATACAAATACATAAAAATTCATTCTCTGCGACACAGCAGCACAAAAAATTTGTTAAAAATACTCAACATTTCACACAATAAGCGAGGAAACTTGCATTAAAAGGCAACTCTTGCTCTTAAATTTAAAAACCTATTCCTAAGACTTAAGAATGTGTGCATTGTGCAACTCTACTATTTAAAAAATTTCATTTTTCACTCAAGACAAACTAAATTATGTATTCTCTTTTGGATAACTAAGTAGCAGTTTGAAATCTATTATATGTTTTAGGTTTATGTGGTTCCTAGTTTATCTATTACTTACTTCTAAGATTACCTGAGCACTTCCTTTATTAGTTTTTTTTTTTAAAGCTCACATCAAATACAGATCATTTTCGAATATATTTTTATGGACTTGATCCCCTTATTCATGGTAGACTCAGAAAAAGATGTAAAATAAAAAACTTTACATTACAATTTATTCAGATCTCTTATTTTTTAATGTTTAAATAAAATATATTTCAGAAAGTGGCAACATATCTCTTTCGCTTTCCTCTTTTTTTAGGACGTGGACATTGAAAGCTCTTTTCGAAGCTTTATTAATTTAATTTACAATTTTTTTATTAAAATATACTAATAAGTAATTAATTTATTAGCACGAATTTCGAAGAAAACGAGACTAACTATCACAATCGAAAAATCTACTCTTCTCTAGTGTGCATAAAGCCTTTATGAAAAAAAGTGATTGCACAATATGCAGACTCCCTAGAACCTTGATACACCTGCGTCATTAGTTATAAAATATTCCTTCTTTCCTGTGACTTTCCACACTTCGTCGAGTTATTGAATCAATCGCAAAATCAGTAATTACATACTGATATAAATGAATTAATCGCTGTGGAAAGTAATTCACTGAAGATCACCAAACAAGAAAATTTCTTGTTTCATTATTTTTTTTTTAAATTATATTATTAAGACGCACTTAATCTTTGGCTGATTAATATTTAATTTTTAAAATTTCAGAGAGTGGATTGAATTAAGGGTATCTACATCGTCTAAGATTCCTCTAAAGCATTTTTAAAGAGTTCCAAGTTTTTTGAGAATCTTTCAAAAATGGAATTCTCGATGGAACACTTTCGGGTTCTCTTCTTCTCCCTTTATTTAATAAAGTCCAACCAATGATTGGTGGGACTAATTCTAAGTGTATTAGATGGATAAATATTTTCTTCCAGTTTGGTGCACTCACTTATTCATTAATAGTGTAATAATGTAACTAACAAATGTTTTTTTTCACTTCGAGTCAGAGTTTTAAGGTAACACTTCAATGACGAATATAAAATTGGTTTATCACTTTGAAAGATCGCAGTTTTAAAACGACAATCAGGTACTTCATGGAAAACTGGTACATTGATCCAGATTAATTAGACCATGGTAGTTTCGTGAAATTGTGTCGATGCTACGCCATTCGTGATGGCGTCATCCCTTTGTCAGCAATTTGAAACTACAGCTGGTGTCCTTCTTAATGCTGCTGAGGATATTTCGTTGCTTTCTATCCATCTTGCCACTTCCGGTGGGACCTCTGGTCTCACGTGGGGCATCTGAAAATTAAACAAAAAGAAATATTTTTATTTTATTTAATTCTGATTTTTTCATTTAATTCTGATTTTATTCGATTGTACTTTTATCGAGACGAATAAAATTAAAAATAAACGTTTTGCCGACTTACCTGTGTGACTCCAGCTTCAATACTTCCATTTTGTTTCACCCCTTTATTAATAAGGGCGCCCACAACAGCCTCAGCACTACAATCTAATAACCGCTGACGACAAATTGCTATCGCCCTGACAAAACCATCACTTGGAGTAATAAATCGATGTTCCATGAAAATAGTCTTCTCGTCCCAGTAAACAATCTGAAAATAACATAATCAATCAAAAAATCTTTCAAGGACACTATCCATCCTTTATATCTTTCATTACAGGATGTTTGCTTCCAAAATAATTTATATTTCTTAAAAAGTATACATATATATTTAATGAGTTGTTTATTTGTTAATTTTCAAGATTATAATTAGATTAGTTAAAGTAGTTATTTAATTCGAGTTAAAAAAATGACTTGGACCCTTAATAGAGACGCTGCTGGTTTCTTATTGACATTATCGATTAACGAGTCTATGCGGAAAGCATAAATATTCCGATGATTTGTCACAAGCCGTGACTGAATAGGAAATGATATTCGATAATAATAATAACGACAATAAATTCTAAATCGGAGAAATCAATATTGTGTAATGTGAATTTTTCATATGTATTCCGTTTATATTGTAAGCAAACATCAAATAATAATATTGGGAAAATTGGCATGTCAGATAAGTTTTACATGCACTTGATCATAATATTGCAATGCACAAGAAAATAATCAAGATTGCTTGAAATTATCTATTGCATATAGTTTTAACATACATTTATAACGCACGATGATTGCTTGAAATCAAAGAATTTTGTAAGCGTGATTTTAGAATTACAGATAAATTTAATCAGCTTTCCTAATGCCATTAATTGATAATGATGTTTGAATGAAATTAAATTCCTAAGAGTGAGTCGTTCGTTTTACTATCCTCGATTAAAAATTAAATCGATTGCAATAATACGTACTTAGTAATTTAGCTGAATGGTAATTTACTCAGAGAGCTAAGAATAGTTACGTTACCGACGTCCTTGTTTTACAGGATGCAACACACCACATTATTTACTTATTCTTACTTTAAAGATTAGCGACTTGTTTGAAGAAAGTAAATCTGAGAATTATTCTCCTGATAAATACTAAAATTTAAAGTGAAATTAAAAAAGACTAAATTTGTGAGTGACAAATATTGTGCTAGCTAAATTAAAAAAGTAAATATGATTCGTTATACCTTGGACGTTATTTTATAAAAGCAGAAGACTTTAAGGAACCTTCTGTATCGAATAGTGGCAGCACCTTGTACAAGTCCTGATCCTTGGGAGCAGATTTCTCGATATAAATTAGTCCTTTCGTAAAAATCTGCACGTGCAAAGTCGAGTTCTCTTAAATATCTGGCATTGTTCATATGATATAAGAGAGTATCCACGTCAGTTGTGGTACAAATACCTAAACAAAAAACAAATAATTAGCATAAAGTAATAATTTTTTATGTCGATAATTGTTTAGGAAAATAAATTATAAATGTAAAATAGGAGAAAAGAAGTCTATCTCTGCGGAGCAATTTTACCTGAAGAAGATAAAAAAGTAAAATAAGAAATTACATCTCAAGAAAAACTGAAAAATAAAAATGTCTTAACCACATTATAGCATTGAATCAATATTCCTCCTGAGCCTGTAACATGAGCAGTGTGGTCAGCTCATTCAAGAGCTGTAGGTCAAGGTTTGTATGACACGAGGAAGCGACATTCTATGGTTTCCGGATTTGACCCATGCCAAGGAAATTTAGGGAAAATCGAAACCTCTTAAAGATTAAATAAGGAAAACATTTGTATTTCAATAGACATAATTTCCTACCCCTCAATATTTCTTCTTTATTCAAGCAAAAATATTCTACAAGTAATCGGCCAGTGCTTAAATTGTTAGAACATTTAGCAGAAGAAGAAAACTCTATAAAATAGATGCTCAATTTTGGAATAATTTATCATTGTTATTGAAACTTGTTTTTTTATCAAAAGACCTCATAGGAATTTTTGCTACATCAAAGTATATTAGAAAAAAGCTAACAAGGTAAAACATTCATCATAGGAATAATAGATTCACTGATGGTCATTATTGTCATATTTTTTGCATCATAATTTATTTCTGCGTAAAGTGATTATTGCTTTATGCAGGATCCTTCAAAATACAGAATTTTTTTTGCTTATTAGTTTATCATTGCAACTATTCAAACTAGACAATTCAATGACTTGTAATATCTATAGTTGCGTTCATATTTATGAATTAACATAACTAGTTTCTTGAAAATGAAATAACAAGGAAAGTATAATCAAATAAAAAGTGAAATTAAGTATTTTTATTAAATTATAGTCTGTCGTAGCTGTGAAATTATTTTTTTTTACTTGATTCGAGGGGTAACTTCTAAAAATAGCGAAGAGGAAAGAACTCCACTTGACATGGATTTGGTATATAAGTTAAATAGGAAGTGTAATTGTGTAGGAGTGGCTAGACAAAGTTATAGATTTTTCGTAATTTCAGTCCATTGACACAATGCCTATATACTTCTACGTAAACATCGCGATAAAAAGCGTAGACCCTTACCCCTTATCTTTATATAGTTTCCAGTGAAACTACTTTGCTCAATATTTTCCAGGTGATAAAAGCGACTCATGTGGGAATACATACATATACCAGTGAAAAGCAATAAATAATGTTTTTTAAAATCAATTTCAAACAGTGTTTTTTAATAGTTTGAAATATTTTCTATTGTACAGAATAAAGTATAAAATATTGCTAAAAAAAACTAAATGATTTTATTCAAACAGCTTTTTTGTAAATTGGATTCTAATTAAAGTTTTAAAAAATATTTTTTATTAAAAACTAATTAACACACCACTGGATTTATCTTTTAACCTGATAATTATCATAAATGAAATGACCTAGGTACCGTATATGTATAGTAGAATCTAGAGTACATAACAATAAATTAAAATGATTAAATAAAAAAAAAAACAAGAAGTTTTTATTCATTATAAACTGTCATTATTCTTTCAAAATTGACCTGCCACTGCAATTTAATTCGACTTGGCATTTAATTTGAATGATAAACATTGGCTTGTAAAATTAATTGCTGCTTTTCAATCAGCAGATATTGTTTTAATCATTTTTAAAAATCGACTCTATAATTCAGTGACTCAATGGGGAATTTCCGATGTTATTATTTGTTTGTTTCCTTTAATAAAAAATTCTCATTGAAAAACTGCAGAATTGAACTTTATCACAAAAACCCTTTGTTTACACCGATAGCACCTGAATCAGAATAACATAATAATGTCTGATAATTGCAAAGTCATGGAATATCCAACCTTGGACTGGAAGTTGACTTACCATAAACAGAAGTCTCGTCAAGAATGTGAACCCGTTTTCTGCAAAATCGAGCAAAGAAGACTGTGATAAACATTCTGAGGAAGTAGTGGACCTCGACAAGGATATAGAGGAGTACCACTCCTCCAAGGACACCCACCAGGACCCAGCAGGCCAACATCTCTTCTGATTCACCTTTCCTTTCTTTCGAAAAAATTCCTCTATTTTTTTTTTTATTTTCAATAAACTTTTTTCTAGTGAGGTCACACTGAAAATTTCCAGAGTCACACTGCTTTGCAGCCTGTTATCGATTCGCTGAGCCTCGTTGCGTTTCCAAGTCCCCTACTCGTCGATAAACTACCACCTCGTTGCACCTTCATCTTTGAACACCACATCCTTATCACAGATATTTCATCTCTAATTTTTATCGAAAATTAATTTTTTTAATAAATCTTTAATTAATTTTTGTTTAAATTATCTAGATCTTGAAAAAGACTTGGAAAATGAATATTAAAATCTCTTAAAGTCGATGTCGATGCTTTAGATCTTCAAATTGTAGGTACTGAAGATGAAGGTTTAAGAGACCTCGAAATTTCAGATTTTTAAGTCCTTGATCTTGTATCTTGTTTTTTTTTCAATTCTGGTTATAATATGCAATGTATATTCAACCGATACTGCATTGCGCCCCCTTCACCGGAAGTCACTCGACCTTGAAAGATGAGGTAGGCCTTTTTATGGTGCAAGTGTCTTGTTCAAAGGGTAATTAAAGATCCGGAATTTTTCCAAGCGAAGAGATTTTAATTCATAATTTTATTTACAGTTTGAGATGATATTTTATAGATATAAGTACCTTTTGACTAGAATACCACTCATTAGAATAATTATGATTAAAATAGGAATATGAAAGATTTTCTGAAAAGGAAACACCAACTCTTCCTAGGGTAGTTTTTCCTGTTTTCTTTCCTTTAAAAATAGGTCATGCTTTTAAAACAGCAATTGCCTATTAAGTCACTTTTAACCTCTCCGTTCACCTAAGTCAGTATGAGTGGAATTTTAATTTTTCATTGGTTTCTTTACTAGTGAAAGCCGAATGAAATTGTGTCTGCAATGGTAACATGTCGTCCATACGTGGCACTGGATGGAGGCAATGCAAATTGGTAAATATTTAAAGACCGACTCGGTAACGAATTCTGAGTCAATGTCCCATCGACAAGAAAACACTCAAAAAAAAATGTTCCTTCTTCTAAAACAGAGCTTTTTAAATCACTTTTCGCAAGACTTTGGAAAGAGCTCTGGAATTTTTTTTAAGTATGTACTGGTTGATTTCTTAAAAGATATTAACTTAACGATATCAATAATAATTGTATAAATATTCTGATGACAGACAGATATCCACTGATGAGAGATTGATCAAGATTGATAAGTAGAAACAAATGAAAGTGTCTATGAATTTTTCAGTGAAAATTCCGGTTTTATCGCAGATTTAAAAACAACTCCGGAGTCGAGTTTTCTCTTGTAGACCTGAATTTTCTTCCTGAGTTTATTGGGATAAGTTACATTGATTTTGAATAGAGTACTTTTCCTTTCACTTGGTAAAGTAATCCTGGAATTCCGGTTTATGGAATCCTCCTTAATCTGGCGATTGTCAGGCTAGTAAATCGAGAAAATCGAGTAAAACACGAGGTGTTGGGGGCGAGTCCGGCACACCTGACACGGTTACAGAACACCTTGTCTGGTAGACGACATTTCGCGGACTGATCGACGTCCACCGACGTCCAGACCAGACACCTAAAGCTTTATTCCACCAGAAGGGCGCTTCTGCGCGGAGGACATCCGGACAACCAGACTTCCGGGTGGGATATCAGAGGTCGAAGAAGCTTTTTTTTCCCCTTCAAGAAAATAATTTAAAAAATTGTTTGCGTTTGAGATATTGAATTAATAGTAAATAGCATACAGTATTCTATAATCTAAACATATTTGATGAAAAACAAGTTTAGAAAATTTTAACTAGAAGCTAAATAAATGTGTTTAAAATTAAATATATCAACTTTAAAAAGGAAAAAACATATCGAAGGGTATAATAAATTGATGAAATTTATAATGGTGTTTTATTATATAAATTACATTCGTTGAGAGAAATTCAATGCATTATGAAATCTGCATCTTGTATTTTAATTATTACACGTAGCCTTAGTTATGAGTATTACTCAATTATTATTTATTCTTAATTAGTAGAGAAAAAGGTAAGATGCAGGTTTTATTTAAGCACTTTCCAATTGAAGCAGATATTTCAATTAAATATGTCAAATATATATATGTACATCAAGATTCTTCCTTACTGTCTGCATATTCATAATGGTCGTTACCTATGTACGTAGTTACATGTATATCAAGATAATAAAGTACATTAATGTAATTTCGAGACCAGTTTTCTGTTAAAAAATACGTACAGAATATATACCTATATATTTTTATTAGCATAAATCAAGCCTTAATTTCAGCTCGAATTTATTGTTAACTAATCTCAAAGATCACAACATTTAAGTTTCTAAACATGAACTTTCAAACAGTCAAAAAATTAATTTTTTTCGAACGTGTATTTAATTTTAGACATAAAGCTGAGGAACATCGATCCAGATAATTAAGAAATTATGAATTGGTGTCTGGGACGTTTCAGGTGTTTAAAATAGGAAATAGTAGGTTTTTAATTTAAATATTTGGTATAATTGACAAGTAGCTGCGGAAGTACACTTTAATAAAAATCAATTGTTTTTATCCTTCCTTTTATTCGCAATAAATTAGCACTTATGTTATCAAATGAAACATAAAAATGAAATATTCCTTAATTTCCATTGACTCAAATTGATTACTGTAAAATATTGTTCTTTCAATACGTGAAATCGAAAAAAGAACGTTTGTTACGTAAATCTGTTTCTGTACTTATATTTCAAATTGATAATTAATTATCAGGCATTTGATGATAATGTGCTCGAAATGAAATTCACCCGATTTATAGCTGATTAAAATAAATATTAAACATTTTATGATCATGAAACTGCACTTTTAATATACAAATGATTAATATTGGCGCAAAAAATTATTCATGACATAATCAATCTTAGTTATACTCAAGCGATCCTATCTTAAAAAAGTGGTGTAACGCAATGTCTCGAAAATCTCGCTATATTGTTGTTGTAAACCTGATTGGTATTTGAATGACTTGAATTTTTAAGAAAAAAAATGGCGCAAAAAAATTTCACGAAAACCTTCAAAATCCCTTAAAATTCGTTAAGGTTTCTTAAAACTCCCAAAAACCTCTTGAAATCCTTTAAAATCCACAAAAACCATTAAAATCGTGAATCTCTTAAAACCAAAGTTAAAATTCGCAAAAATCTCTAAAAATTCCTAAAAACCTCTTGAAATTTCTTAATATTTAAAATATCTTAAAATTCTTGGAAATCTTATCAAATTACATGAAATCCTTAAAAATTCTACAAAATATTTTAAAAATCATATATGTAGGTACATAGTAGAAATTCTCTTAAAATTCCCAGCGCGTGTTGTTCTGCTAGTTATATTAAAAATGCATTTAAAAATGATAGACTGTTTTTAATACCGCGAAAGTCTTAAACAATCTATAAAAGATAATTGAAATTAATGAAAAATCATACCGTTAAATTGATTTGCGGTTTATAGATTGAAGACAGATTGAAATAAAGTAAAATGGAAAGATTTTAAGTGGCACATTAAAAACGTGCATATATGCAATCTCGTTTATAATAAATTCATCTTTCTTTCCAATCAGATCTTTTTAGTTATGACCTAATATGCACTATTTCACAGGTATCGAAATAAAATGTTCTTTCAAATGAATTCCAACTCTGAAAAATTGAAGTATTATTGATTCATTTACTTTTTACTCTGAGAGCTCACAAAATTATTTTTCCTTAAAACCCAATAATATATTTTATGTAATTATGAAGAGATCCTATAATTTTAAAATCAAATCGTTCAAAAATCTCCATGAAGCAGCAAAATTTTGCAATCATTTTGCCATCTGGAATATAAGATTTATGATCTCAAATGTTGGAATATAAAATTTGCAATTTCCGACGTTATATACACGTGTATCGATATTCGCGTGAAATGGAATTTATATTGACGAACGATGGAACTTTTCTGAAATGCGATGCAATAGAAACTTGGAAATACAAAATGAGCGTTTCCTAAAATCACTAAGAACTGTGTACTGAGTAAACTTCACGCAGATTTTTTTAAGAGAAACCTGAAGATGATTATAAAATAATGATTCAACGTTATTCATTATCTGAGAGTAAATTCAGCAGTAACAGTAATGAAAAAAGTCTATAAAGTCTAATGTCCACTGAAAATTAATCAACAAGCTGTTTTTTTTTTTTTTTGCTTTCAAGTCGACATGACTATTCTCTGTTTACCTGGGTACTTATGAGAAAACCAGCTACGTATGTGACAACAGTTTATGGAATATTGGAATTTTCATTCCGGAAATGTTGCAAAATGATAGTTTATGATATCTGGAAAGTTTAGGATTTAAATAAATTTACATTATACAATTATATTAGTATCAAATTTATTTATATAAAGAAAATCATTGAATTTTTAAATTTTGTGACCTAACGTAACTTCAATGACTTATGAGTTTTTAAAATTTTATGAAATTTTAAACGCTTTTATAAGGCTTTCACTAACTTTAAAAACAAAGGTACATACTGAATAAAATTTTAAATGTCGATTAAATTCAATAAGATATTTTTCATTATTAATAAGAATTAAATAATAATTTTATTTGTCTTCCTAATCTCTTTCTTGCGTGTTTGGTTTTTTGTGCATAGCTATTGAAGCATAATTTCCAAGGTTGATTCGAGAACCCATGAAAAGATTGATTGACTATTTGTATTGCAAAACGCGCACGCCTTGCGCGTAATTACTGCGTAGAGAAGAGCATTCGTTTCTTTAGAAGCTATTTGAAGGCAAAGCATGCACGAATCGATGCGCCACCATGAAGGCGCTTAATCAGGAAACACTTTCCTCCTGATGTTTTATGGAAACCGTGAGCTCTTTGCAAGGATTGTTCTTCAAGTCTGACATAAAAATAAAAAATAAAAAGCATCCCGGAATAGAAATTTCGAAGACTGGCACCGAATGAACCGAAACTGGGACTTTAAATCGAGGAATCCTATTTTTTTAAATCCTTCTTTCCTATTTCTTAAAATAACTTACATATTTATGTGAAAAAACTTTTTTTATTAAAAAATAAATTTGTTCTTGTAAATGCAGACAGGCGATTTAACCAAATATAATTAATATTGACTGGTATAAACCATTTCACTAACTTTATTGGAAGTAGACGGTTCTTAATGACTGTTAAAAAATTCCATCACAAATGGCTTATCTTGAGATCCATAACGAGTCAAAGGTAGGTCGTATGGCATTGGAAAAACAGGTACATCGGGTGATTCTTGCTCTTCAATAGAAAAAGTTGTCCCCTTCGTCTGAAAAATTATATATTAAAAATTAAAATTATATAAAATATTTTTTATGAAATATTTTATGAAAATTATCAAGATTTTGTACTAACAACAAACTTGGGGATGAAAACAACACCAGCTTCGTAATTCATAATATAATTCGACTGCCTACAAGTTCCCCAAGCTGCTTTGCTGAGATTCGCACTAGTCAGAACAAACCAGGCCATTTTTTTGTTATCGCGAGAAATTCTAGTATAGGATTTAATATGTGGCATTGCTCTGTCCCTTTCGATTTTACTCGCTTTCCATTGACTGAAAAACAACATAGATTACAATTTCTGAAATCTAGATATAACTTTCTCTCCTAAATACTCTCTTTCTCAAATACTCACTACATGTAAGCTTCAATCCATTCTTGTTTGGAGTGAGTTTTCATGCTATAAGGAAGACAACAAGCGGCCTCACGACAATCGACGCTATTTTTAAAGTTGTTAATCGTAGGATAAATAAATTGAAAATTAGGGAGGCTTTTGATCCCAGCTTTTGTCTCTTTAGCCATTGAAGAGACAATATCCTTCTGCAACCAACTTTCGTAATTGGGTCCAAAACTTCCAATACTCGAGCACTGCGCGATGATTGACCAATAAGGAGCATCTGGAGGTAATGTTGCATGCTGGGAAAGAATTGTTCCAAGTTTTTTGTGTCCCCAGCTGTTGACTTCTCTGTTCTTGTGACTTCCAGGCACAGAGGCCAAGAAGAAGACGTTTATCTCTGAACAATCAGCCCCTCGTAACAAGTAAATCCATTCCATTAAGGCTGCATTTTTATAGGATAAAAGATACTTTTCGAAATCTCTTTTGAAACCAGTAGAGGATTCTCCATCGGTAGAGTTCGCTGATTTTGGAAGTTGAGGAAGGTGAGGCGATATCCAAACGCTGAAAATAAAGTTTTTGTTACTAAATCTGTTGTATGTGGATAAGTAATGCTAGTAGAATTGAATGATTAGAAACTCACCCTTGAGTTCTGTTTTCCCAATCATCAGAATAAATATTAGCAGTAGAGACAATGATTCTAATTCCATTGTCCTTGTACTTCAAAACCGAGACTTTGGTATGGTGGCAGCCAAAGGCAGAAGGTTTGGGAATTTCAATGGCAGTAATATTCGGTGGTAAAGTTTCCGAATCAACTCTAGATTCGTACATCAGCAACATCTTCGCCGATTGAGCTGCCAACAGATATTGAAGACACAACCAACCAATATCTATCATAAAATTCAAGTGGAGACTCTCCTCTATCTCACCAAGACTTTTGTCAAGCAGTTCTGTGAACGTGATAGTCAAAGGCTGGTCGTAAGTTGTCTTCACCTGTTCAACTCTCGTAAAGAAAATATAATAGGGAGCTGAGAGAGCATATTTTAAAGCGAAGTTTCCAGGCTCAACAACTGAAACTTTGTATCCTGCCATTTGCATTTTTTTTAAAGCTTTTCTGCGATGTTCTTCTCGTTCTACTGATGATTTGCAGTTCGTAAAATTCTCTACTAGCGATGACCCCGTAGACTGAGAGGATGAGGAATTGGAACCAGAAGCTAAAGTGGAAATGGATGTAAAACTTGAACTGGAACTATTAGACTCTGAACTCGAGCTAAAACGTTTAGATTTTTTCTCTGGACAAGAATCTTTTGTTTTTGATTTCTTGGCTTCACTTTTCTGGTTTTCTTCGCCATTTCGTTTCTTCACTTCTTTTGGGTTTTCCTCAAAATCTTCTGAATCTCTGACACCGGAGAAAGGATTTATGATCATTGCTGCTTTTGAATCTAGTGCTTTTAATTTTTCTTCTCTTCTGAGAATTGCGGCTTGTCTGTTTCTCTCTATCTTCTTTTTTAGGTCTTCAGAAATCATCTCTGTGGCTTTTGAATTTAAAAAACTCAATTTTGGACTAGGTGATTTATTCTTTGAAATTGTGGATGTTTCTGGCTTTCTTAAATTGTCTGACAGGGTGGAAGTTTGCTGTTTCGATGATGACTCGCCATTTCTGTCTTTTTCTTTTCTGAGAACCATTTGAAGAACTTTTAGTTGATCCAGCAACTCAGATCTATCTGGACACTCGAAATCCAGGTGGACGGGGATTGTTATTGTTTCATCCAAGCGGTTCATCACCAACTTCTCCACTGAAAGCAATGTTTAAAAGGTATTAATTAATTATTTATTTTACAAATGATAGAATAAAAACCATAATACAGTAAATTTTTAAAAACTTACGGTGAGGATGAGACATTTCGTTGAAATGAATTGGATTCTTGCGATAACATTTTTCCTGGTATGGACATAATTTTTTTATAGCTGCAATAAACAAATTTACAATTTAATACAGGAAAAATAAAAAAAGCGAAATATATCTTAACCTCAAAGTAAAACTTAAGCATTTTCTTTACCATCACTTGAATTAGAAGTCAAATTATCCATTTTTTATATTCTCTTATATGAAGAAAATATTTATCAAATTTTGTTTGTCAAAAATGGTAAAAATTTCGACTTCATTTATAATAAAATGAGTTATACTGTCACTGTTTTCATATCAAGGTCAAACATTTACCTTTACACTTTACCCAAGGTGTTTACTGATTTGACAGCTGCTTGAATGCTTTCCAATATTTTCGCTTGCAACTTCCAGGAATTACTAACAGATGGAACAGTAGTTTTATTCCCGGTAATTTAAAAGCGGGTAACGTTACCGGCATTACCGGTAAAATAATAATAAAATTAAATTAAAAATAATAAAAAATAAAAGTAACAGAGGGGTAATTAGCTAAATAATTATACAATCTCCATTAGAAATAATCAATTGTTTATTATTATTTATAATTTATAATTTATAATTCATAATTTATTATTTATCACTTATTACAACTAATTTGTAAACAATTTGTCTAAGTAAATTTAAAATTATAATTTTGTATTTCAGAAGTAATTAAAGTAATTATTTAAATAAATTTAAGGGTGTTGGAGCCAAGCAGTGGCGTAACTAAAAATTGGAGGCCCCCCCGAAAAATTTTTTAGGAGGCCCCTTTGAAAATAAAAAGAAACAAGTTTTAAATAAATTAAAATTTTAAAAATAAAAATTGAAATACAGAGTGAAATTTATTTTTTCTAAGCAGCCTAAGAGGCCCCGCGGAGGAGGAGGCCTCCTCGCAATGCGGGGTTTCGCTACTACATAGTTACGCCACTGGAGCCAAGTTCTAATCTAAAAATTCGATTTCTTCATTTTAATTAACAAATATTAAATTTGGAATTTTTTCCCTCTGTAGAATTAATCAATTTTTAACTAGAATTATGCGTACAGAGCGAGAAAATATCTAATTAAAATATTTTTTAAGTAAAATGAAAATATTCAATTTTGAAGTTAGATTTTGAATTCTTCGTTTTATGCAAAAAGTATCGAAATTAAATATTTTTTCGCTCTGTATGCAGTTTTATATTTGAAAAAAGATTAGCGCTATAGAGCGAAAAAATATTTATGTATAATTTTCGTTGAGTAAAATGGAGAATAGAATTTTGAGCTTAACACTTGGGTCCAACGCCCTTAAATAAATTTAATAAAAATAGTAAAATATCTGAGAGACATCCAATTTTTAAACAGAATTATTTAATTAGGAACAACACTTATATTAGCAATAAATCTGCAATATTTATATTTCATTGAAAAGTCATTAATAAACTCTGTCAAAAATTGTTTTTAAAATGGTTTCTATAATTGTATTCACAGTTGTAGTATTTTATTTTAATTCATTTAGAGTACTATTTATTAAGAATTGTAATATTTATTGTTTTATTGAAATTGCAAAACTTGATCTTATAAGATTAAAATGTTGGCAAGTTTATCTTTCTCTGTGAATTTTCAGACGTCAGTTTCCAATTTTCTGCAAGAATGCCCACAACTTGCTAGTTTCGTGTTTGGAATTGGCGAAACCCATTTCATTATTCATCAGAGTTCACCTTCAGGCATTAGGATATTCTAGATGAAGGTACAAAAGTTTACTTAAATGTACCTATGTGAACCGTCAAATGGTAAAATCCACATATAATCGATTAATCCTGTTATCTACTGTGGAGATGCTATAAATTAATTAGTCCCAAAACTCATTTAAGCCCACACACTGAATTTGCAAATTGCGAAATTCATCTAAATTCTCAGAATCAATATTTTGTAAAATAAACTTTAAAATTAAATAAAAAACAGAATAAAGAAATAGAATTAATTAATTAATCGAAATTATTACGTAATTAAAATTCAGTAAAAGCAATTTAATAAAGATTTTATAAAATAACGAATGAGTCCCAGAATTTTTTTCCTTTTTCTGAGGCACTGATTCTGTGATTGTCGCGAATGATATTAAAGAACAAATACAAGGGAAAGTAATCAGGATTGCTACTGCAACCTGATAACAGACCAGATAAAGTGGGTAGCCAAAAAAGAGAGATTACGGGAAATTGCTTTCGGGCTTCGATTAAAGAGTTTCCACTTTGTAATACATCCTATATATATTTACTGAGCTTTGAAAAAATTTCATTAAAAAATGGATCAAGAAGTTACAACTTTATTAAAACTAAAGCTTTAAGTATTCAGGGGACTACTGAAAATTCCCGAAAAATAAAATGGCCGACAATATAAAATTTCCGAATAAATAATTACCGAAGAACAAAATTTCCGGCATTATGCAATTGCCGACAATATAAAATTCCCGACACCGGAATTTTCCAGTGTGGGAAATTTTGCAGTGTCGGGAATTTCCAGTCGCCCCATATTCAGAAATATGTAAAATTTCTGTAAATTAATTACATTAGCTGACATTACACCTAACATCTGACGCAGTCATTACTTTAATAAAGTAAATAACAAATTTTCGGAATTTATGGTGGTATTGTCTGATATATTAGGATTCTAGATTAAATTACCTCTCTGATATTCTTGCCAGCTGAGGTAAACTTGTAGAGAAGATTTAAGGGCGCGTATCTATATATATAACTATCTCCAGAGATATAATTATTACAGTGAAAGATCTAACCGTGTTATTACGTGACTTTTGAGAAGCGAGGAATTAAAAGTTAACATGCTTCCGTAAATTCTTTTGTGCTGGAGTAGATGTATTTTTCTCATTTCAGATATAATGTGCAGTGGAGTTGTTTTAAAATTTTTATATTAAAATCTTCTAATATACTTAAGAATTTAGTAAGCATTTAAGATGATTTATTTGATTTACAAATTTTACTGTCTAGACAGTATATGGACGACATTTTAAGGTCGATGAATCTGTATGAAAATACTATTTAATGAGGGAGGAGAAGAATGGAAGCTGACAGATCATCAATATATAAATAAAGTAATAAAAGAGAAATCTACATTCAACCTACACAATATTGAGGATTTGGGCGGAAAAAATATAGTGTATGGCAATATATGGAGACTAGAATTTAAAATTCATAAAGTTGACTTGTACAATTTATTATTCGGCTCAGGGGCGGCGACTATGGGGGGGTAAGGTACTTTTTGCCCCCCCAAAAAAAATTTTGAGGGGGCCGTACCCTCTCAATATTTCAGAGAGCAAAATTGATATTTGGAAATTCATTATATTGTCCGATCAGTTGGTACTCTGATATACACAAATTTTTACGACCATCGTTTTGTTTCTTTTAAAATAACTTGGAGTTGGAAAATTTGCAAAATTTGTGCCCCCCCAATATTTTTTAGAAGTCTCCGCCTCTGTTCGGCTTATCAAATAAGAGCAGATATATTAAAACTGCTTTTGTGAAATACATGATCATTTTACGTTTTCTGTCCCCATTTTTATAAATCAAATTACATTATAATAGAAAAGGTCTTGAAGATATACATTAATTATCAATGTTAGAAATATATTGAAAATTCAAGCATTTATCATTTACTGTGATTGAAAATTCAACTACATATTTGGTTGAAAATTCAAGTATTTTTTATTTAGAATTCATTCGTCTTCATTCAATCAACTAAAGTGATTGAAGTTTTTTTAACAGTGTAACATTAGATACTAATTAAAAAAATTGACATCACAATCCTCTTAGAGCAAAAGCGTTTGAAATATTTTGAAGTTCGAAGTTTTTAATTTAAAAGTTCTTTGAGGTTCGTGAGTGAAACTACGAGAATGGTAAAAGAAAGTCTTCGATCATGATCAGAGATTCGATTTAAGAGAACATATCAGTGAGGGTGGGAGCGATGCTGAGCGTCGCGACGCTTTAAGCTCAGTTACCGCCCAGGCTGCGCCGCGTGCGTATCACCAACGCCGTCTAGTGCAGTTTTTGGTTTCTCTGAATGCACATTTTCGACCCTTTTCCATTCACAACCCTCCACTTTCTAATTTCAAAATCACCTTTAATAAAAATGCAATTTGAATTTTCATTCATCAAGTTTTCCTGACTATTTTTTTACCAATGCCCTTAGTGATTAGCTAGGAACAATTAATAACAAAAACTAATTCAAACGAACAAAGTAAATTAGAGTGTAATTGAAATTATAAAAGAAAGAGACTTCAATTGAAAAGCAAGTTTAATCAGAAATAAAATAAAATAAAGGAATTGAAAAAAAAAAAACGTTTTAGTGCAGGTGATCAAAGGGATTTAAAGGGGTGTTTTCGAAGTGACTGGTGGATACAAGTGGAGGTGCAGCCTCTGAAAACTGAAGAAAATAGTCGTTTCCTCTGGAGGCACTCAGAAGACAGTCAAGATCCATTGCTGCCAGGAAATGTCGGAAAGTCAAGGTCAGTACAGATGGCCTCGATTTTTAAGTTCTTCTTCTACATCTACATTCTGCACAACCCTCGCGATTTCGAACAAATGTGATTCAAAGTCGTGAAAATAAACTTTTTTATTTGCACTACCAAGCCTCCACTGTGTTTCTTGAATCAACAAAACTACCGTTTATTCCAAAGCGTATATTCAATATCCGGTCGAAATTTCTTTGGATGATCTGATGAAATCATCTACCCAAAAATTGAAAGACCTCTTCCTTTAAACTTCCTTTAAACTTCCATTAAACCTCTTCCTCTTAACTTTAAAAGTTAAAATTACGACTCTTTAAAATTTGTTATGTCTTATTTGGCTTTTAACATAACTGGCTGTAACAAGAATATTTTAAACTTCA
>CAJFCP010000112.1:482689-560504 GCA_904066005.1 Synergus itoensis | reverse complement strand
GCCGTTTGAAAGTTGAGAATATTTAAATTAAGAAAGCTCTACTCCAGATATTGGAAAATTTAAGTGCTTTGAAGTTACTGCATAATAATTAAAATAAGACTTTTAAAATACTAAAAAATTGATCATCTATGATTTAACGAGTTGTAAGTTTATTCGAGGCTGTTTTGTGTATTCTAAAGTTCTCAAAAATTTCGAAATTCTTATTTTAACAAAGTTTATGAAATACTTAAAAAGAATATTTTAAAAACCTAAATGCAAACTGAATACTACTTGATTCATCTTTACATTTAAGAAACGGAATTCATGTTGACTTTATATAAAAAAAAAACTTCTGAATTAAAATTCAATTTCAAACTGGATATAAAATACAGGAATTCAAACAGCTTTTCATAAGGTTTACTTTTACTTTAGAGGGGAAATCATTTGAAAGATATTTAATGCTGTCGGCATAAGACGAACGTGAATCAAATAAGAACATTTGATTATTAAAAACTTTCTATACGTTCGTGTAGACAATTGTTTCGTTGTTTTAATTTCACGTGGAAGTAAAATCCATTCAAAATTACAACAGGAAAAACATAAAATGGTACTACTAATTATCAAACTTGTGCTTCGTTAGTTAAATGGAGTTATAAAAAGTTGTAAAATATTCCTGATACTCATTTGCTTATTCTACTGAGTGTTAAAAAAAACTTTCCTTATTTCCATAACTCTTTACTTGTGTGAATTTTCGTAGAAATCTGAACTTTGAACTGCCACGACAGACGGATTTCTTTTCGTTGAAACTTTGAAAAAGTTTTATTGAAAGAGCTAATAGTCAAAAGTTTTCCGGAACGAGATGACTATATAAACTAGTATAGATAGCGATGTGAGATACATAGATCAATGATGGGTTAAGCGCCCGGAGCGTACAAACTATTCTATCATTTAAACTTGAGAATAAATTCCATCATTCGGGAAAGTGGAAAACCTCCGTTCCAAGAAATTGTCACTGAATTTATTATTTGCCTACTTTTCATATGTATTTTCATACCAGGAGTTGAGATCCGGGAATTTGAAGAGTTGCTACAGGATATTTCGAATCCATAGCTTACCTTTCTCGATAAATATTATTTGAACCAATATTTTTTATTATTTGTATGCTACCACTTTAAAATGAAACGGATTCAGACGGATAGAAATTTTCCACCTAAAAGTTTCTCCAGGCTCCTAGTTCCAATTTAAAGTCTCTTCGGCTTAAGAGGAATTCGCGTCGATACACAAAAGTCCAATTACTTGTCTACTTAGAGCAAAAAAAGTGTCGAGTCAACAGATTTTATAGAAGAAAAAGTAAAAGGGAAGGTCTGACCTGCTATTCAAGACTGATTAACTCAATTTTAGAAGGACTTGGTACAAGCTGCCAATCTAATAAATCGTGATCAGAATATTTATCAGCTTCATCCTCGATAGAATTGGACGTGGTTTATCACAGTAAAGCTTATGCTGAGATTTTCACGTCTCGCACCCTTAAGGATTTTCTCGAAACGAATGAATATTTCGATCTATTTTTTTAATACTCAATAGAAATGTGCAAACCGCTATCAACTTTTTACAAATGAAGCGCTTTAATTTGATTGTAATGAGTATTAGTAAAATGTTGCGAATTTACAATCTAAACGTGAAGTTTCTTTACAAGTTAAAAAAGGGAAGAATAAAAATTTCCGTTTATATAGTTTTGTACAAAGAATGCCATCAAAAAGATTTTTGTTGGGAAGATATCGCGTGTCTGAAAGCTTCTCGAACTTAAGTGCCGTTGAGCACGATGGAACTTAAAGTGGTGGTGAAGAAAACCAATTTGAGGTGCCCACCATTTTATTTAGCTTAGTGTAAGTGTCTTCAAGTGTTGATAAGGAAGTAAAATGCAGAGCAAAATTATGCTTTTATTTTTATTATTATTATCATTATTATTCAGGAGATTCTTATTATAGAAACCCAACTGTAACTTCCAGCGAATTTTGAGGGTCAAATTGACACTCTGAGGGAAATTAAAGATAGTTTAAATCTCTTTCATATGGAATTAATGAGGAAATGTTAATAATTGTGCGGTAAAGTTGAAAATTCCGTCAATTTGACACTAACGACTGATGAGGGTTAATTTATTAATGAAAGTTCTGCAACAAGTTTGAAAGGAAGCCACTGAAGGTGATATCTAAGTGAATGAAATTAAACCGCTTTTAACTTTCGAAAAATAAATTAAGGCTATCTTTTCACTAAGGATATCTTTTCAAAAGCAGAGATTAAAAACCTTTCATTGGAATTTCACCTTAAGTTAATTACCAGTTCACTTAATTGGAACGAGTTTATGAAATTGACGCGGAGGTAAACAAATAATGAAGAAATATAATACATGTATTCTCACACCCTTGGAAAATAAGCTGTCCTACACATGAGTCTCAAGAGGATCGCGTTACGATAAATTTCCAGGCTTTATTTCCTAATTACACCCTTTCTAATGTTGTATATAGCTTCATGTCAACCGCACGAGAATTCAGATGAATGCAGTAATTAATGAGAATTGGAATGGGCATGGCCATTAATTCAGAACTGGTGGGTATAATAAAAAAAAAGAAACATTTTAAAAAACTATTGTATTCAATACAAAGCTATTCATAAACGTTCTATAAAGATGTTCTTTTCTTTCTGCTTCAAAACTGCATAAAGGAAATAACCATTCTATCTTAAAAAAGTGGTGTCACGAAATATCTCGAAAATTTCGCATACATTGTTGTTGCAAATTATTCGAAATCTCATAAAATCTCATTAAATTTCATATAAAAATCCCATAAAATATTTTTAAAATTATTAAAATCTCTTGCATTCTTTTAAAATTTCTGGAAATTTAATGACATTTAAAATTCTCTTAAAATTCTCTTAAAATACTCAAAAACCTTTTCAAATCACTTAAAATTTCACGAAAACCTTCCAAATCGCTTAAAATTCGTTGAAATCTCATAAAGTTCTTAGAAACCTCATAATCTTCCTAAAAATTTTCAAAACATTAAAAATCCCTTAAAATTCCACTAAATCTTTTAAAATTCCTCAAAATCTTTAGAACTTCGTAAAAATCACTTGAAAATTGTTAAATTCCATTAAAATTCCTAAAAACCTCTTGAAATTCCTCTCTAAAAAAAGTGATGTAACGAAATGTCTCTAAAATCTCGCATAAATTTTATTATTTATTATTTTATTATCAGTAAAATTTTATTGGTTTTTGAATGATTTGAAGTACACTGAAAAAAAAAGTTCATTAGATTTTACAGAAATAGTTCTAGACTAGAGGATACGGTGGGTAGTTTAATAAAAGTTAAAATCTTCTTGGTTTTAATGTATGTTGAACTATTCTACAAAGAACGTAGAACAGTTCTAGAAAATCTAAAACTCCAGCTAATATGAAATCTATATCGAAGAAGTCTCGAAACTTTAGAGAACAGTTCTAGAAAACGAAAGCCGATTTTGCGCCGAAAAAAATTAAGGTTTTATATAATTATTATTATCCAATTATTTATTATCGCACAATTATTTATTATTACACACACAGTCACTACACTATTTATAAACGCACGCTATGAAAATTTTTATTCGCCACGGGGTTCGAACCCTAACACTTTCGCATCCCACTCCTAATTCCTAACGCACGCCTAAAGCATCGCAGCTAAACCTAAAATCAAATACAAAAACAAAATCTAAGATATAAGCGGGAGACGCGAAGAAAGTCGCTACCAGCGCACAGAACGAGTGCGCAACTCATTTTCTAGAACTCAGTTCTATAAACTCTCAATACCTCAAATATGATTTCTACGAAACTTTTCAACATTTTTTCATGAATTTTTCTATATATTTTATTGAACTCTTTTAAATCGGACTCAATTTAAAGTTTACAGAACTTTTGTAGAGTTATTCCAGATTTGTTCTACATTAAATACTGAAAATTATACAAAATTTATCAAATTCGTTCAAGGTTCGCTCTCATCCCCGACTATAGAAATAGTTCTGTAAAGTCTAATGAACTTTTTTTTTCAGTGTAAGATAAATAATCGTGCGCGTAGCTCACGTATTAGTTTGCTAGTTTTATAAAAATTGATAGAATTAATAAATTTTACAATTGTAAAATTTAAATCATTAAAGAAATGATTTCTTTTAATTTTTATATTGCCAGTTAAAATAACCTTTGTTGAACGTTCATTGAAGAGAAGATAATGAGTCATAAATCAAGTTTGAATTTATCGTTCGATTGATTCTCGCCATTATGCGGTGACCCGATTTATAGAATGCAAATAGACCTAATGCGAAATGTAGTAAACTTGCAAACTATTTTTGGAAAGCGGTTTGTTTGCCTTAATTTTTTATGATCGTGAGTGTTTACGAGAATGCGAAGAGAAGCGCATGCCCCGAATAAGTCAGTTGTACGTACGCGTGAATATGACTCTATTTGTGCTTAGAATTCCGGGCAGAATTCGAAATTTTGTTTGAACACGAATCTACGAGTATGTTTATTTTCCGGACTGCATCTATTGATATACGAAAACAATTCAGTGTCCAGCATTCACGATGGGAAATGTGCACTAATTCAATTAGTCCATTTACTCACTGAATTCTCTCTACAATAATTAATAGCTCAAAATCTCTAAATCAAACCGCTATAACACTTCAGATAGCATATTCATGGAATTTGATGGCAATTGAATGACTTTGTTTGGAAAATATGCAAACATTCATCCAATTTATGGACGTGATTCGAGTTGCATGAAGGAAGTTTCAAGATTTAATTCAAGACTGACAGGTTTATCGATGATTGTCATTTCGAGCAATTTAATGATTACTTTGCCAGATGTTCGAGTCCCAATTTCGAATCTTTCCATTCGAGGCTATTTCAAAAATAGTCTCTTCATATATTGCTGAAAATTCGTGAACTGCAGTTCTATTAAGAGCCCTGACAATGCAAAATAAGTAGACCATCTCCATTTTTTCAAATCTTCTGGGTTGATTCAGAAACTTTCATAAAAAATATACCTTAATTAAAAACTGGGTATTAATCACATTTTTGAATATTGATATTTTTTTTAAACAAATTTGGTTAAAAGCTGATTGACTTTGGATAAAAATGAAAATTCATGTAATGATTGCAATTATCTTACAGAGTTCTACCTTTTTTAACCATCCTGGATTTCCTGAGTGCACTCATAGCTAATGCAAGAGCTTACTTAGAATCCTTCCTCTATGCGGAAACATTACTATATTCAAGAGCTTGGGGACAATTTTTAAACTTTTTTCTTTTTCACCTGAACCCATTTCCGGATTTCTTTTATTTTGAAAGAATGCACAAGTAATTGACATTGTAGAAGTTAAGAATCGTGAGGTTAAGAGGAGACAAGATGTGTGTGGTCAAAAGGGTGAGAGAATCAATTGGTCGGCGACGCTTTGGGGCGTCGCTCTGGGAATGCGTCGCGACGTCTTGGAAGTTTTGTTCGACGTCAAAGTCCTGCAAGATGCGTGCACATAATGAAAAGTATGAGGACAGAGAAAACTCGGAGAGAGAAATAAAAAGGCTAATATCTCTTGAGAAATTTCCGACCTTTACTTACAACCCCTCTTTTCAATGGGGAATTTATCATCTGTGAAAAAAAACAGTGACACATTTGCTGAACTTACACTTCCCCTCTAACCACAGAGGAAAAATGCTGACAAAATATAAATTTCATATCATAACTTTGCTTTTATGTTTTTTTTTTTCATATCCACTGTTCACAATACGTGTTTTTTTAATTTTTAAGTTTCTTAATTAAGAAACTTGTAATTAAGAAAGTTATTAGTTAAGAAATATTTGTGTCATTGTTTCTGATTAAAAATTATGAACGATTTCTACAATATAAAATTCTTATCTTTATTTTCAAATAACAACTAAGTGGAGAAAAGAGCTAAAGGAAATATGAAATAAGGAAGTAGAGAGAAGAAAAAGGGAGAGAATATTGAGAGAGAACTTTTGCGAACATCGGAGATTATTGGATAGGAACTCGAGATAAGTGCCAGGTTCTTGGTTCTAATAAACTTGAAACTTTTATTGGTCATTATCTGTACACTTGATACAGCTTGTTATAATCCTCAATTATTAAAAAAAAAATGAAAATAAGGGTTGAAGATTAAAGTCCAAATCGCCAATAACTTGTAACGAGCTTTTGAAGATTAAAGTTAAGTAGGGTCAGATCCTGTATTCAAAAATATAACAATCCATTACCGAAACAAACTATATATTGAATTTTTTTATGAATCCCAAATTAATTTTATCAAAGTTTTAACTAACATGTTATCCTGGCAATAAGTAATTCATTAATATAAGTAAGATCGACTTTATCCATTAATCTTACCAGAAAATTTTCTTGAGAGCTTAAAAAAATATTCAAGTCATGATAATGCTTTAGATCGAACTTTTTAATTAGCATCCTGGATATAAAAATGTCGAAATATCTCGATTGGATTCGGTTTTAAGGGACCTGCTACTTCTTTTTTTCAGAGATGACAAAGCAAGCTAGGATGACCTAAATAATTAAGAGCTTGCCCGACGAACCCCGATTTAACAGATGCACTATGCAAATAGGAAAATAAAAGTGCACAGAAAGGAGAGAGAGAGAAAGAAATGAAGTGGCCAAGATAAAAAAGAAAAGAATTTCATTTGACTCTTAGGGCATGTCCTGAGGAAATGAAAGAAAATGAGAATGAAGAAAATGAAAGAATAGGAGAAAGGGTTTTCTTAAAAGGCAAAAAGGTACTTTTGAACAATTATTATCACTTATCCCATTCTTTTATCCGACTTTACGATCAAATTAATTGTCCATACATTTTATCTGGAATTCTATATTTAGAGAAAGGAAACCTAGTTATAAAGTTTTAATGAAGTGGTGAAGTAAAAACAAGTAAATTTCAGAGACAGTATTTTACGAAACATAAAAGCGAACAATTGTGTGCGAAATTACTGCCCTCGAGTGTATTTCAGTGAAACAAGCACTAATTACAGAAACAGAGAATATATAGTTCAAAATATTATTTACTAAAATTTATCAAAATGTGTATATTAAAAATTGATGTTATTTAACAAATCTGCATGTCCCAAAATCTCGTTATTTGTTTCAATTACTAGAAGATGGAAAACTAGTTAGTTAGTCAAATTGAGCATGCAGAAATGAGCGCGTAAAATTCCTGTTGAAAATAGATCTATACATTTTAAATTTTACAAATAACGCGAAAGCTTTGAAGTTACATTTAAGCTTCTGAAATTCTAAGAACACGGATGCCAATAGATGTACATCAAGACGTTTTATTACCGTTTCTTTATATATACTCCCTTTAGTTCACAATTGATGAAGAAACTCGTAAATTTTCTCTCTTCCCACAAAAAACATTCTCCTTAATAACAGATGTCAATCCATTTCCTTTCCACAGAAAAGCTATTCTAGATGTTTTTGTATTGAAACATCTTATTGTTCTTAAAATACAATAAATTCCTAAAAATGATAAAAAAAACTTGATGAGTGAAAAAGATCATGACATTTTCTCTGTTCGTAGAAGATTTCTGTTTTCGATTCTATTTCCAAAGATTCGACTGAATAAAAAGTTAGTCTAGACATATAGGAATTTGGTTTTTCTCAAGGGATTTATTCATGTTAGTAAGTTTGGAATAAATTTTGCTTATTCATGCCTTCTTGGATCTAAAATGTGACTTTTAATATAATTTCTCGAACTACTGAAGAGAGACACAATTTATATACATAGAAGCCATAAGCCTGTAAGTTTAGTCTTCGACAACTTTTTTGTTCAACGCTTATTGTCTGTTTCTTTGAGAAGAGTAATTTACCTCTCGAGAATCTACTTTCGTACACGAATAACGTCGATAGTGAGGAGCTCGAAAAACCGTGAAAAACGAATTTAACGCCGACAGCTGTGCAAATATCTCAATCCGTTGAACAGGAAGGTAAAAGCTCTTCTTTCCTGGGATTTATATTTTATCCCCCTTTTCCTACTTATCCCTATTCAATGAAAAAATAAAAATGCAATTTATACTTAGTAGGTCATTTAGGACACAAGGATTTTCTATCATAGACCTACTTTTGGAATTGTCCAGAAATTATAAGAAAATTTTACACACAACTTAAAATTATATATATTATATCAAAATTATACAAAATATTCTAGGAAATTCTGGACGAATACTAAAAGAAGTTCTTCGGCGATTTCCTGCGATTATGTCTGACCATATAAAACTTACTCTACTGATTTCGAGGGGACAAGTGGAAAAAGCAGTTTCAAAACCTTTGATTTATTGATGTTATTAATTAAAATTATCAATAATTTGCAGAAATTGTACATCAGTTTACAGAGTTTCGTTTTGGTTTTACTTATTCATAAACCTAAGATTTAATGGTATTAAATTAGTTCAAAGGATCATTCCTGTACGTTAAACACAGGATTTCTACCTCCACGGCTCATAGTTTTCCTTGCAACAAACGCTTTAGATCCTTGATTCGTGAACCAAAGAGGAGAATTTAGCTCAGAATGCCAGAAACAGGCAGTTACAACAGTGAGGTATAATTAGGTCTCAATTAATGCTCAGCGGGGTATCCAAATAGAAGTGGTGAAGGGGGGAGACAAGACACTTGACGCACCATCGAAATACCAAAATGGACTCTTGATGGATGATAACTGCAACAGGATAGAACGAAATTGATAGTACACTATAGATATAGATACTAATGGAAGTCACTCGTGAAATTTAACCTTGCTATTAAATTTACACCAATCAAAATCCATTATTTCTTAAATTTACCCAGTCAAAAGTACTGCAAAATTGACCCATTTTCCAACCAAATTAAATTATCAGCTGAAATCATTTTAAGCTCGATCTAAACTTTGATTTTGAATTTTAATTCGATTGTTGCACTTACCTTGAAGTTGAAAATTGAGATAAATTTATGGACTTTCGAGGAGATTGACAAATTAGGAAGGAAAGTTTTCGACATAATTTTATGCTGCGAGTCTGCGACTTCGTGTTACATCAAAGGATTGTAAAAGTTGAACGGAAATCGATTTGCATTTGAATTACAGTGTTCCAAAAAAATTAGTCATCTCTTTTCCCTTATAATAATTATGCAATATTTTCCTATAGTTTTTCAATATTCTGGATGAAAAATAATATTTTGTTTGCATTTTCATGTATAAATTTGCATTCTTGCTTTTAAAGGTGATGGTGTGTCCCAACCAAATATCTTTTTACAATTTGCAAACTAAATTAGGAATGAGTAAAAAGAAGAAAAAATAATTTTTTTGAAAAAAAATATACATAAATCTTTCGAATTTAAGTTGACCTGAAGTATAAATTCTCAAGAGAATTTCTGAAACGATCACTCTTTAAAGTTATCAAAGAGGATATCGACAAGTTGGAAATGGGCAAAGCTCTCGGGAATGATGGAATAAAAAGTACAATTTTTTTCAAGTGGATGACTAATAAAAATTAGCGTGCTATATTTTGTACGAAGACATAATATCCTGTTGAAATTAAATTCAAATTAGGAAAAATATTTACTATTTAGGAACTATTTTTACTGAAATTTTTTAGCTTTTGGTAAGCCACGGGAAAAATATAATTCAAGGTTTGTAAACAGCTGCACCGTTTATGCAACATTTGTTCTCAAAGTACGGTTATCCCACAGAATACTCTGCACCTCGTCGTCGCTTATTGTATGCCGCAAAAGTTAAGCTCCTAGTTTCCATGTTGACACAAGTGGGGCGCTTATGCATAATACTCTCTGACACTTACACAAAATTAATTCTTACTTTCATTTCCTCTTATTTAAATATTGTGTATTCCCAAATTATCCCCAATTTTTGTTTAAACTGTAAAAACAAATTAAAACTGACCAAATAAAGAATAAAAAGATTGTTAAACTCTAATTTAATGAATGTAGTTATACATTTTCTTTAGAATCTTGATATATGAAAGTTAATTCTGGCAAGGTGCCGATTTCTGAAGTAAAACAGACATAAACAAATTAGAGAGGGTAAACTTGAAGTTCAGAATATACGCTAGAGATCAAATTAAATCGATTTCAATTTCGAAATTTATTTGTCAGGTGATTATTTTCTTGGGGCTCAATATTGTGGTGCTCTTCAATATTTACACTTTCTACACTTATATTTACACTTGATTGATTTATAGTAGTTTTTTTATTATGATTAGCGTCTTTTAAATTCATATTTAAAAGTAAATATGTTTTCTGAGTGAACCAATTGAACTTTGTTCTGTTTTTTAAATTGTGAAACAATATTTTTTTTATACCAAACATAGGAACCTTTAGTTTCCTCTTTTCTATTCTGTGTGTTTCAAATAACTGGAACCGCCTCCGGATCAAAGGAAAAAGATATTTTTACATACTGCATAAAACAAAGGTCGTTGGTAATTCCAGTGAGCCATGAGTCTTATAATTGTAAAATTTTCATGCATGCGTTTGCGTTATTGCAACGTGTTTCAGTAACTAAAAATTCTTTCTATTTTTCTACTGTTTGAAAGTAGATCCTTATTATTTAGATATGTAACTTTAAACCAATATAATTCCTTCAACTGGGGATTTTTATGATTAATTCTTCGAGTTTTTAACTGAATCTTGCATTTGAATTATATAGAAACTGTTTCGATTTATTTGAGAACATAACTTCTATGTATTAAGTTTTATTGTTACAAAATCCATAAAATATATGTGAACGATAATAATCAAAATCCATAAAACAGAATTACCATCAATATCATACATACTTTTACGAGAAAATTTGCATTTACACTTGACTTAAAATAGCGACACGTTTTTACTTTTCGAGAATGGAAAATCTTCCCTTTTTTGAGCCAGCAGAATAGAACATTCGATATTCGATACGTATGATCTTTTTAGAATATAGGATTCGTCTACAGATTTGGTTTCCGAAAATAAAAATAAACGAAAAATAATATTGTTTGAGAATTTTTTTATTTTTATATCATGAATTCAATTTCAACACTTCGTTTAAATTGAAATTAAAGTAAAGATCCTTTATAATAGTTATTAGCCTTTAAAATTTGTCAATCAACATAATTATTATTCAAATTAAGTTGAAGGCAAAGAAAAATCTGTCAAAGTTTATGAGTATAGTTTTTCTCTGAATATTTTGCTCAACAATAAAAGTTTTATCTATCAATTACCATCAAAGGCACGGCGTTTGTCAGCATCAATAAAAAATAAATAAAATTCAGAATACAAGATAATCTGAGATAAAATTTCGAGAAATTTATGTAGGTCGTAAATCTTAAATTAAGCAGGAGAGAATAGCAGTAGGAAATCGATTGTCACTTTAAGAGGAATAGGGCGGTAGAGCCAGTTGTTAATGTGAAGATCTCGAGCTATCCAGAATCCCGATTAAGAGATTAGAACAAGGAATTATTCTGTTTATAAGCATTGCAAGTCTATCATTTGGTGGCTTCTTGAAACTATTGATTTACCAATAGACATATATCTCTCTGTCAATAAATGATAAATTATTATTATCTCTTTTTCTTTTCTATTAAGAAATATTTGCTCAGATAAAAATATTAGACTATAAATATTTGACTGTGTATAAAAATCCTTTTTCTAGAGATCGAAGAAAATTGATATAACATCTTTGCGATTCAGGAAATGAAAAGGAAGTTCAATTAATTTTCTACGAGATTTCTGTCCCCACGGAAGGAGAGCGCATCAAACTGGAAATGCCGTGGTTAATCGGATTCTATTTTCAAATAAATGCTGGCGGCATTCAGCTTCCGGAGATGCTAGTACAGACTACGGATGATTGCACGTATTGTTCTAAACAGTATAGAATTTACTCACTTCAGAGATTACTTTAGAAACAAGGTTACTTCCGCAAACATTTATTTTATTTTAATCTTAGCTTAAATACAGTTTTTTAGAATTTATTATTGAAAACAAATATCATCAGGGTAAAATATTAGAGCGTTTACAGAAAACTGATCAAAATATATTTTAGTTCCTGAGGACTTAGTTGAGGCAGTAATTATTACTGTGTTTAAAGTCTGAAAATACATGACGAGAAGCCTCCAGTTTCTCAAGGAAACTGAGAACCGTAGCAGACCGTAGTTCTATGACCAAACTTTACGAAAGTTACTCGTGGCATGTTTAATAATTCAACTCAACTCCCATCCCAGAAAGTGGTAATCTAGTTTTCAAAGTTTGTCCAAATTCTCTTATAGATAAAAACAATATTATTTATTTAAGAAAGTGTATTTTATAATTGGTAACCTTATAGAAATTGTCTTATTTAGCCCTATTTAAAAAAGGATTCTGACGAGGCCCTGACTGGAATTTCTATTTTCAATAAAAATATTTTAATATAATTAGGCATTTATTTTAACTAGTTCTGTAATCAAATATTGTAAACAATTAATCCAGAATGTTTTTTAAATCTCGATGGGGTATTGGCCAATTTTCCATACGTGAAGTATTTACCAATAAGAGCGTGACGCACCTTGTTAGGTCCTTGTCAGTTTTCCAGATCAGAAAAACACCTATACCTAGGGAAAACTGGCTTGGGCCACACCAGAACCCCATAAAAATTTCTGTTTGTGTAACCATTCAAAAATTTGACTATATTGCCCAGATATATCATCATTGATTATTAAAAAATAATATGAAGATGATAAAGCTTATTAAAGAGGATAAGTAATCTTTGATCTTCCCAATCTCTTATCTTAATTTGGGGTCCTTGATAGGATTCTATTTCAAGGTATTTCAAGATGATCTCCATTTTAATAGTAGCTATGTGTAAAGTCAATTGGACCGACCTGGGAATGGTCGTTCAGTCGTTACGACCTTTATAGGGTTTTGTCATCGTTGAGGGCATACACAAAATTTCTAGCTGAATAGAAATGGTGAATAATGCATGAACCATTCAGAGCTAGTATCACGGTTCAGAAACAAGGGTCTCAAATGCACCTGATACTCCACTTTCGAATTGCATCGTATCAAATGACATATTGTAAAGAGGGCTTGATTGACATTCTACCATCTGTCATTCTATTATATATATATATATTATATAATAATAATAATAATAATAATAATACGTATTTCAAATTCACAGCACACAAAAATTTAGGATTAATTGGATTAATTAAATGGATTAATTGTTTACAATATTTGATTACAGAACTAGTTAAAATAAATGCCTAATTATATTAAAATAATATTAGATATTTCTAACCAATTTTTATCTTTATCAAAAATCGTTGACTGTATATGCAAAAATGTATACGTTCTATCGAAGAGCGATTGCCGAAATATCGAGAGATGCACAATTCCAAGTGCACAATTCACATTCACCATCCCGAGATAATCTTCACAATAACTCAAATCGAGGACAATTATAGGAAGCACGTAAATTCAATGGAACAATGAGAGAGATCCTAAACCGGAAGCGACATAATAACATTCTGTTTGTTGGCGAAAGATTTATCGAGTGATGAAGAAATCGGAAAGACTTTAAATCAGGAAACCATCGTCAATTTAAAAATGGCGTTCTCTGCGAGGCACCATTCGATTCTGGAGTACAATAACGCATAACTCGCAGCACGAGAAAGAGGCTTTGGCCACTTGCCAAATTCCTTGGGTCGTTCTTGTTTCCGTGTGCACCATAAAACGCTTTAATTCAAATTATATGCAAATTTGCTTACGGAATTGTGCGTGCATTTCAATTATAGAAGCTGCTATATTTTACGATCTCTCAGTGAATAACATGAGAAATCTACATGTAATCCTTCAATCAATTCTCAGCATCTTTCGCGTAAATTAAATGTTTAATCCTCTATGAATCCTTCAAACGAAACGGGGAAATATATGGCTTCTTGAAATTCAATTTTTTTTAGGTGTTATTCAGGGAGTTCGAGAAACTAAAAACGATATTTTAATATAAAACAAATAAATTAGGAAATTCTGAGGGAGTGAATGTGTAAAAGGAAATGAAACAGGAAAATCAGGCAATTACGCCAGGAAAATAGAACTAGCTGGAGCTATAATCAGGAATATTCCAAGTTCTAGAGAGCTTTCTAAAGTTTACAAGTTGAATTTTCTGTTCTGGATTAAAGGACATTAGCAAACTTCTCTGATGTCAAAGAAGTTGCTTTTAGCTGTATAAAAGGCAAAAGAGAGTTTTTAAAAATGGATTTGAAGGTCTGAAATTCTTTCTTGTAAAATTTAGATATGGGATATTTACACATTTATCTTTACTTTACTCCCGCCTAATAGTTTGTTACAAAAATATGAACTCTTGGGGAGGATTACAAAAAAACTATGCCAAAAATTCAGAATATTAATAATTTTAATTTTGACTACTGCAGGAGTTATGTGTCCTCTAAGTCAAAGGGTTAATTAACAGAAAAGGCTTTTTTAGAGGAACAATACGGTTTCCCATTTTAAAGCAAAATGGAACACAACATTTAACTTTTTCTTTTGTAGTAAAAGGTAAATTGAACAATCTCGCATTTTTTATTTTTACGATTTATTCTTTCTTTTATGCATTGGCAACTAGGCTTTAATGGTCCTTAAAAAGTGCGGATAAAATATTTCCGACCAAGGGGAATTCTCTCTGTTCTTTATGCATCCTATATAAGAGAACATTGAGACTGAAAGACTTCTTTCGAGTGAATCTTAAAGGAGTGAAGGTAATGAAGGGAAGATAAAAATCTAATATTATTTGTCGGAAAAGCCCAGAATGGCTTCTAGTTAAAGCTCAGTTATCAAGAAGTTCAGTATTTATTTTATAAAGCAATGAAACATTCTTAAATGCAATGAAGACGAATATAGGTCATAAACAATATTCCATTAGCCTCCCCATTATATTGAAAAAAGTAATTTTATACTCTCTTCTATGTTCCAAAACACGTGTTTCTTGGTTTGTATAATTCGTATGTAAATTCTATTGAACCCGATCACAGCAAATAGGATTAGTAATAGACTCTCCCTCAGGATTCGATATCTTTGCTTCAAATGGTACGAACTGTAGCTTTAATTAGAGGGCAAAGGAACCCCCTTTGAAAGATAAAAACAATTGTAATTCTTGAAATTAACTAGCATTTTACGAGTTAATCCTACTGAATGAAATTTTATTCCTCCGATTAATTTAATACCACTAATTTAAATGTTTATCATTTATAACTAATTTAACATTTTTTTTTGTAATAAATGTAAAGCAATATAATAAAATATAGCAAATATAATAAATAGAACTAAACTTTATATACAGTAATACCAAGAGTGACTAAATGTGGGAATTTCTTGAGTGTACACTTAAAGTTGATGTATGGCCTGCAGAAAATTGTTGGTTTCCGGATGCAATATTATGCAAAGTATTTTTGAAACGACGACCCTCTCGAATGCTATAAACATCTTTCAACGTGCTGGATCAAACTCTTCATCGCTCCACAAGTAGACGATTCAAATGCTTATCGTTTAGATGATGTAATTCACTTCGAGGGACATTTTTGTATAAATTTTTCGCAGATCCTTCAAATTCTAGACAGGAAATTTCTAAAATGCTACTTCACAATTCACAAATAATCTGATGGAATAAAAATTGCTATAATTTTTTTATTTCAGCAAAACTCGACACAAATTAATTTATGCCAACATACAGTAATAAAGTGATTTTTTATTTAAAGTTGAAAAATAAATAAATAAATTTCGACTTCAATAAACTGATTTCGCAATTACTTCTGAACGTGATCGAACATAAATAATTTCCCTCTTATTGGCAAACAATATAGGTACTATAAATATGAAATTTCTATTCAATTAATGTGTTCCGTGTCAAAGCTTAAAATAGTAGCGGAAGAGAGAATTAATACTGAATGTAAACAAATTCGAAATATCTCATTGAATAAATGACGATTCATCAACCATCATTCATCTCCGATTTTAACACAAAAGCAATAAACAAATGGCCGTTTATTTTCTATTTGATCGAATATTTGTCGGAAATGCCTTATTGTATGAATCCAATTCGCGTTAAATAAAACAATAAACGCGAAATTAATAAAATGAATCCGAGAAAGATCAATTTTTACTGTAACAATATTAGTAAAACTTCCGGAATAAATTATTCAGTACTTTTCCACTGGTAAATGGAAGTTCTACCTTAGAATCTTGCATTGTTGCATCCTCATTAAATTTTGAGAGTCTACAACCGCAAAAATCGATAGTTTAGAAGCAGTTTAGTATCGAGAGGAGTGTTGGGAAACTTTGAGATTTGAGGATACAAAATTAGATTTGTAGGTTTAATATTTATTTATCCGCTTCAAATTATATGCAAAATAATGAGAGTTTAATTATCATTCTGATTTTTATACTCTATAATTTTTCTACAAGCATTTAATATGCCATAAAGAGGATTTTATTAAAATTTAAAACCTTCAGCCAAAGCTTCAGTTATCTTTCAGTTACAGCCTCATGTAATCGCCGGAACCGTAAAGACCAACTCTTCATGAGACTCGCGAATTTTATGTGAAAACAAATCTAATACCTTCTCTGATGAGAATGTAAAAATGATCTACAATGAACAGCAGATTAGGCTTAATGAAATTGCAATATTCTTTTGGAATGAACATTAAAGATATATTATGCAATCGAAACATATTCTTCTTACATGCGAGTAACAGAAGTTAATGATTTTATTTCCTGAAATTAGTATGAAAAATTCCTATTTAAAAATTGGTTAATTTTAAACACTTAAAGTTTAAAATGGTAATAAGATATCTTGAATACTTAAATGTTAAAATGGATCAATTTTTAACGTTTCTAGTTGAAATCCAACAATAAACTTTTATTTATAAATGTTATGTACAAAACGTCTATAAAAAATTAAAATATAGACTATAAAACTGAAACTTTTTAGCATTTAATTTCTATCCAGAGCAGCATTCTCCAGGGCAGTTTGCATTGAACGTTCGAAACGACGTTTACGTTCCAGTGAAGACTGATTTATTGCCCTCAAGGGAGTCACACATGCTCCTGCATTTTTCTGTTTCGATTCTGGTAGATTAGTCTTTGATCTTATTACAAAAAAAAAATACCTTAAAAACGTTTATCATGCATCCTAATAATTTTTACATAGTGAACTGATTTATTAACATTATTCTCCCTACAGATTAACATTTTCTGAATCCATTTGAGACACATGTAATGAAACTTCGTAATCTTGATTGATTTATTACGTGCAATCTTTCTTGTAGAATTTAATTGAATTTAATTTAAGTTCTAATATAGAACGAATGAAAATATTTGTATGATATGGAATGAGTAGCTGAAGAATGAGCTTCCTATTGTTAAGATTTCTATTGAAAAAGTTGTTCAGATTTCTATGAAACTTGAAAGCTTGGACGAATATCTTCGAATGTAGCTTTCTTCGACTGAATAACTTTATAAAGTTCGCCTTTCTATATATCGCACCTCCGCGTTTCTAAAGCATTTGCAAAATCGAGATGTGCAGAGCTTACAATCTCACATCGTTCGTAAAGTTCATATCTATAAACTCTGAAATGACCCAAACATTTAAACCTTGGGGAAACTATAAAATCTAACATTAAAACAATACGCTGCATATGCTATTGTTCCGTGTATTAACGAGAACCTATTCTAACTTCAATTATGTTTAATATTCTTATTGTTATTTTTTTACATACTTTACATAAAATACTTGTACATAAAATTCTTTGAAATACCGTGAAATCCTTTAACAACATTTTTTTTTTAATAGGATAAATATGGCATTTGATTGACCTTAAAAACGGTATAGAATAAAAATCAAAAAGTGCATCGCTCCCATTTTTTGATCGCGGAAATGGGAAAAAAGAGCCAATAAATTTGATTCCTTTCGAAACTTGAAAACGGTTTTATAACAAAATTTAAAACTCATTTTTAGTGTAACTGCAAGTTTCGCAATGCCCTAGAGAAATTCCTGAATCATCTCGTAAAAGAGGAACGGGGAATTGGGGAAAAGAGAATCCTATGCTTTAACCCCAACGTTGACTAGCTCCACCCTCTAATATTGAATGGTTAACTAATGGCAGGGGAGAAAAGCGCCGGAAGAATCAGTCTGATTTTGTTGAGACAATAATTTATTTGTCTCATTCACCGACGTTGACATAAAATCAAGATAAACAAAAGAACTCTTTGAATCTGGCAGATCTCCATTCATAAAACGAGGATTTTTTTACATCCCTATATTTTATTAGTGCTAATCCGACCTTTTACAAAAACAAAGTCACACCCTCGGCATTTCAATAATAAGAAATTCAATCTATAGAGTGGTTTATATGGATTATTCCTTTCGCCATAAAAATCCAATCTAGAGTTCCAAATTCTTCTCCTAATTTCTTCAGTAGCCATTATAATTTATTATTCGCCATACGTTTATATCACAAATGCATTTTACAGTGTTTTATAGAAAACTTTTAATTAAGACGTGATTAAATGCCATTCCTCCTTCCACTGATTAAAATACTCTTCAATTCAATTTATTTTTGTTTTTTTTTACGGTGAAGCAGAAATTACTCAGCAACAATTTGTTCTGTGCTCGGAGTAAATACAAAATTTATGTAAAAGTTTGAATGCCTGCAAATTTAGAGCGTTGAGAATTAAATGTCCTTAACTAAAAATTTCCATTCAATTACCAAATAATTTGCGACGTTAAAGTTTTGTCGACCTGAAATTTGCTCTTTCTTTTCATTAGTTTTGTTAGATATGTGTTCGTTTCAAGTCTCATCTTATCACGAGATTCAGAAGCTAAAAATAGATAACTAATGGAATCGAGTTAAATTCAACGAGTTGGCAAACAGGTCGGAAATGGAATCAATGCCTCGTATACATACGTAAACAGGGTAATGTGTTCATTGATAAAGTGTTGAAGCTACTTGTAAACTCTCGAAATACAAAAAACTCATCAATTACAGTTAATTAGATTTTATACCAAAAACAGAATTTATAATACTTGAATTGATCATTCGAATATGGAAAAATCCGCATGAAAATGAATCTAGCCTCAAGGGAGTAATATTTTTCCAGGTTTTCTCTGACATGAGAAGGATATGCACCACATTTCTTTTGTATGATAAAAAGAAATGAAAGTCGCATCCTCTTCCAATTTCGTTTTTTAAAAGAAAAATCGCTAGAACAGTACACACTAAACACAGTTAAAAAATGCTGGAAGTGTGACTTTGGTTTCGCAATTTTTCGTCTAAACTAAAGGTACTGTAAAATCTCCCTGAATGGAAGACTTTGTGGTGGTTTGAATACCAAGTAGTTGAATGTCAGTTGGTGAATTCCAAATGCAATGTAACGCTAAGATAATTTTGCAGATTCTGCATTGAGGGACATCTTAGACGAGTGCTTCTAATCAGCATAATCTCTTCTGAACGAATCGATTTCAAAGGTTCGCTAAAATCGATTAAAGTGATTGGAAATTTTATAGCAATCTTAAATATATAGCTTCTCTGTTGGAAAATACGATAAAAAGTTATTCCTGTTCATTACTATTCGGAAACTCTCCTTTTGTATCACTTTGCAGGGTTCTCTCATTCCAATTTTTCTCATTATTACATTTTTATTCTATATATATTTTCTTTCAATTTTTTTTACTGCTGTCTTTGAAAGCAGCAATCTAAGAGAAATACTTATAAGCTAGGAATAAAAATGTCATATCAGTTGAATAAAAAGCGAGAATTAGAAGCCTTTAAAACACTGGCAACTTTATTGATTCCCTGTGGCGAAACCCTCAAAGGTAAAAAATGAAGAGGTCCTCGTTATTTCAGGAAGAGAGGTCTTCAGAGATTTTCTAGAAAGAAAATTGAGATTCTAGTCAGTACTGCTTTTGCCCCATTTTTAAGTACGAATCGAGATTTTATAAGGTCCACTGGACATTAAAATCGCTAAAGAATAAAGTCCATAAAAGATTTGTCTGATTCAATCTGAATATTAAATATTTTTAAGCCCACAGGAGTAAACAATTGCAAACTAACAATCATGTACTAAATTTTAAAATCACTTCTATACAGATGACAATATATTTTAAATAATAAACGATCCTTTCAATAATTCATCTACCTTGATTGTTAAACTTGATTGGCTTTGATAAATAAGTTTCATTTTTATTAAAAACATATTTTTCCATTACAAAAACCTTTTAGCTTTCTGGTTTTCAATTTCAATCTGCTGCTACTGTAAAAACTTCTTTTTTGATTTATTCAAATTAAATTCAGAGTTTATCACCGTCTGAATTCAAAATCTAAATTATTTTAAAAAGATGAAAAGCGTAAAAAATATCTTGAGTTAGAACAGAGGTGGACGTTAAATTATTCTCTGGATCTGGATATTTAGAGTTGCAGCTGCTGCATAACGAAAAACTACGAGAACTTTCAACGTCAAAAAAAATGTTCCTGAAGTGCTGCTGATGACATTATAAGTTGAATAAAAGTTTCCAAGTTCGCTTTCGAACATGAAATAATTATATTTATTTTAAACTGATCAGCTTCATTTACAATTTATTGCCAATTTTTTCCAGATATAATTTTCGATTCTAAAAATGTCTTAAAAGTTAAAAGTGAAGAATATATCTTTTTTCTGTCTGAGAAAGTAGGTCTTCTTATCTTGAGCACCGGAAGGACTAGAATTTTAAAAATTCCACGTTGCAGGATCATACAATGTCTTGATGTAAAACTTCCTGGATTATAAAGAGGATCATCTTTCTGTTTCAGTTTTTCGTCGGGGCTGGTCATGACAGGAACATACAGGAGATCGGTGAGTACAGGTAGTGTACAAATTGCATTATCCAGTGACGTTCGCTTCAGTGTATGATTTTTCCTCAACATCACTGGTGTTGACTTCTTTGAGAAAAAATATTTCTATCGGCATAAAATTACTCAAATATTAAGAATTCGATTCTCATTTTATAAATCAGTTAATTTAAATGCTTTTGCAGATCTTAATGGCAGATCAGCAAAAGCCAGGATAAAGGAGTGATTTTTTCTTCGTTAAGTCGTATTTTACTCACTTCCCTCCACGGAACATTTTTCTTTCCAAATGTGCCATGAAGGTTGATTTAAAAGCGGACGAGACAACGTTAAAGACTTATATGGAAGGAAACTCTTGCCAAGAAATTTGAAACGTCTTTTTCATTTCCGATAAGGCTTGGCAGCCTTAAAACTTCAAAACAGCTGCAAATCTTCGTTACACATTGAACACATTGTTGTCAAATATCTCGAAAATATCGAACACTTTGTTCTCGAAAACCTGTTAGTGAGATTTCATGGATTTTAAGGGATATAACGATAGGTTGTGGAATTTTAAGGAATATCAAGGAATATCAAATGATTTTATGAAATTGAAAGGAATTTTCCCGTGTTTTGAAGAATCTTAAAGAGATTTTAAAGAATTTTATGAAACTTATGGAGATTCCTGAAATTAGACAAGGAATTAGGTACAAGTTTTTATATATTTCAATTAAAAATTCTCAGTTATATTTCGTCTCGTTCTCGAGATTACGTATGTAGTACTACTTCTAGTCCGTTAGGCGTCACCACAGCATTCAACTCAAAAAACACATCCTGTGTTTCCTCTACATGCTCTCCAACTCATAATATTTCGTGGTGCGAAAGGTGTTACATCAGCGTTCGCGAACTATTGTTTTAATTTTCGAAAATAAAGTGTATAGTAATAAAAACGTGCATATAATTTGATATTGAACCATGGACGAAACAAGGGATGTTTCGATGTACGTCAGGAACCTGCAGGAGAGGCTCCGTGAGGTAGAAGTTTTTCTCGCTAACGAGCACGGTCGACACTCGAGGCAAGATGGCGATAGACATCGAGGTTTTTCAAGGAAACGATCAAGGACACCTCGTAGACGATCTAGATCATCGCGAAGGCGTCCCAGATCATCGCGAAGACGTTCGAGATCGAGGCGAAGACGATCGATGTCCTCTCGCAGACGTTCAAGATCTAGCAAACGATCCAGAACACTTCGAAGCCGTTCGAGTTCCTCCGGAACCACTCGGGATTCGAGGTCTAGAGAACACTCGCGGAGTCGCTTGCAAACTCCACGGAGAAATTCTAGACGAGAATCCACGTCAGAAAACGAAATGTCGAACCACAGAAACAGAACGACATCCGTTGAAGGTAAATTATTTTCCCTCTCTTATTATAATTGAACCTAAAAGAATCTGTACGGGAGACAGGGCATAGGTTATCATAAAATCATTTCAATTGAGCCTACACGAGAGGTAGGACATAATTGATAAAAATAAAAAATGCTTAAAGAACCTGTACGAGAGACAGGGCATGGGCGGTTTATAAAAAAAAAAAAAAAAAAACAACGATTGAGCCTACACGAGAGGTAGGACAAGATCGATTATTTAGGCAGAGAGAGCATGCATTGTAAGGTACTGACAAATCTGACCTACGTCTGAAAAGAACCTAACCTTTTTCAGAAACGCCATTGCTAAACCAAAATGGCGACCAGAGCCTACCCAAAGTTCCACCAGATGGCAACAAGGGTACCAACGTGGCGCCAGGCGATGCAGGGCAATCCAAAGCTGACAATTCGGAAAAATCAAATGAAAATCCGGTGTGTGAAGCAGTCGTCAAAGCTCTTGGACAAGATCCTGGAGCAGAGACGAAGAAGGAATTAAAACTTCATCCGCTTCTACAAGTTAGATGGAAGAATTTCCTAAAGACTGGGATAAAAAAGGAAGAAATCGACGAGTTACTTTTAAAATATCCAAGGACTGGAGATTGTTTTTTGGAAGCACCAAAATTGAATGCTGAGGTGCAAGAAGGGTTGACTGAGTCAGCAGCAAAAAGAGATAAATTCTTCATTGAATCCCAGAATATAATTGGATCAGCTCTGTCGGCATTAGGAGTACAGATGTCTAGTATGCTATATGATCCAGTAGAGAATCCAGAAAAGATTCAAGCACTAACAGTGTTGAGTGATATCGGCAAGCTACTTGCCCATCAACATCATGCCGAGTCCAGTTCTAGAAAAGCCTTTATCTCACCAGGCTTAAGCAAAGAACTCAGAGCTCTCCTCGATAAGACCAATTCGGAAAGTTTTCTTTACGGAGAAAACTTAAGTGAGACGGTCAAGGTGGCAAAACTGATACATAAGACCAGCTTGGAATTAAAATCTCAACCAACTGTTAAGAAAAATACGAAAAACACCTCGACTCATTTAAACTGGAAGGGGCCTGTTACTCGTCAGGCGACAGGGTATCAGAGAGCCCCCAAATTCAAGAATGTTGCCAAGTCCAACACTCCGAAGGGCAAACAGAATCAGGAGTCTTGGAAGAATCCTCCCCAAACTCGGACTCAAGGATATCGTGCTCGCCAGCAGACGCACAAGAAATAGTGGTAGGTCATGTCGGTGGTAGACTTGCTGGGTTTGAGCGGGAATGGCAAAGACTAACCAAGGACCCATTTGTTCTCAATTGTATAAAGGGGTACAAAATTGTTTTTGAAAAAACACCTTATCAAACAAATCTGCCAGTTCCAAAATTTCAAGAAGAAGAGTTTTTAAATACTAAAAAAGCTATTGAAAAATTGATAGCAAAGGGAGCGGTTGTGAAATGTATACCAACCAAAAATCAATTCATCTCCACATATTTCTTAGCCAAAAAATCGGATGGCTCCGATCGTTTTATTTTAAATTTAAAAAAGTTAAATGATTTTATAAAAACCGACCACTTTAAGTTAGAAGACTTAAGAACAGCCATAAAAATAGTTTCTAAGGGTTACTACATGACAAGCATTGATTTACAAGATGCTTACTTGTTGGTACCGGTCGATCAAGAAAGTAGAAAGTTTCTAAGATTCATTTTTGATGACAAAACTTTCGAATTTACATGTTTGCCTTTTGGCCTTTGTACCTGTCCTTATATTTTCACGAAAGTCATGAAACCGGTTATAGGTAAATTAAGAGCAGAGGGGCTATTATCATGTGTTTACCTAGATGATTTTTTATGTCTTGGGAAGGATGAATATAGTTGTTCAATTAATACAAGGAAAACGGTCCAACTATTGGAAAAACTCGGTTTCATAATTAATGAAAAGAAGTGCAGTTTAATTCCTAGTACTCGACGAAAGTATCTAGGCTTTATAATTGATTCTATCGAAATGACAGTAGAGCTTACTTCAGAAAAAAGGCAAAACATGATAAATTTAGTAAACACTTTTTTTAATAAAAAAGAATGTCTGATAAGAGATTTCGCTAAACTAATAGGATCACTGGTAGCATGTTGCCCAGGACTTGAATATGCAAAGGGACACATCAAACTGTTAGAAATTACAAAAAATCAGGCACTGATTCAGGCTAACGGGAATTTTGATAGAAAAATGACAATTCCAATAGAATTAAAGTCAGTTTTCAATTGGTGGAAAGATAAATTACCTTATGCTGTTAGGAAAATACGAGACTTATCCTTTCATTATAGAAATTTTTTCCGATGCATCATTGTCGGGGTGGGGAGCTTTTTGTAAAAACGAGTCTACGCATGGTTTTTGGAGCGAGACAGAAAAAATGTTACACATTAATCATTTAGAATTATTGGCCGCTTTTAACGCTTTAAAATGTTTTGCAAGGGATCTAAAAGATAAGGAAATCTTGATCAGAATTGATAACACTACAGCGTTATCTTACATTAACAAAATGGGCGGAACTCATGTATCCAGCTTAAATGAAGTTGCGCAAAACATATGGGAATGGTGTGAAAATCAAAAATTGTGGCTCTACGCATCTTACATCCCATCAAGAGAAAATACCGAAGCGGATAGAGAATCCCGAGTACAGAATGATACGACGGAGTGGCAGTTAGCCAATTCGGCTTTTGAAATTATCGTACGAAACTTCGGAAAACCCGAAATAGATCTATTCGCTTCAAGAATTAACACAAAATGCGAAATTTTCTGTTCTTGGCATCGAGATCCAGAAGCATCCTTTATTGATGCATTCACTTTTTCTTGGGCTCCTTGGTTGTTTTATGCTTTCCCGCCTTTTTCGCTCATTCTGAGAAGTTTAAAGAAAATCATCCATGATAAAGCTACTGGAATAATGGTTGTTCCAAAATGGACAGCCCAACCATGGTATCCTCTATTCACCAGTCTTTTAATAGAGGAACCTGTAACTTTTCATTCGACGCCTAATCTTTTAACATCTCCTTTTAGATTGCAACAACAGCCGTTGGCAGAGAAGCTTATTCTGGTTGCAGGCAAACTCTCAGGGAAGCTTTTCGTCTAAGGGGAGCACCAGATTCCACCTTAGATGTGCTACTAGGATCCTTATCCTCCTCAACACTAAAGCAATATGATTCAGCAATCAAAAAGTGGTGGCAGTATTGCAAAGAACAAGCAAAAAGTCCTTTTCAAGCTGAAGCAGGAACCGTGCTTGAATTTTTAATGCAGTTGTTTGACTCAGGAGCATCATATGGCACACTTAACTCTGCAAGATCGGCTATAGCGTTGGTTGTTGGGAACAAAATTTCTTCCGATACGAACATATCCAGATTTTTTAAGGGGGCTTATAGACAAAGACCTTCCAAGCCCAAGTACAATAAAATCTGGGACGTTCAAATTGTTTTAGATGAAATAATAAAAATGCATCCTTTGGAAAGCCTGACCTTCAATCGGCTAACTCAGAAGACAGTGATTTTAATTGCTTTAGCAACGGCTCAACGGGCACAAACTATTTCCTTAATCAAATTAGAGAATATTAAGGAAAATAATTCAGGATTTGAAATAGAAATTCCAGATTTAGTAAAGACATCTAGACCAGGAGCGGTACAACCACTTCTTTCTATTCCAAAATTCGATAGTGAACCTCGATGTTGTGCAGCACGAGCCTTAAGAAGATACATAGATGTATCAAAAGAATTGAGAGGGTCTACTCAACAGCTGTTCATATCTACGAAGAAACCTTTTGATGCCGTCTCGACACAATCAATCAGCAGATGGATTAAAAATCTACTACTCGAATGTGGTGTAGATAAAAATTTCTCAGCGCACAGTACGCGACATGCGTCGACATCGGCAGCAGCCAGGAAGGGCGCTAGTATAAGCTTAATTAAAAACGCAGCTGGTTGGTCAGAAACATCAAAGATGTTCAATCAAGTATATAATCGTAGAGTTTTAGATAAAAACGACACTTTTGGTTCAATTGTTTTTTCAACAGCGTAAAGCGCTTAATATACATATATGTTCGAAATTCCTTCGTAAATGAGTTGTTCAACAAAAACAAAGGAATAAAAATAAAAATTTCATAAGCTTTAAACATCTACATACGTAATCTCGAGAACGAGACGAAATATAATTGTAAGATCAAACGAACTTACCTGAAGTGAAGTTCGATCTAAATTATATAAGTCTCGTTCGAGATGATTACGTTCCCACCCTTCTTTTATACCCTAATACCCTAAAAATGAAATTTTTTCTACCTTTAGCTTTAAAATTATGAGTTGGAGAGCATGTAGAGGAAACACAGGATGTGTTTTTTGAGTTGAATGCTGTGGTGACGCCTAACGGACTAGAAGTAGTACTACATACGTAATCATCTCGAACGAGACTTATATAATTTAGATCGAACTTCACTTCAGGTAAGTTTGTTTGATCTTACAATTATCTTGTTTAGAATCCTCTGAATCTTTTTAGCAAAAGGTATGCAAAAACGAGAAATTAATATAATCATAGTTGCTAGTTTTTTATAAATAAAGCATAATAATAACTGTTTCAATCAAATATTATACCGCTTGATTTTATTGTTGATAAATTCAACGTTGATCAAGCAACCAAATAAATGTCAATTCATGTTATATTTATTTCTGGAGAATTGATTGTATTCATCGTTTCAGAGTACACGTTGAACTCGTAGGTCTCTCACCTATACAGAAAAGCGTTGGCAGGAGTAAAATTCCCCTTTTAAATGAGGACGTCGATTTTATCAGGATTTCAACGTCGTTGACATGCTCCTCTGCTACCAGAGAATCTCACTATTAAATAACCAGAGACAACGACAGGGCGTTCTTTCTCATAAAAGTGACTTATCGCTGTACTCTACCATTCAAGGATCTCTTTAAGTCATTAGATTTCACAGGTTCTGGCTTGAGGACACCAGAAAATCAAGGGAGAATCTTATTATGTACTCTAGCTGCAACGTAGGTGACATAAAATACAATTTCTATGAGACATTTTATAACTTTTTCGCTTCTTTTGCTCAAACCAAAAGAAAGCAATTTTATGAAGACTACTGAGAAATTTTACTCAGAATTTTACGAGAGGATTCCATTTCAAAATTTTGAACACCTTCTTTGAGGCGTAAAATTTCAAATCCACTCACAAAATTCATCATGTGATTACATTCTGCGTTTGAGAAGTGACACCGAGGATTATGATATTTTATTTCAACATCATACGGGATTCTTTATTTTATTTTGCCATGTGCTTTGTCCTGAATTCATTTTACTACCCGTCTTGTTAAATTTCTGCCTGGTTTTGATTTAGATTCAAGTTACCATCATTCCATTTTCTCTTATCTGTTCTCTCTGCGGTTTTCTTTCATCTGTCCTGCCATTGTTTATCGAGTCAGTGAAATTCTAGTTACAAAACAGACAGCCAGGATCACATGTTTTTTTAGTTGAGTGCTTTCCTTTGTCGTCGGAAACTCGAGGGTAAAACGAACAAGGGATCATTATCCTGTCTCTAGACAAGAAATGATTGAGAAGCTATTAAAGGATAATATGTCTTTGTTGTATTATTACATCCATATAAACTTCATCGAAATAACGGGCTATCCTGTTGTGCAGCGAATATGATGATCAATATAAGAAATTAGAAGAACTGGAAGTGAAATAACTTACAAGAAAGAGCTGCCTTTTCTTCTAGAATCTTCTGCTAATATACTAAATGAATTGAAACATTGTATATTGTTGTCAAGAATTCCAATTTGGAGACTAGATTATTATTAATCCTCCAGATTTGAAAGCATCCGAATTTAATCTAATAATAATGCCAAGGAGATTCTCCATGAGAAGTGATCCATTTGAAAAAGAATCTACTTTTAAAATGATCTAGGCAGGAATAAAAGACCGGAAAGGAAAACTGATCACGGTACTTTTTTTGAAATGTGCACTGAGGTCGATGGAAAAAGCACATTAGAGGATCGAGAAACGCTACCTTCAAAAAAATATATCGTGGCTGTGTCAGCAGAAACCTTTCAGTCGTTAGGTGTTCTATTGCCAACCTTTTTTACTGAGTCCTGTGGATTCAGTATCTAGTTACCATCAAAATAAAAGTCTCTACATCACTAGACTTAATGAACAACAAGTGAACGGAATTTTGTTACTATAATATGTTTCTAAACATTACACTTTAATCCCTAATTTGTTAAAAAGTACAAATTTCATGTTCATAAATTTTCTTTAAGATATTTCTAATCGACTCGAAATATTGAGTTGGTGCAGCAACTTAAAATTATTTAAGAACAGTTTCGTTTTGCAAATGAAGATCCAAACTTTGAAGGTAGTTTAATAGTGGATATATTACTAAAAAAGTGTTATAATGTTTTATTATTAGTATTTCTTTCACATTTCTTCTCTGTTGAACTTGTACTTAATATTTTCTTAAGAAAAGTACTGAAGAATAATCTAATCTTCAACAAGGGAGCTGACGGGAGAAAATTTCTAAAGGACCTTGCAGAATGCACGTAATACCTTTTTACGTGCAATAATTTTACAGCATATTTCGTTAATTCAGGTTTCTCTTTATTCTACGAGCGTATAGCTTTTAATTAAACTTTTCTAAAAGCTCGAAAGTTCTAAAAAGCGTAAAACAGCACCTTCAAAGTTAACGACTTTGAGGACCAAACCTACCACTTTGAAACCAAGATGAAATTAATGCACTCAGTTAATTGCAGTAATTAGGTCAGACACTTTGAATCTTCTCTCAAAATTTACCCAGCATCGATTTTTAATATCTTATTAAATACTAAATGCCAAATAAAACATATCTCGTAAATAATAATTTGTAGTTTTGTAATCTTTTCAGTCTGGCAAATAATGTATAATATTTTTACATTTGCAATATATCAATAAACGATACAACTCGTGAAATCTATCTTGGAATATTTTTTATGGATGTTCTGAAAGCATTGGATACTATTTCTCGTGAATTCATTTTGTCACAAGAGTATTTTCAATTTTTAAACACAAAACTTCACTCAATAAATCATTCGTTATAAAAGCCACAACTGCCCCTGGAATTCATTAATTTCGATGAAAGTCCATTTAAATCATAATTGTATTATTTATTGAAAATTGATAATGCGTTGCAAATCAGTTATTTGCATATGGAGTTCGTCACACTGTTATTAACATACAACACGGCAACATTTAAATTAAGTGTCGTGCATAATATTGATCATTTAAATTTCATTAATTTATTTCTCGTATGACTGATTTCATTCCATTTACGTCACTCTTTGTACGAGGCATACAATTAGAAATGTTGAAGAGATAAAATAATTGAATAATGAAGTCACTCCTCGAATTTCTCGTTTTATCTTCTATCCATTAATTGCAATGAAACGTATTGTAATTTCTGAATTTATTAGATTAAGAGTATCTTCTGCAGGTCTTCAATTATATTTTTAACCATTTTATTTCTGCCAAAGCTGCACATTTTTCCATTAATTTTTCTTCTTCGAAAGTGTTGAGCACGAGAGTTAAATGTTTACGTAATTGTATGATTTTTTTACTTTGATTTTTGATGATTATAGAACTTCGATTTCTATGGAAATTTTTTTACTGAGTCATATATAGAATTTGCGAGATTAATTCTGTCTGGTTATCACTTGCGCGTGCATGTTGTGGCAAATATATATTTACTACGCCCTACTCAATGTCAATGGGAGACATGATCTAAGGCTGATTAATGTCTAGTGAAACGGAATCGTAAAGTGCGTATCGGAATTAGACAATAACATCAGCGCTGTATATTTACAATGAATATTTCACCTTCATCTGAGTTTACATAAAAATTTCTATCATAAAGACTCAAATTTTTTCATGTTCCGTAATCCTCATAATCAAGATGTTTTCGAATTCAAAAGCTTTAGGGAACTTTTAACTTTCAATTTTGAAACAGTCATTTTATTTTATAATTTTATTTCCAAGCATTCAAATATAAATTCCTGCGTTACTATAAAAAAGAATAAAGTGGAAAATTTGTATAACAAAATTATTAATATTTCGAGTAGTAAGGGCCCGTAATATTTCGGTAGTAAGTCTGAAATCTATTTCCACTGGTTTACGAATTAGATACGTATAATTCTGGAATGTAGATACAACCATGAGATTCAATAATTGTTCTTAATGGAACTAAGGAAGGAGTATGGACTAAAATACAGTGGTCGCATCCGAGAGAAACAGGGTAATGAATCTTCGCACCAATGTGTCTTTGTCATGTGTGTTCCAGAGCACAAACGATGATAGGTAATGCTTGCTCACACGGCATATGTGGGTCAATCATTTCGACACCTTCAACTAATGAGACCCCAGGCTCTTCAGTTTATCCGATCGTCCACTTTAATTATATCAAGTTGTGCTAGAATAATACCAGAATCAATATAACAACCAGCAGACGTGTTTATCATAAGTTTTCATTTACACTTCTCATCTATCTTTATATCTTTTTATAATATCCTCTCTCCAATCTAAAAAATAATAGATTTTGAAAACAACTACTTTATCTTTGGAAAAATCGGAAAGAGTTGCAACTTTTTCCATGCATTTTCGTTGAAAGACTTTTTTTCGCTCAATAAAGTTTCCTGTTGCACGATCGAGTGAACACATGTTGTGCAATATTTCTGATGTTTAGATAAAACAAAAAAAAAGTTGGAGGAACCTTACTGTGCGAAAACGGAAACTTTCTGGCTGAGAGGCCACGAATACTTCTTATGCTCGGTTTGACGCCATTCAAGGATGGAAAATACCTCTTGAACAGTGCTTGAAGGGTTTCACAAGTGCTGAAGTTAATGCAGTTTAGAGGGAGAGCTTATCTTCAAAATTCTTTACTTTAAATACCCTATTTTATACCACTATCACGTTATTTACATTACTGATTTACTGATCTTGTTCATCTTGATTAGTACATTTACCATCTGCATGAAACTTCGGAATTGAGTCTTAAGGGAAACTAATTAACAATGTACTTGATTTGGCAATTGAATTACTCAATTTGGTGAGTGAAGTAAAGCAACAATGTAAATTAACGAAATGAGGACATTGAATTTCAAAGCGAAACATTCGAATTGCCTCTAACAAACGTCAACTTGGAGCCAATATCGTTTTGTGGTTTTCGTTGACATACTAGATAACGAAGAGAATCGATTAGAGACGATAAGACGAGGCATTGGAGCTGGAATTCAATTAAGCTGGAAAGCAATACCCTTAGGGCGTTTTAATCTATATCTTCGAATGCCCTTAATTTTTTTATTTTAATAAAATTCTCTGGATGACCAACTTTTTTAATTCACATATTTTACAATTATCTATAAAATTATTATCTATAAAATTATTTCCAGATGATCGGATAATTTCTGAGTCTAAGACTCCAAGGAGACAAATTTTTATATTTTATTTTTTTTATATTGCTGACAGTTCAACCTCCGATCTGAAGTTTTAACATGGATATAAAATTATGTTCACGAGCGATGTTCCTAGGGCGTGTAATTTTCCGTTACTCATCCAATATAATTGCATTATAATCCACTTAGGTCTCGGTGAATCGAAAAATTTTTACCAGATAAATCATATTTTCCCCTGCTGGGAGATGTTCGCGCAATTTTTCTTTTTCTCATCTTTAGATCGCTTATTAATTTATCAAGATTTCAATGAGGCGACGATAACTTGCAGGAAATTCCAGAAGGAGAAAGACGTTTATTGCTTTTCTAAGAAGATACTACATTGGAGGAATTTTTTTTTGAATATTGCGAAAACATTGTCGGTAAACGATGTATAAAAGTTAAATAAACGGAAGAAAGTTTTTTCGGTAGGAACTGAGTCTGCGGCTCGTTTCCAAACTCGAGGAAAGATTTGAATTCATATCTGAGAGACAAAAAAAAACGAAGTGGAATGCTAATGTTGAATCAAAAATAAAGAACCAGATAGAACGAAGCAGAATCCTGTATAAGAAATATATATTAATTCAAATATACAAAATATTTCATTTTGTACACCTAATTTCCAATAATCAATTAATTAGGTAAATATTCTTTTTATGAACCATCAATAATTAAAGAGCTTGCAAGCAAGATTATGTGGCACGATCAGCCTTCAGGGTAATTTCATTCTATTGATAATTTGCAGCCTACCTTCCCTAGTATATTGCAACAGATTTGCTATGTAAATTAATACTGCTATCAAAACACCTTTGAAATTGTAAAATGAAATCATAAAACAGTGCTTGATGCATTTTAATGCAGTGATGCAAAATGACAGTATCAAAGTTACTTCCTACATGAAACTCGAAATTTGAAAGCTCATTTTCATGACGAAGAGACATACTTGTTCCAATCATGATCGATGATGCTAAGTGCTTCGAGACATCTATTATGGATACCACCTACACCGTTTGCTCATCCCTTGTAAATCGAGCCCTCAGGCTTTCTCAAATCGATTCTCCAAGGTGCTCTTTTCATGAGGATGAAAGAATGATCTCCAGTTTGGAAACAGCTCTGCGCAACCTTTCATGGACGAGGAAGAAGGTTTCGGTTTCACTTCCGATTGAAGGAATAAGTTGAACCGCAATGGGGTACTGATTGATGCTTTCAAGAATGAAATCCATCGGGTTTCATGTTCAAATTACGCCAGATTGATAAGATTGATATCTTCATGTTTGAATTCTCCAAATAAAGATTGTTTCCACCCTAACGGAAAAGGGCGAAAGGAAAGGATGGGGAAAATACCATGGATACCATGGGGATTTGCACATTTTTCTCGAAATGGTGAAACCTTTCAACTTATGACTTTCAATTTTGATCCTTCAATCATTTATTATTTTTTTTGCCTTGTTAACTCTCTGCGATATTCATTTTTGGGGATAATAGTAACTTATTATAACTTTGTTTCTCAAGCGAATTTCGAATTCTTCAATGAATTACCCCGTTCATTGTCTTAATTCATTCTAACACAGATAAAAAGTAAACTTTGAGCATTTCTCTTCGATGAATAGAAAAAGAATCATTACGTATTTCTCTTTCCTCTTTCGCTTCCAATCTCTGTTTCACAAAACATATAAAGACCAACATGTAGAGTGCTTTTAGTTCACGCTCCAATTTTTATGAAAAAAAAAAAAAAACAGAAGAGAAGTGACGAGCCTTGTCAACCTCGGCTTCATGAAAAGACATTATAGCTTTTTTTGAAATAATCCTGTCCACATTAGACAGAGGAGACAATTAAAAAGTGAAAATAAAATAAAAATTGTATTCATGAAACTGACATAAAGGAAAACCCGGAAATTCCACGAATCTTCATAAGAAGAGGGTGCTATATTTGTGGGAATACAGCTTCTGAATATCAAAGATCTTGGACATTCGCCGACAATATTTCCTCTCCAGTCATATAACATTTCTGGTCAGCGAACGCACATCAAGAATTTTTCATGACTACTACCCTCGTAAAGTACTAATAAGTTCTTGAAATTGAGAGATAAAATCACAAGAATTTTACAAAGAGACGCAATTTTATTTTCGAAAATTTCTCCTTCAGGAAAATTAAACTCAATTTTCTGCAGCAGATGGGAGATTCAAGCCTTCAAGAACACTAAATTAATTTCAGCTGAATAGAATCCTGAAGCTCGTAATATTCTTTTACTTTAGAGAACTAAGGATGTTGTAAGAAGTTGTATTTTCTGCGAAATGAACTTCAATTTTATTATCATTTTATTTTAAAAAATGTATTGAAACAATCAAGTTTGAAATGGTACAAGGAAATAATTTCTTTAATTCTTAACTTCTATATTTGGTAACATAAATTATGTTTAATATTTTAGATCCCAGATATATTGTATCTCATATTTAATGTGCGGCTTTATCAGTTTGGAAATTTAATCAATATTCATAGCTGAGTTATTAGTTTACTATACCTATACTAACATAATTTTCTGTCAAATGACATTTCTCTATGAAATTGAGTGATTAAAATAAGTTCCAATCAAATATTAATGATTTTAGTAAATAAATTTACAAATTTGCTATTTATTCTAAGAAATCGGAATTTAATATTTATAAAATCTATAAAACTAACAATAAATTATATATATATATAAAATAAATTTAAATCTATTAAAAATGTATAAGTCAAAATCTGCAATTTTAATAGAGGGAAATTCATAAACCTCAAGTGTAAAAATTTGCGCTAAATTCGTTATTGTCGTCGGCGAATATGATAATTCAATATCGCATTCGAGAAACAGAAGAAATGGAAGTACCTCTGGAGGATCCGTTAAACTTATTTTTCCTGTGTCGAGAACGCTGAAGCTTTATCTCACCCTCTCTTTTATTTTCCTTCTCTCTTTTTCTCGACAATGCTACTTTACATTCGACGATCTACGAATGTACCTATCCAAGTAGATATATATCCCAGAGTCGGGTTCAACTATATTCCATTGACTTTGTAAATAATCTTTATCGGGTAGAATTTTTCTAAAGACTTAACATAAACCATGAAAATATATTGAGGGGCGAAAAATCAAAATGTAATATAGAATATAAGAAAGTATTTACATTTGTGTTTTTGTTTATAATCATCAGGAAAAAATGAATTTTAATATTTTAAGTAAGATGAACTGGATTAATTTTTACTTTTTACTGAAAAGTAAATCCGGTTTTATTCTAGTTCTTCCGCTTTTTAATTTATGAAATCATCAAGATTTTAAGCCGTCCCTGGCTCTTGGCAATCTGAATGGTATTTTTTTTTTGTATGGCGACCCATTTCCGCATGAGAGGTGCAAGAAATGTGTTCATATATAACACACATGTGATGCTCAATAATGCTATCCAGAGAAACCGTACATTTCTCTTTTCAACCTTACATTTCATCTCTCTTCGCCTGGAAAAGGACAAATGTAATCCTTGACAAGAACAATAATTCTCAATCAAAGACAAAAAAATTCTTCTACCACTTCTTCTACAATAAAATCGGAAGCCCATTTCATTTACTTCCGGTTCACATGTTAGCGACAGGCTTCCAATTCTGCTCTATTTATTTTTAGTTCTGGATTCAAGTGGCTGTTTAAAAAGATAATGCAAATCTTTTAAGGACTTTTTTTCTTACACGACAGATCACAACTTATTTTGAAGGTTTCAGATCAAAAAGAGAAATTGCCTTGAAAGAAAAGTTCACAATCAGCTTTTCAAATAAGTAATTTCATTTGTTAGGGGTTGTGCATAAATTACGTTGAGCCTTTTGAGGAGGGGGGGGGGGCTCAATCCAAACCTATGGATAGTAACGCTAGGGGAAGGGGGGGTCTAAATACAGTAACGTATTAAATTCATTAGTGAAATATGACGGGAGATTCAAATGCATTATAGAAAAGAACAAAATAGTAAGAAAAAACCTTTAAAATTCAATTTATTATGATGAATTTAAAGATAAAAGATATTAATTTCAATAATAAATATTAAAATTCATGTTTAAAAAAATTTTAATGCAAACATTTTAAATTCTACATGGAGTCCAATTTATTGAAGACTAATTTCATTTTAAAAATAAATTTAAAAAAAATATTTCACGTTACTTTCAATGGGGTGGGGGTACATCGTTAGTCTACGCTTGTCAACGCAGGGAGGAGGGGTAAATATCCGGAAAAATCCTCAACTTAATTTATGCACAACCCCTTAGAAAGTCAATTGAGGTTTCCTTTTGAAATAAAAGTGTCAAGAAAGCTATGTATAGGTAATCAAAGAGTCTTTCTCGAGAAAAATGAACAAGAAATGCGAAGGGTGAAAGAGAAGAAGAGTTGAGAAGAATTTCAATTTCTTCTGGCACGTTCCTTATTTGCTGAGTCAGATTAATGCTCGAGTTATACATTATACAAGCACAACCTTCCCTTCTACAAGTAGGGTGATTTGTTTACTCAACGTACATCTGGCTCGCTTTTTGAACTTCGACGATTCGCAAGCTACTAGAAACCAAAACTATAACGACACGTAACCTAAGAATGAATGATTGGAATTTCTCTAAAGTAAACTCTTCTCTAGATTATGCGATGAAAATTGAAGAGACGCCCATGGAAGGAAATATGGTCTCGATTACGAAAGAGATATAACTTCCTAGGTGTCGGAAAGTGGAGTGAGATATTACAATTCAACCTCCAGGGTGCACTTTGATCTCTTTCAGCAACTGCTTTTCCTTTTTTGCATATTGAAGAAATCCATGAATGTTTCTGCTCGCAGAAGATAACAGGAGTTTTTGGAAATGCTAGTTGTACTTTAGAGAAAGAGTTGAGAGCTTGGTTTTAAAAGAAAAATGTTGATCTTTTTACCCCTTGACGAAGCAGCTCTTGAAGAAAATTCTGCAGAATATTTTTCATTTATTAATCAGGGCCCAATATTAAACCTTGCAATTTTGCCGAAATTCAGTTCTTTCTTTCAAAGATCCTATGTTGAAAGTAAAAAGAGGATAGAAAAACTTTGTTTGTAAAAATGGGATAAAAATTCTTCAGGGTAAAAATGGGCAAATGAGTTTTCAGAGCAAAAACAGAACAAGGAGAATACTAATCAGCGGTCGTATTCGCTTTCTGTTTTTGCTCTGAGAATTCATTTTATCCTCTTTTCACTCTGAAACTATTTTTATCCCACTTTTACGCACGAAATATTTTTATCCACTTTTTACTTTCAGCCACTCATATATCGAACGTATTGTTGTCAAATATTTCGAAAATCTCGAACACATTGCTGTCGAAAACTTGATTGGTTTGGAAATTGCGCGAACTGTGTAAATATACGAAATGTATTGACATTTTACAGGTATTACACCGAAAAAAATATTTTCTTCGGAGGATTCCTCTTATTCTGATGCAATTTTTCCTCTACAATATGGTATATAAAGTTTTCCTCTTAATTTTAGAGGATCTTTCTCTTCTAGAAAGGATTCCTCTCAAATGAAGAGGAATTCTCTTAAAATAAAAGGAAAATCCTGTCAATATGAGAGGATTCTATAAAAGGAATTTTCCTCTTAAACGAAGAAACTATTTTTTTCGGTGTAATTGATTTCACGGTATTTCGAGGAATATTATAAAATTTTAAGGGATTCTAAGATATTTTATTGGATATTAAGTAATTTTAAGGACTTTTGAGGTATTTTATGATATTGAATGAAATTTTAAGTAATTTTATTAAGAGATTTTATGATATTTCAATGACTTAAGGGATTTCAAGGGATTTACAATATTTCAATGGATTTTCATGAATTTCAAGGGATTTCATGAGATTTCATGGGATTTTAAGTAATTTTATGGGATTTGATGATATTTTGGGCGATTCTAAGTAATTTTAAGAGATTTGGTGAGATTTCATTGGATTTTCAAGAATTTTACAGAACTTTACGAGATTTTGTGGAATTTTGAGTAATTTTAAAAGATTTAACGAGACTTCATGGGATTATGAGAAATTTTGAGGACTTTTAAGGGATTCAAGGGATTTTACGAAATTTAAAGGAATTTCGACATAAAATTTTATATTTCAAGCATTAAAAATTCTCAATTATTTTGTATACTTTTAAAATCCCTTAAAACAATTTTAAAACCCTTTTATTTGAAACCTTTTAGAATCCCCTGAACCTTTTTAGCAAAAGATGTGCAAAAACGAAAAATAGTTGCTCATCTGAGTATCTTAAATATGTTGATTAATAAGGGAGATTCGTTTTCGTGGAAGCGAGGAGGAAATTCGTCTTCTTTACATTGTCAGAAGAGTAATCTCTGCATAAGAAAGTTTGCAGCACAAACACTTTTTACTCGGCTTGCTCTTTTATGTGAGAAACTTCCATGTTATTGTTTTAAGCCTCAGACTTTTGTGAGCAAATACCTAGTTGCTGAAACAAACACGAGTATTAAAACCTTAGCTTAGGTTTATGAGTGTACTTTCTCCCTGAATCTGTTGTATTATCAACAACCAGTGCAACACAGATTCTGAGGGACGTGCGAACGTGAAAAGTTGATAAGTCAACAGTGTCAGAGTGACAATCTCTTATATAGTTATGTATTACACGTACGACAGGCTCAAAACTGTTACAGCACTCTTGTGTCAGGAATAACAATTTTACGTGATAGAAATTCAATATCATTTTTCCAGTTACCTTCCTGATATCTCAAAAGCAATATCTTCCTTCTGTAAAAATAAAACAAAGATGGAAAGAAAGAAGTTAACTGAAATAAGTAAAATAAAATAAGTAAAAGTATTGATTGAAAATATTACATTTACAATTCATTTGTAACATTTCCTTTTAGTAATGTATATCTTAAAAAAGTGGTGTAACGCAATGTCTCGAAAATCTCGCATATATTGTTGTTGTAAACTTGATTGGCATTTGAATGACTTGAATTTTTAAAAAGCAAAAAAATGGCCTAAAAAAATTTCACGAAAACCTTCGAAATCCCTAAAAATTCGTTAAGGTTTCTTAAAACTCCAAGAAACCTCTTGAAATCCTTTGAAAATCCTTAGAAATCTTATCAAATTCTATGAAATCCTTCAAAATTCTTCAACATTTCTTTAACATTTTACGACAATCTTCAAAATTCTTTTAAATTCTACAAAATCTTTTAAAAATCAGAAATTCCCATAAAATATTTTAAAAATTATTAAAATTTATTGCCTTCTTTTAAAATTCCTGGAAATTTTATGAGAACATTTAAAATTCTCTTGAAACACCCAGAAACCTTTTTAAATCACTTAAAATTTCACGAAAACCTTCCAAATCGCTTAAAATTCTCAGAAACTTCTTGAAACTCTTTGAATTCTAGGATAAAATTTAAAGACCCTTTACATCGTTTAAAATTCATTAAAATTATTACAAATCTCATTAAATTCCACAAAATCTTTAAAGAATCATCAAAATCTTTTGAATTCGCTTAATATTCCTCGTAATTTCACGAAAACATTAGAAATCGCTTAAAATTCGTTGAAATCTCTTAAACTTCTTAGAAACCTCATATTTCCTCAAAATTTCAAAACATTTCAAATCCCTTAAAATTCCCTACATGAATTCCGTTCAAATTCCGCGAAATATTCCTCGAAATTCCTTAAAATTCCATTAAATCTTTAGAACTTCGTAAAAATCACTTAAAAATTGTCAAAATCCATTGAAATTCCCAGAAACCTTATTTTGAAGCTCTCTGAAAAAGATGATTAACGAAATGTCTCTAAAATCTAATAAATTTTATTATTCTTTCAAATCTGCTCTCTACATTTGAATCAGCGACATTTTATTGGAACATCTTAAGTTTTTTCAAGTGGTGTTATTTTGAACTCTATTATCGTTCAAAGTTTGCCATTCTTTTTCATTTTGGCAGCGATCAAGTGGAAAATTAAGATCATAACTGCTGAAAGTTTCCTCAACTACTTTCCAATAATGGTGAAGATGTTAGTGTGCGAAGGCGATGATGTGAACTGATCCTCAGTTTCAAATGAACCTTTTCTCTATTCATTGAAGTATCCTCAGACGTAAACTGTTTTAAATACGCTCGTTTATATTGCAGTTAAGCTCCAGATATTATCCACATTATTAAATTCTTGGTCTTGCGCCAAAAGCTTCATCGGTCTAGTCTCCTTCATTGAAGTTACAAAAACAAGGCGATATTCCAAAGCACGGGGTCAGTTTCTTGCCAAACAACGCCTCCGGCGAATTTAAGTCCATGTTTTTCCCCTCTAAAGTAGTAGGTGTGAAATTTGTTGGAAAGTTTTTAAGTGCAGGCATTTTACGAGGCAGATTGGGTGGAACCTAGCAACCCAGTTTTATTACAGCTCATGGTACGTGGCTGAAAACAAGTTAAGGAATTTAATTTAGACAGAAATGCTTTTGAAAATATTATTTTCACAATAAATCATTTTTATAATCATATTATTCTGGCAATTGTTTAAAACAAAAATCTGATGAAATATTCAAACACTAATGAATCATAAGCTTATTTTACCGTAGAGTTATATATTTTTCAATTTTCCTGACTGATTTTTACGATCAATTAACTGCTAATTTATCATCCCTCGTTTCAGAGGCAAAATGTTTTAATTTTCATGACAGCTGCGTCAAAACAAGGAACATCGAATCCAGAGCACATTATTTACAATCCGATGTTTACTCCTGTCAAAACTCTGAAGTTTCAAGGTTTGATTATAATAAAACTATACTTCTGTGGTTCCTCATCTCTTCATTCTCTTCATTCTGCGGTGGCCTAAATAGAAGATGCTGTCTGGACCATTTCGAGCAGCAAATTCCAAGAATATACTCTGTAAACATTTTTCAAAGTAGTATAATATATACTCTGAGAAAAATACCATCATGAATTTGCAAAGATTGTTCTTTCACGGAGTTTGAGACTTACAATATTTGCATTTGCAGCGTTGCTTGATTTCAAAGTCCCGAGTTAGCAGCATTTGTATAATAAAGCTGCAGATCATTTCAGTCTCCAAGTATTGAACTTGTTCGCATAATTCTATCAAGTTTATACAAGTAGGTAACTATTTAAATTTGCAAAATTTAGATAAGTTTAGATATGTTCTAAAACTTATATAAATTAAATAAAAGTACATTGGCCCTTCTGCTCTCAATAATTAGCCGAGCTTTCAATTGAGATTGAAATTTAATTAAGACCTTTGATATTTTACAAATAACAGGTAATAGAAAGCCATTATAGAAGGATAAAGGAAGTGACTTATGTAGCAAACGTAGTAATTGACAGTTAAACACGACAAGTCTGTCATCTGCTTGAACGAGAAATTTAATCAAGGTTCGCTATAAATTGAAGCTTTGCGTGTGTCTTTCACACCATGAAAAAGTAAATGTAGATGAAAGAAGTATATGTACATCAGGTGTAATAACCGAGCAACAGGTGCTTGCCTACAAATGAGAAAGATCCTAAATCGTAATAAGATTTTGCTCATCTATATTAATTTATTAAACATTAAAATTGAAGGACTTATTCAATATTAATTAAAAGAGAATTTAAACATGGGAATATTATTTTTCTATCTCAAAAAGAATTGTAGTACATCCCCTCTATAAATTTTCCTTTGATCCTCGAAATAATCCAGGTTTATGTAATTTCCTTTGTTTCATAAGTCTTTCATGATTATACCTTTCATGCTTCCCACGTTTAAGAAGCTCTTATCAGTGAAATGAAAGTTATAAGAGAAGGCTTCAAACTTTTACTTTATGAGAAAAACTTGTTAAGATTGGTTGTTTTTTTTTTTAGATGATAGCGATAAAAGAATTTCCCTAGAGACTTGTATTTCTGATAACTTCTGTTTGAAAATCAGTGTTTCAGATAATTAGATTTGAAAAAATTCAGTAAAATTTATTGTTGCTTAAATTTCTCGATTGTATTAAAATCAATTCTTCATTTCTTTTTCTATATCACTTTTGAGAAAGCTAAATCTGCAAAGTAAATAATTTCAGGTTGGCCTCCTTTTCAGAAACTCATAAAGTTTCAATATCTCCGCATTTCTTTTCATGGAGATCTAACATTTTATTAAGTATGTGAAAAGTCTTACACCTTTTCATAGATACCTACATTCAGCTGAAGTAGGAATCATTGCCTCGAATATATCGACCGAATCTTCCACTGAGAACCGATGAATAAAGTTCATTGCACCTGTAATAAATTTTCGCAAAAAGGGGAAACTTGGAGAAGTATAATAAAACAAAAAATTATTTTGGGTTCAATTTTGAGAAAGCCTATATTGGATTTATTCAAGTGACTGTACCCAAAGGATTTTGGCTTTTTAGGAGGAACTTCAAACAGTCTTCGAGTGAAGAGAAATATCTTGGGTGGGTTAAGTTCCCTCTAAAAATGGGACGATGCACTTTCATCGTATCTTTTATTCAGAATATACACTCTTTGAATGTACTAACTGGAATTTACTAGAGGAAAGGGTGTAAAAGGGATTTATTTAACACTACGAAACACAGCCTTCCACTCTGAAAATTGGTTTGTATACCAATATTATAATTTGAGCCATCATTTTTTATTTAAATAATTACAATATATCCAATTTGAATTTACGCTGCCCGTTTCTTCATAAAAATGAAAATTCTTTACAAGATTGAAGAGCAACTAAGTAATGTGCGTTTCCAAGCAATTCAAAAATTTTTATTCAACTCTGTACACAATACTTTTGCGTATAACAATGCGTGACTTTTGTGTGTTCTCATGTATGCCATATGCTTGTTTACTCGCGATATCATACAGGATGGCCACAATGAAAGTGATGAAATCCATTCGACTATAGTGTCTACCAACTCACAATGCTTCTCTCCACCTCACGAACTCGTGCAAAATTTCGCTTTCAATGGATAAGCAAAGCTTTAACCATAAATTTTACAAAAGAAAAAAAGCACTAGAAATACAAAAGCTTATTGAGAATATAAATGTTTGGTTTAGATATTATCTATTATGAGATTTACTTATGATTTATTTATAAGAGATTTTGAATTAATGGAACTAAAATGCAGTGAATTTAGTGTTTGTGCAGAGCGGCAAAATCTGGAGAGAAATCTTCTGGCTTTGCTCTAGTGAATTCAGATCGAATATTAAACGCGCTGCTGTAAATTAGTAGTGTCGCCCTAAAGTGCTACCACTAATGCAGTGAAGAACACTAGTTATGTTCAATTCATGAGATTACCATCCATAATTAATAATTAGTATGAATCGATTTATCGTTAATGAATACTTGTCACGTATTACCTGCAAACAGAATCAGAATTACAATTAATCATACATAAAATCGATTAATGGAAGTTTTATCAGCATGAGTCTTAAAAATGGAATATCAAATTTTCTTAAAAGGGCGAGAATTTATCATTTAATTTGAGTTTTCAGAAGAAATAGTAAGGGGCAAGAAAATTGTTAATTTACCCTTTATAAGCTTTTATATTGCGTCAATTATTATATCCGCAGAATAATCAATATCAGTAATAATCCTCAAAGTGCATTTTCTCTTTAATTTTGAAAGATAAAATTTTATGATTGAAGTGAAAATGTATTACGCCTTGTTTTTATTATTTCTAATATTCTCGTTACTATCCATTAAATTCAGAGATGCAATAAAAGAATGAAAAAGCGTAGATTTGAACTATCATAGTTGCCGTCACACATAATCACATTTTCCGTTTTACGTTCACGTTTTTATTGCGCGTCGGGTTGAAAAATAAATGCATTAAAATTTGCTCTTACAATCAGCGCGATTTATTGTGCAAAGAATAAAATTGAAGAGCTTTTAATTGGTGACTTATATTTATCTCAAGTTTCGAATTTAAAAATTACACGGCATATTATTATAATATATTATAAATAATTGAATAACACTATTATAATTTATTTAAGTTCAAATTATTATTTATGAGCATCTGCGTTCCATAATTTACTATTATGGATACATAATCTTCCTGTCATTTTCAATTTACATGATGGAGTGAAAATTTCTTATAGGAGAATAAACTCCCTATGGCTAGGCATGATGAGCGAAAATAAAATAAAATCTTCTCTTTTCCTCACGGAATTTCCGAAATTTATTGCTGCATGTGAATATTCCTCAATTTTTCCACCCCGTTGAAAACAGAATTCTGTATTATTATTTTTATAAAAGCATATAAAGTTATGCACTCTTAATGAAAGTTTTATCTCAGAAAAAGATATTAAAGTATAGACAGTTAATTAGAATCGAAGCTAATTATCCTTTTGAATATAGTCTACTGAGGGTGTCAAAGGTTCTGACACTCCAATTATTTTTTTAGTTTTTCCAAAGTGCTCTTTCGACCACGAACGTCTCCACTCCAATGCAGCAAGCAGCCAGCATTATGTTGTATGTAAATAGTTCTGCTTTAGCGATCTATTGTGCAATAATACTACAATAGCAAATGTCGAGTATTGCTATGGCATTCATAAAATAAGCATTTCACTCATCTTAGTCTGACAGACTCAGAATGATTAATGACTGCAAGAAGATACGAAACTTTAAATTCTGCCTCACTAATCTGCAATTCTAGCTTATGTAAAAATACCGCGAACATCCGCATACCAAAAATTTATCACGAAAAAGACAAGGATGAATGATGAAAGATGAAGCTTTTAAAATTTTCAATTCTTTCCCACAAAAAAAAACCCACATTTATATTTTTATTTGAACCTAGAAAAATTTAAAATATAAGCATTCCTCCTGAAATGTTTAATCAATTTGCTTAATTAAACCGGACTTAATAATTCTCTTGCTGAATTTTTTCTTTCATACATACATATCTGAAATAGAGGAAAAAAGTGACTGCTTTCAAATTAGGTTTAATTAACTAAAGTAAACAAGGACATTATAGAGGCGCTCAAATATACTTAGGACGAAAGCTGCAATGTTCCGTATATATAATATAGAGAGAAAATAATATAGAAAGAAAAGTTTCGAGGGTAAAAAAGGTATTAATATGAAGGTGAACTTTAAAAAAAGTTTTAAACTTTTATGTAAAAAAATGCTTTAAAAGAATTCTGACACAAGTCTAGCATTTTTAAATCAACATTAAGAATGAATCAGAATTTTAAATTGAAAATAATGTAATATTATTTAGTTTTAAAACGAAAAATAGTATTGTCGGACTAATGTCGTTGTCTTCTACTTATTAATAGGATTTCCACTTTATTGTCTGACCAAAATCGTACTTTTCTACTCATGAGAATTTCTACTATGTTGGCTGACTCAAACCACCTTTTCTACTTATTATTAGGATTTACACTCTATTGGCTGACTAAAACCGTACTTTTCTACTCAACAGAATTTCTACTCTGTTGGCTGACCCAAATCACTTTTTCTACTTATTATTAGAATTTACACTCCATTGGATGATTAAAATCATAATTTTCTACTTATTAGGTTTTTTAATTACATTGGCTGACCAAGATCGTATTTTTCTACTTTTATCTACAAACCCATCTATACTGGCTGACCAAAGTTGATTTTTTCTACTTGATAAACTTTTCTCTATTTTGTCTGAATAAAGTTGTCGTTTTCTACTTATTATTACGATTTCCTTTCTCTTGGCTGACTAAAGTCGTAGTAGTCTACTTGTTCTTAAGATTTCCACTCTACCGTTTGCTTTTTTTAAAAAATGTTTCTGCTAGGATCTAAGGTGATAATAATAATGATGTAATATTATTTAGTTTTAAAACGAAAAATAGTATTGTCGGACTAATGACGTTGTCTTCTACTTATTAATAGGATTTCCACTTTATTGTCTGACCAAAATCGTACTTTTCTACTCATAAGAATTTCTACTATGTTGGCCGATCCAAACCACCTTTTCTACTTATTATTAGAATTTACACTCCATTGAATGATTAAAATCATAATTTTCTACTTATTAGGTTTTTTAATTACATTGGCTGACCAAGATCGTATTTTTCTACTTTTAACTACAAACCCATCTATATTGGCTGACCAAAGTTGATTTTTTCTACTTGATAAACTTTTCTCTATTTTGTCTGAACAAAGTTGTCGTTTTCTACTTATTATTACGATTTCCTTTCTCTTGGCTGACTAAAGTCGTAGTTGTCTACTTGTTCTTAAGATTTCCACTATACCGTTTGCTTTTTTTAAAAAATGTTTCTGCTAGGATCTAAGGTGTGAAAATAGTGGTCATTCTTTCAAGTAATTTTTCATCGGTTTTCAAAATAAAACGGGATTGGAAAAAACGACGATCTTTAACAGAAGTGACAAGGAATAAAATAGTTCGCGGTAAATCTCTTTCGCTTAGAGCTCACATATATGATGGCAGTAAAACCGATGATAAAACCGTATCACTTCCGTAGAATAATGCTTCGTAGCTAAAATCGTCGCGTTTTAAAAGCTAAAGTGTGCATTTTTTACGATGTAGGACAAGTTGAACAAGACGCTGGCGTGTCTTTTCTTGACAGCTTCATTCTACGTAATCTTCTTATTACAGCTTACTTATCTTTACTACTTTAAATGGACTTTATATATGTAGCCATAGACATGAAACTATTCCAGCGAAAGAGAAAGGAACTGAAAATTGAGTCCATATTTTCACACACAAGAATATATATTCTTCTCTGTTATCGCCTATTCAGATGGACATAAGATTTTGTGAATAACGGTAAAAGCCGATACTATGTGAAATTCCCGTGCAAGTTTATTTCTTGGAAACTCAATAATAAAGAGTATCATCGTCGATCCATCACATCAGCACTCTAGAAAATAGCAGCATCCTTCTTATACATTCTATGCTTGAAAATTCCCTTCGCACTCAGAAAAATACTTATTTTAAATAAAAACTTTTATTTTAATAATAATATATAATAATTCAAAGTAAAAATTTCTTTATATTAAAGAAAACTTTCTTTCTTTTAAAATAATTTTGTTTGATTCAAACAAAGTTTATTTGATTGAAAGAAACTGTTTTCTGGGTGCGTGAAAGTAAATAATAGTGAATTGGAAAATGATGAAAATTTTGAACAAAATTTTTCGTAATTTGAAACATATCTAATGTAAACATTTGTAGAGTAGAAAATATTTTATGAGTAAGCATTTCAAAGTATCTACTTTAATATTATCTCTACTCTGTGAGACGGAAGCCATAAAATTATATGTAGTGTAATGTGTCCGTAAACCTCCAGCAATAAAATCTCTGAATCGAACGAAGCAACATGCAGGCATTAATTACGCTTTACTCATTCAAACCTCAAACTGAACCACACTTAATTCCCGGATATTAACATTCGATGAATACTCGACCGTTCAATAATGATCGGCTTTTAAAAATCCGAGAATGACTAATATCAAACAACCCTTTCACACCAACCAATCGAAAACTGAATTAAACTCTGATAACTGAAATGAACATTTTTTCCATGAGAGAAATATTACATTTAGTGAAGGGGCATTTTCGTAATAAGTTAAATATCGGTGCAGTTATTAATCGTATAACAGCGATTCATTTATTTTAATCTAAAGTCTAACTGAAGTACGTAAAGAGTATTATAATTATTTCAAGATTCTAACAAAGGGAATTTTTTTGTGAGTGGGAAGAAGAGCTAAGAATAAGAAAAGTAAATGGTAAAATGAAGTTTTCTGTTCTTTTAAAGGATCAATGTGAATATTTTATTGGTGAAGAAAAGTCTATTATTAATGAACATTTAAATTATTCTGTTGCAGAAAGCACGGGCGAAGATGAGGATAACTTTGGGGGTGTGGGATCCCCTGATAAAGGGGGTGGTTACGACGTAGAATTTTACCATCAGGTGAAAATGTCCGGCAGTTCAAGGGGTAATTCCTCCACGGGGGGGTATCGACACGAGGTCGACCAACATCTGAACTTTGACCCTGAGGCTCCGCCAACCCCCCCTCCACAAGGCCAGTCCACAACTCACCAAACAATGCACTTTCTTGAAAAACCGGAGATCGATAAGAAAGTGAAGGTAAGAATAGGAAAAAGTTAATCAATTAATTAGATAATAAATCTGGCTCATTAAATTGTTATTATTATAAGGTATCATAACAAGTAATAACGTTCGGAAGCAGAACTTAAAAATAAAGAATTTAGAGGTAAATTCCTTCGCCTCCTCAATTGCTTAAAGAAATAAATTGAATATAAAAATTGAATGAAGGGTAAATGTTTATTTCTGTAATTGAAAGAAATCAGCTTGTTATCTTTAAATAAATAAAAAGATGGAAGAGAATAAAGAAATGTTCGACTTCCCACACAATTTAAGCCAATTTAAACCCTGGTGGATCAGAAATGGTACAAAAACTTGTTCTTCAGTGTAAACTGTGAAGTCCCTCCACTTATTCTATTGGCCTCTCGGAAACTTTGTAGCCCTTTTATATTTTATCGCGAGGAAAAAAAGTGTGCAAACGTTCAAAAGCTACTCAGAATTTTGCAACGAAATTTTCCATTTTGCACTATATTTACTAATTATGCATACTATTTTCAGAGAATATTTAACGTTTCTAGACAAGAGAAAGTAGAATGGCTTCTCTAAAATTATTCTGGAATTTGAGAAAGGTTTCAAAGAAAATTGTTGAAAGGGAATAAGTGAATTTAATATTTAAACTTCCGAATATGAAGGTTTGAGTAAACTTTTGATTTATATAATATAAGTGATCAAATGTTGAGATTCTAGTAAGTTTAGGCTTGTTTGTTTGAAAGTTAATTTCGTTTAGTTTCAGCTTTCTCTTCCCCTCTTTCGACTTAATTTCCTTTGAGACTAGAAACTTCAATGGTGAATAAGTTGGGTTTGACTTTGAAGCTAAATACTGACTCTTGTGTATAGCAATTTAGCAAAGTGAGTCAAACCTCACAATTAGCTGAGGTGTACAATTAGATAAATCGCTTTCTTAATCTATTGGTATTTAATACACATGAAATCTCTAAATTATCCTTGATTGGCTCTTTACAAAATTTAGAATCACGCGAAACCTACAAAATAATTATTAATTCCATTTCATTAAAACTTTTGAAAGTTTTTTCATTATTTATATACTGCAGAATATCTTCAAAACTAATAAATCATTCTGCCTTTTTAATTTCAACCCTAAAAGCACCTTTTTTACATACATAAGACATTTGAGAGATATATTGCCTATAAAAAGGGAAAACATAAGTACGGACTCAGTATAGTAATAACTGCAAAATTGCTTTAATTACACTTCCTATTTTGAGAATGACGCCCACTTGTCTGGAAATAAAACCACTTTATGAAATAGAAAAATTCCATAAACTGTAGTTCAACAAGGGATTAAATAACCAGCAGAGCAAATACCCTTAGAAGCATTTTTAAAACTCAATTACATGAAGTTGACGTCAACAACTTTCGAAAAATTGATTTTTATTTTATAAACTAACTTTCATTTTCTTTATTTCTAATATTCTCAATTAAAATGAACTCTCTAAGTCTGAATTAGAAGTTACTAATGAAATAGTGCCGATTCGTTTACTAATTCACTTTAGTAAGGGTGACTAAATCAATTAATCACCCTTACTAAATGAATTATTATTTTTTTAATGTGAATTAGTAGTTTTTAACTAATTGATAGTAAAAATGCTTACTAAAGTGAATTAGTAAACGAATCGGCACTATTTCATTAGTAACTTCTTACTAATTCAGATTTAGAGAGAAATTTCAAGAGCCGCGAGAATTCGAGAAATTGAAAAAGAACCTACTATATTTTTTAACCAAATTGAATTAATTGATTCAAAAATATACAAAAATTTTATTATTAAAATCTGATATTAAAAGCGAGAATGTTTCATTTTAATAACTGAGATAAACTAAAATAGAGATGTCAGTAGTCAAGGAAGGTACGCGCGAGACCATGCGGGCTGACTCTTATCTATCTCTACTACTTACTCATCGCTTTTGTCCCCTGATGTAGATAAATTAACATTGTCTCTACATATTAATAACTTTCTCTCCGTGAATTTGAGTCTTACACTAATTTCGTTATCTAATTGCAAACACAAAAGTTTTAAAATTATATATATATATACCTAACATTCATTTTTCTATAATATAAAATAACATTAGAATTACAAATCTCTACAGAATTTTAATCAATTTAATCTTCGTTGCTTCTAATAAAGTTTTGAATCGCAGCACTTTCAGTTTGATCAAATTTGAGAAATATGATTTCCTGCTGAAGTTATGTGAGTCACAATATTCAACTATTCAGGATTGACAATCATTCAGAATGACGGATACCTCTCTAACAAATGCATTTTTTGAAATCGGGTTTCTATTTTAGGTTCAGTATCAATTTTTCAAAAAATTGTATATTTAAAAAAAATAGATACTGCTAGTTTAATAATAAAAATAAAATATGAAAATATAGTTTTCTGTTAAAAAAAAAATTTATTTTAAAAAATCGCTTCTACATGAAAAATTTGAAATACAGTTTCTTTTACGTTTTCATAAGATATATATTTTGGTAGATGAATTGTTTTATATTGTATGGTGAGGAAGGGTAAAGTGACTGGCCCACACATGTTTTCTCGTAACAATTGACGTGTCAAGTTAAAGTGAAATGATTTCCAGAGAGGAAACCGAGAAAGGCGTGGCATTTAGGGAAGAACAGGGGTGCTCGAGAATGTATGAGACGATGATTAGCCCTCTTGGTTCTGGATGACGAGGAATCCGAAGGCCACCACTGACGATGAGTGTTTACAATGGCGCTCCCTAATTGTCAAGCAGCCACACCCTCGATACACATTGTCCATCATACGACTCCTTATACTCCTCTCACCCTTCTACGATAAATATTTCCTAATCCTAAACCCACATATGCAAACACAACTTCTCTATCTTTTGATCAAAACTTTTCAACTTCAGTTGTACTTTCAAAATATTGTAATTTATTTTATGAGAAATTAAACAGTATTAAGAAGTGTTTAAAAAGTTTTTAATCATGTAATTAAACAACAAATATTATAAGCTGAATGGTTTGGAAAATGGGGTATGAATTAGGGTAGGAAAGTGATTTGATGCACTTATATGAAAAGAATATAATATCCTCATTTTATTTGGTAAATTAACTTGGTATTGATCAAGATTGAAAATGTTTCCTCAATAAACATATAAGATGAAAATATCTATTCCCAGATCAGTTCCAATTACTTTCTCTAGACGAGAGTAATTCCCCAGCTTTTTCATATTTCCGCACCAAAGAGTGCAAGACATCAACTCGTTGGACAATGGCGAACCATTTCCCCTTTTAATTGATTCCCGCCTGCCGACCCTCCAGTTTTTATTCGTACAGTTCTGGCTGGCTATCTAGACCGTAAGGGATAACGGACTACGATCCGGAATGGCCCATGAAAAGTAGACTACTCGTAATTGGAAAGGAAGAAAAGTGGAAAAAGTCCAATCGAAATTGTAGTCATTTCTGCTTCTAAATCAGAGTCAATAAGAAGTTGCTAATGAATCTCTAATCGTCTTTTTATAATTCATGCAGTAAGGATTTTCATTAGTAATTAGTAAAAGATTCTGTCTAAGATTCTTCAAGTCACTTTAGTAATTTACATATTCAGTAATTACATAATTCAGTTATTTAATATTTACAATAATTTTTTTAAATCTTCTGATCCGCAAATAATAAATTATTTAAAAAAATATGAATTTCTTATGAAGTAATAGAGCCTATATTGGACAAAAGATAATTGTATTATCTATATTGTTTCAGAGGCACAGCATTCACGGTATGATGGATGAAGAAAACGTGATAAGGCCTCACCAAGAAATAGGCAGTATCACATACGAAGAAAAGCATTTTCTTTTAGCTGTTGAACGTGGAGATGTCGCTTCAGTTAGAAGGTAACGTCTATCAAAATTTATCATTATTAGAAAATATTTTTTGATCTATCTGATAAAATATTTTAATTAAACCGTTTGATTTTCAGAATTTTTTGTTAATTTCAAACATCATCTGCTCTAATTTTCCACTTTTTGTCTTGATGAAACAGATCATAGTTGGCAAACATCGACAGAGTAAAATTTTAATTACAATTTATTAGGTATTCACTTCGGTCTGTACACCTGAGCACATAGCTTCGTAGATGCAAAAATTACCCATTGCAATATTTTAGAACTAGCCGACTAGAATTATCAAAAACAGTTTGGTTTGCGATAAACAATTCGGTCGCATTTAATATTTCAAAACTACCCCTTGCATTCTTCCCATTTTCAAGGCTTTTTAAAATTAGGACACTTTCCGCTTCCTTAGACCTTCTGAATTTCGGATTTCTCTTAAAACCCTAAAACTACTCTTAAAATAAAAATATGTAAAAGCCGCTCTTTTCATATATCCTTTGAATGTATAAAAGACTAAAGATTGAATGCCTCATTATGAAACATCATGAAAGCTTCAAAGCTTTAAAAATAAAAATCATTCATGCCTTTAAGCTTGTAACTTATACCTCAAAGCACTAACAATCTCTTTAATTAAATTTCCCTTCATATACTTTGAATTAAATACTGTATTCATTAACTCTTTCTCAAAAGCTGACTCACTCATTTAATTTCATAAAAAAAAAGTAGAGAAATCACCACACCTTTTCGAATTAACTGTATCATCTTGGACAGTTTTTTCGTTGATAAATAATTCTAAAATTCAATGTTTGTTGGTTGTTTACACACCAGATTTAGTAGTGATGTTTTGAATGGCACCCTTAGTCACGTGCCCCAGAAAATTTCCACTGGGCGTAACCTTGACATTCAGGTAACCTTAACTAAGGTTCAATTGTCCTTATCGTTAGCCGCATTATTTACTCAGCTATTTACATCAGACAGATACCTGGTCGAAACTCGAAACGTAGTAGATGGTAGCTTTCCATCTATTCTTGTTGAGTTTGAGTTGAAGAACACAATTATCCTGGAATGCTCTAATTCTCGTGGAACGCATAACGAGGATAATTTCGAGAATACCAAAACGTCACGCAAGCTTGGGTGTATGGAGTGGACTAATTTAACTATGTGTACATTGCATGAAATCTATATAGTTAAAAAAGAGGGTGAGAAAGTAACTTTGAGCCTGCGGTGATGCTGCCTTTTATCGTTAATATAAACATAAAAGTTCAAGTGATTCCGCAGGTCAAAAGACCAAATGATTTAAAAATAGAAGGCTCTTTAAAAATGCAGACGTGTGCTTTAAAGTTCATCTACTGAGAATGCTTTTTCACGCTTTGTTGAAATTTCAAAGAGAGCAGACTTGAAAAATTACTTACCTGAATTTTTTATTTAGATGATTTGCATTTTTTAGGGATGTTAAATAGGTGCTTTCAAGTTTTTTATACTTCGAAAATTTGAAGGGTTTCGAAAATTCTGTCGCTTCTTGAGGACTTGAAAATTAGGTTGAAGTTGCAATTGTCTAGTCTGATGAACTTTTTTTTACTTATTTTGTTCTTACATTTATTGGATTGGGAATATCGAAAAGAGTTCCCAAAACTATTTTATTTTTATTTATTCACTAGCAGAAATTTTAGAGAATTTTAAAATATTTTAAGAAATTTCATTTGATTTTAAGGAACTTCAAGGAATTTTAAAAGTATTTTAAGGAATTTCACAGGATTTCAGGTAGAATTTCAGGTTTTGGAATTTCAAGGGATAAAAAAAGTTGTTAGAGGATTCTCAGAGATTTTGATTTTAAGGACTTTAATTGGTTTTTAAAATTGTTAAAAAAAGTTATCAAAAGGAAGTATCGGAGATTTTTATCGATTTCACTAGCTTCCAAGACACTTTAAAGATCTCAAAAGATTTCAAAAGATTTTCAAGATAAAATTTTAAGATATCTTAAAATAAAAAATTCATTTCGCAAGTAAAATTATCTTACAAAAGACACTTAAGGGAATTCTCAAAGACAATTTCATGCCGAAATATTAAAAAGCTTTGTCGCAATAACGAAATTACGGCTGGGGTCTTTAACGACCCCATGAGGACCTCAACGTTTTATCAAAGTAAGGAAACTTTTCAGGGTTAATTTTATTTAAGAAGTCCAAATACAGGTTTAAAATATTTTTAAAAAATCTCTTAAAATTACAAAAAATCTTTTAAAAATCATAAAAATTCTCTTAAATTTTTTTGAATTTCTTCAAATTCCTTCAAATCGTTAAAATCAGTTAAAATTTTTTGAAATTTTGTGAAATTTCTGAAAAAACCTTTTGATAACTCTTTTCAACTCTTTTGAATCTCTAAAATCAATCAAAATCTCTTAGCATCTCCTGAAATTTTTTATCAATTGAAATATATTATTATATTATAATATTATAAAGTTAAATATATAAACCTCTTAAAATCCTTTTATAATTTTTGAAATCTTATGAAATCTTATGCAATTCTTTGCAATTCCATGAAATTTCTTAAATCTCGGGCAACACGGTAAATTTTTTCTAGTAAATAAATAAAAATTTTGGATATTGGGAGCTTTGGAAACTTTTTTTTTTATATTTTTATTCCAATAAATGTAAAGAATGTCGTCAGACTATACGTCTGAAACTTCAACCCAATGACTTGAAAAATACTAATAATTTCAGCTGAAAATGTGCTGTTACAGAAAGCTGCAAAGGGCTCGGGACGAAAACTACATTAACGTCAAATGTGTGGATCCATTAGGCAGGTCTGCACTGCTAATGGCAATAGACAACGAGAATTTGGAGATGGTGGATCTGTTAATAGAGTTTAAAGTCGATACTAAAGATGCTTTACTTCACGCGATTTCTGAAGAATTTGTCGAGGCAGTGGAGGCCCTCCTCGACAATGAGGACAGCATAAGAAAAGAGGGCGAGCCACACGTAAGCAGCTCTGTATCGTCCGCTTTGCCCGTTCGTAGACTTGTGCGTAGCTGAAAACGTCTCTAACATTTTCTGATCGCCCTGATCGATGCCATTTTCTGTATAGATAAATACAATTAATTATCTTTGACCAGTAATTGATTAAATAACTGACTTGATATTGATACTGAATTGATATGATGCATTATTGAATTAGAGACTTGAGAAAGAATAAAAATGTTTTGTATGCAATGTCTGAAAGCTTTATTTGCATGAAATGAAGGAAACGGCAGAATCTTGTGGCTTCAAGAAAAATCAATAACATCAAAAGCCCCATCGTGACTTTTATCACAGATTATTATATTGTAGTAAAATAACCAGAAAATTGATATCAGAAATTAATAGTCTACCTGCACAATTGCATACTTTAAAGTTACTGCATTATATATAATTGTACAAATAATCATTTGCCCCCAAAGGATGCTTTCCATGTAGAATTTTTTCTCAAGGTATGAAAAATATGTTGCTTACACTGAATGTATTTGTAAGATCAAAGCAATGGTTAAAAGGAAAAATGCATGTAATGCATGATAGCAGATAAATGTTTCATTCACAGGTCCGAGGCTAAGAAATCTTAAAAATGAAAAATTTATGTTTGAAGATACAAAAATAGATCACGAAAATTTTAAACTTTTATTGCTCAACGCAAACGATAATTTATGTTTCCGATCTAGGATATAAAAGTAAATCTCTTTCATCAGAAGCTGATCGTAAAGCGGAAAATGTAAACGTTGCTCACGAGAAAAGAGATGGGCGTTTAATTTTGCTAGCAGGTGCAACATTTCTGGTGGATGATGAAAAATGAAGAAGTTCTAGGTCGGAATTTAATCGATTTTAAAGCCAATCAATCCAGAGGGTTCAAACCAGTGCAGAAGTGAAATTATTCTTAATATATTATAAATATCGATTTGGACTACTTTTGATATGTGCATGTTAAGGAAATGATCAATTGATGAATTAAAAGGCTATTCGAGAAAAAGTCACGACAGAGGCTTACTTTGAAATAACGTAATTTAAATTTACAACCGCTTTTTAGAGCTGGGAAACTTTAGACCCGGATACCGCAACTTTCACGCCGGATATAACACCTCTGATCCTCGCGGCTCACAGAGATAACTACGAGATAATAAAGATCCTTCTTGATCGAGGATCTACTTTGCCAGTGCCTCATGACGTTCGTTGCGGGTAAGATTTTCTAATGTGAAAAAGGATTTGGCGAAAGGTTGATATTAAAGATTAATATTAAATATTTGGTAATCTTTTGTTGACAGTTGTGATGAGTGTGTGTCATCGAGAAGTGAGGATTCGCTTCGACATTCCAGGAGTAGAATAAACGCCTATAGGGCATTGGCATCACCCTCATTAATCGCCTTGTCCTCCAAGGACCCCATTTTATCGGCCTTTGAACTCTCCTGGGTGCTTCGACGTCTTTCCTTTCTTGAACACGAATTCAAGATCGAGTACCAGGTGAAGCTCTAAATAAAATTTTATTGCATTCACTGAAATTTTCAGGAACCGTCACTGGAACTACTGACAATTTCAGTGAATTTTCACTAAGAATCAGTGGAATTTGATAGATTCAATTTTAAGCAGCAATTGATGTTAGGAACACTTTTTGTTAGGAACTTCTTGTCGACTTAGTCCTTTTTCTATACTCTTCCTAGATTATTTTATAAAATAAGAGATAAAAAGAAAACGAAAGAATCTTTCATTTACCATTTTTCTTATCAGTCTCAAATGCCTTATATTTACTCTAAAGAGAAATCATAAAACGCAGAGTTCATTTCTTAACTTTTCATAAAGATGACTTTGGAGAGTAATAAGATTTGTGCTTCAAATTGTCGTTAATAATCTTAAAGGAAATTTTGGTCTTCTCAGGTTCTCTTAAAGTTACGGTGCGCTGCTTTAAGTTAGTTGATGGCTTCTTCACTTTTACCCATACCATCTTATTTTCTCACCATTTCTGCATTTAATTGGCGAAAGATTAAGGACTCTTCACAAACTAGGAGATTTATATGATTTATTTTATTATAAATCGTACAACACTTAGATAAAAGCAAGCACTTTTCTATTAAGTTACATCATATCTTTTTTGTGCCTTTTTTGTTTCTTTCTTCCTGTTCCATTCATTAACGTGAAATATAGCGTGAGATTCTTTCGCAGCTATAAAAAAATTAAAAGATTTTTTTTTAATTTCTGAGAAAGTAGTAACTTATTATATTTTCAACAATGAAAGTTATATACATTTCAAACTTTCTTTGTATGTAACAAGCAAAAAATGAGCGTAAAGAGCAAGGTTTGAAAACCCTCAGGCGAGAGATGCCATTTATTTTAAAATGCCTCTGGTCCTGCTAGATTTACTAGTGCTCAAGACATAGTAATTAGATGCAGTTAACCGAAGTGCATAAAGACTTTTAAATAAGCATTTAAAAAAATACAAAAATAAATTAAACCAAGGCGATCACGTCACATCAGATTTTTTTAAAATGATAACTAAGGAAATTTTAAAGCCAAATCTAAAGAAAATATATATTTATGAATTTGATCAAGAAAAACAAGAGCAATTGGTTCAAATTGAGACATTTTGATGAATAAAGACAATAAAATAGATAAGGCTCTAACAGTTTCCTAAAGAGAAGATAATAATAATTAGAATCTCCCCTCTAAAGGGAATGAGTCTGGGAATTGGTTACCCGTGAAATCGGTCTCTTACCCTCTCGTCACACGCATGACTTTCATTGACCCAAGAAAAGTCATTGGGTTTAGTGTCCCAATTTCAGTGTACTATGCCTTGTTGACTAACTAAAACCGCCTCCATCCAGGTTGCAATTTATGCGCAATAAATTTACACACAATGAAAAATATGGTGGGATCATCCACCTTTATTATACTTTATTACCTCACTTTTAATTTATTGTTATACTTGAAGTATATAGTTATTGTCAAGCCCTACCGCCAACATACATATTTTATAATATATACATATATCATTTGCATAACACGGTAATATTTCTGAGATTAGTAACATTTTATATCTTTTTCTGGATGAAGCTTAAGAAAGAGCTTAGAAATACTTATGGAGAGATTTATGTAGAAACTAGTAGAAATTTACCGTGCATTACTTGGGACTTTACGATATAAGAACGAACGCGCGCAATTTTTTTTTTAAATTTGAGGTTTACAGGAATTTAAAAACTTAACCAATTTTAAAACACAATATATATTTATAAAAAATGTTTCCTTATATTTTATAAATTAAATAATTACAACATGTGTTTTGCTTTATAAAAAATAATAGTTGTCAACTTGTATTCAAAATTAACTACGTTTACAGCTGTATTGATGTTTAATTATGGTTTTTTTCTGTCTAAAAAAAATACCAGATTTATAGTTGTTTACAGTATTATTTAATTGAAATAACCGACTAATTAATTATCATGAAATTAATTAATTAGTCATTATAAATTACGGTAATCATGTTTTATTCAAATTAAATATAATAAAATCAAAGAGATTTTTAAAGATTTTTAAGGATTTAAAAATATCGCGATTTCAAGACAATAAGAAATTTCAAGAGCTTTCAAGAGAGTTTAATATATTTTTTTTAATTTCTAAAATATTAGGTTTAAAAAGTATTTTAAAAAACTGAAAAAAATAACTAAGTTCGCAGTTTCAAAATATCTTAAAAAATCCGCAGGATAAATGTATGACGTCCTATGAAATTTGATTCCGATAGCTTGAAGGATGACTATTCGAAACAAACACATAGATATTCAGTTAACCCCATGATTAAGTGATACGAGTTTAGATCTTGTACCTACAATCTATACTAGTTTATAGTTTACTCTAATACTTAGTTTGTATATAATCGACAAACTGTTATCCAGGAACTTAGAAGACAATGTCAGGACTTTGCCACTGCCTTGCTGGACCATACGAGAAGTTCGAAAGAACTCGAGATTCTCCTAAATCATGACCCACATGGTCCTGCTTTCGAGCATGGGGAAAGGATGCACCTGAATCGCCTCAAGTTGGCTATCAAACTTCGACAGAAAAAGGTAATGAGCTGGAAACTTGGCAACATTCATTATCTCTATTAAAATCTCGATTATTACTCTCCCCTCGCTCGATCGATAGGAAACTCATTTCCTAAATCGTTGAAGCTTCAGTAATCAAAAACTAATGGCTTGCCATATAATGCAACTTCATTTTTGTCTTGAAATTTTTAATCTCAATAAATGTGCAATTCTTTTAAACTGCTTACACGTTTTCTAGGGTTTAATTCTTTATTGAGATTTGATACTAATTTGATTTTTCGTTTAACTCTTTTTTCAATGGAATTGCTCCTTGTTCTTTTTTTTAATTTAAATAAAAGCTACACTTTTCATTCCCCTGGATTTTGGAAAGTTTAGTAAAGAATTTACTTTTCCGATTTTCCAAATCCCACAGATTTCCTTTATCCCTAGGAATGTGTAACAGGATAATTTGAGGGCGTTTCTGTATATTTCAGTTCGTCGCGCATCCGAATGTACAGCAATTGCTGGCATCGATTTGGTACGAGGGCCTTCCAGGATTTCGCAGGAAGAATATGTTTCTTCAGGCTGTGCAAATCGTTAGAATTGGGATGTTCTTCCCATTCTATAGTGTAGCCTACATAATCGCCCCTCACAGTTCAATCGGCCAAACAATGAGGAAACCGTTCATCAAATTCATATGTCACTCTGCTTCCTACTTCACATTTCTATGTAAGTTGTCACTTTTTTGAGAAACATCATTTTTCTGATGCTATCTCAACACCCATCAGATTCTCCATATCACTTCTTCCTTCCAGAATATATTACATTACCATGTATTATAAAAAGGAACATTTTTTCAATTTGCGTAAATATATTTTTATTATTATTATTTTTAGACAAAAAAAATAATTTTAGCGTTGTAATTCCTTTCATTCATTGAAATTGAGATGAGTCACGCTTTTCCGTAGCCAACCTATTATTAACATTTGGTAACGATTCTGAAAGGTATTTGTAAACTGTTCAAAACATGCAGCTAATGTTTAATTTCAAGACGTGCTGAAATCTGAAATTCCACTCGAAACACATAGAAAATAACAGCATAATCAAGGAAATCTTCAATCTTCTATATATTCACTTTATCTTTCATGGGAATAGATTTGTCTTCATTTGACATCTTTACCTTCATTATTTTTATTTTAAAACTAAAGTGAAGGATTCTTAAGTGAGTAAAATTTCCTTAGTATAAATTACCATGGCTCTTGAATCTTAATTGAGAACTAATGTATCCAATCTGACTATTTTATGAGAGCCGCCAAAATTCAGAGTATTTTACTGTAGCAGCTGGAAGTAGAACTTCTATAACGAACCAACCGGAAGGTCGGCATGACTCATTACGTTCCCATTTCTCCATCCAAGCTCAAGATTCTTTGACTTCTGCGAAATAAAAAAAAAAATGTTTTCTTATTCCAGTCATGTTAATTTTGGCAAGTCAGAGGATAGAGAGCGTAATTGGTATTTGGATGGGACATGTCTTTCCCTCTCAAGAACATGATCCAACGCCAACAAAGAGGGGTGCAGCTCCAACTATAGTTGAATGGTAAGAACCTTTATTTAAAAAAAAAATAATAATAATAATAATACAATAAAATAAATTACATCCCTGCAAGAAAATGTTTAGTTTAAACTTTTTAAAGTTATTCAAGGGAGATTTTCGCAAAGTAAATGCCTTCTTTTATAGAGTTTCAGATCGTAAACATAAAAACGTTTTATTCGCCTTAATGGGTTCTTTACTAGATTAAGAAACAAAGAACTTTTTCAGTAAAAGTGAAACTTCATCCAGTGAAACAATCAGAAAAAGTTTCAAGAATTAAGAGTAAAATTTTTGGTGAAACGATAAATATAGATACTGAATTTTTAATCGTTCAGCTTTAATGGTACATTACTTGTTGCAGAATATTCGGTGCATTAACCAGCAATCATTTATGCAATTGTGCAATCGATGTAAATTGAAATTCGAAATTATGTCCTCCTCGTTAAACACTGAATTTTAATTTCTGCAATATGGAGGTGCCTTCAAAATTATTTATGCTTTCCAACTGGGAGGAAATTATTTTTTTTCAGATAAAATATCTGTTAAATTTTGTATTCAAGAAGAACACAGGTTGTGAAATTGGAAAATGTAATTTTTTTAATTAAATGACGAATATATTATTAAAAAAGAGGTAGCTTTTTTTATTAAAAATGTTTTAAGAGATTTCAGAAGTATGCAAAATAATTCCGAATTTTCAATTTTTTAAATATAAAAATTTGTAATTCGTTGTCTACTTTCAGGAATCTTAATCAGTTTCATGATATTCCTTGAAACCCCTTGAACACCCTACAAAATCTAGTGAAACTTCTTTGAATTTCGTAAAATCAATTGATATTCCATAATTTTTCTTAAAATTCCAGAAATATTAACAATATTACTAAAAAATATTAAATAAAATCTTTTAAAATTACTCAAAATCACATGAAATCTTATGGAATCTCAATAAATCCCTTAAAATTCCTGAAAATCCAATTAAATTTCGTAAAATGCTGTGAATCCTTTAAAAGTCCTTAAAATTACTAAAATATTTAAAACCCTATGAAATCTAATAAAATCTCTTAAAATATGTACCTGGAAATCCAATGAAATTTCGTAAAATCTTTTAAAATTACTTAAAATACCACAAAATACCGTCAAATACCTAAAAATTATTTAAAATCCCATGAAATCTCTCAGATGTTCCTAAAATTACTTAAAATTAAAAATATCGTTAAATACTTAAAATTACTTAAAATTTTATGAAATTTCTGAAAATCATAATAAATTTCAAAAATTTCCTTTAAGGGGAGGTGCGGGTTTTGCACTTTCAAAAAATAGATTTTTTAATTTTTGCATTTTCTTGTGGAACAACATTTCAGAAATGTTGTGTCAAAATTTCAAGTAAATTGAAGTCTTCCCTCTCGTCGTTTTTTTTAAGGGTGTCTTCCACTTTTAAATGGGCGAAAATCCATGAAAAATCGCTATTCTGACTTTAAACGACTGCCAACAACTAAAAAAAAAAAATAAATAAAAAAATACGTTGGGGGGAGGAAGAACATATATTTTAACGAAATTTATTTGGTTTTTTGGTTTTTTGTGTCAGATAATTCTACACTGACATATGTGTCTCACCGCAAATCATGTTTTTTGAAAGGCGTCTTCGAAAATATTCTATTACCAGCTTATTTCTCAATATTTTTGTACCAAAATTTTAGAAAATGTTCTTCTGAAATTACTCTATAATATTTAAAACATTGAAATAAATTTACTTTTGCCATATCTCCAAAAAAAATTCATGAAAAAAGCGTTTTTTTAAGCCATTATACCCGCACCCCTCCCTTAAATACAGCGAAATCCTTTAAGATTTCTAAAATTTCAATAAATTTCGTAAACTGCGTATTCTCTGCCTTAGTATAACATTTTTGAAAGCAATCGTTTTGACAACGAAAAGAATCTGAAGACAGTTTTAAAATTCAGTACATTCATACAATTCGCGCAATTTCCAAAAAACCAATCAGGTTTTCGACGAGAATGTGTTCGATATTTTCGAGCTATATGGTAACATCACCTTTTTAAGATAAGATGGTTCCACTCTGAGTTAGAGCAACTTCATAAGAAGGTCAGGTATTTTCGATAAGGCGATCTTGAATTTAAGTACCGCTTTCATCAATTTCTGATTTCATGAATGTGCAGGTTGATATTGGCCTGGGTTTCCGGACTGATTTGGTCTGAGGTAAAGCAATTGTGGGATGTGGGCCTTGAAGAGTACGTGAACGATATGTGGAACGTGATCGACTTCGTAACGAATTCGCTGTACGTGGCGACAGTTGCACTGAGGGTGGTTGCTTACTATAGGGTACAAAAGGAAAATGAGGGTCGCGAACACGGTTCCATTATAGAACTTCAACGAGAACAGTGGGACACGTGGGATCCGATGCTTATCTCTGAAGGACTCTTCTCAGCTGCCAACATTTTCAGGTTCATTATTATCATTTATGTATTCCTATATATTATCACTATAAAACTTCCCTTCACTGAAAAAAAAGGATCTTTGAATCAAAGAATATTTCTTTGATTCAAATAAATGGTCGGTTAGAATATGGCCGAAGAAATATTTCTTTAATTCGAAGAAATATTTTTCTTATATCAAAGGAATATAATTATTAAAACAAAGAAAAGTTTATTTGACAGAATGGAATATTTTTTAAACGAGATAAATATTTTATTAACTATAAGAAATAAATATTCGATGTAAAGAGTAATTTACTGAATATAAAGAACTATAGCGCTGCTTCAATAAAATAATTATTTCATGCAAGTAAATATTTCTCGGTTAAAGTCAAAGTTTTTTTGATATTAGTATATTTTTCTTTTTGTAAAAGAAGCTTTCTATAAAAGAGAAAGAATATTTCTTTGAAAGAAAGTTCTAAGATATGCCATATTGTTCGGATTAAATAATTATTAGAGTGAATGAAGGTTTTTTCCATACAAAGACATATATATATCGAATGCAATAAATATTTCCTCGATTTAAATACAAAAAATGTTTGTGGGCCATGCTATACAAAGTTGAGTAAAAATAATATTTTTTTGGATGAAGCGTGTCAGTTAATTAGAAAAGATATATCTTTCTATATGAGAGAAATATGTGTTTGGAATAATATTTCTTGGAATATTTTTTAGAATATTTCTTGAAATGCAACAGATAAACATTTAATCGTGCTGAATATGATTTCAATTGGAAAAAATATTTAATCAATTTAGCCATGTCAAAAAATTTAATAAAAAATATATTCTTTTGAAGGAAATGTATATTATACAGTTATTTCAAAAATATATTTCTTTCTTCGAAAGAAATATTTTTTTGATACATCTCCTTTCAGTTTATCTAATGATATAAATATTTATTTCAACTAAATAAATTAATATTCATTTTAATGAATTGCTTAATTTATCTAAAGAAATCCTTTATTTAAATAAACATATCTTCTCCTTATGTTAAAGAAATATCTCATTAAATCAATTAAAATTCCTTTAAGTTATCTTCATATTTCTTTCACTCAAAGAAATATAATACTTAATCCAGCATAAATGAATTATGTGATTTAAGTACACATATTTTTTATTCAAATAGTCAAATTTATTGAACTTAAGAAATATTTCTTCAAGCGTAAAAGTTAGATTCAAGAAATCTAGGCTCCTAGTTTCCAAGAAACCATTTTATTGACTTAAAATACTTCACATTTACAAGCAGAGAAATATTTATTTGTATTAAAGAAATGACATGTAAAGAAATAATTTCTTTGAGTCTATGCCTGAGTTTTTTGTCATACAGTAATATTTAATTGCATTAAGTAATAAAATACTTTAATTCAAAGAAGTGTTGTCAAAGAAATGCATTTCTTTGAATCCAAAAATCTTTTTTTTCAGTGTAGAACCGAAGAAAGTATTAAATATTAAAAAAGTTTACGGCTGTTTGTTTTATCATCAAAGTTAGAGTAAGCCTTCACTCTCGTATATTATTTGTATAAAAAATTCGTCTATATAAATTTTAAGCTTATACTTTCGAATTTTTTTAAAAACAGCTCCTTGAAACTAGTCTACATATTTTCCGTGAATCCTCACTTGGGTCCTCTTCAAGTGTCTCTCTCAAGAATGGTGGTGGATATCATGAAGTTCTTCTTTTTATACGTTCTGGTTCTCTTCGCGTTTTCCTGTGGTATGTGGAGAATGCTCAACTTTTTTACATGTTTAGTTTACGATTTTTTATTTTTTACTTTAAGAGCTTTTTTATCGCTTCGGACTTTAGGGCTCAATCAACTTCTATGGTATTATGCGGATTTGGAGAAGAAAAAATGCCCAACTGCATCGCCTTATCCTCAAAATGCAAACGTGACGAACATGGATCCAAATGCTTGTATTGTCTGGCGAAGATTTGCAAAGTACGTCTTATACGATGAGCAATTTTTTAATTTGATATCCGAGCTATTTTTAACTATTTAATATTGTTTTAAATATAGAAGAACTCAATCGAACTGAATATCAATCCACAGCAAGTTCCACATTGGTCAGCTTTACATGTGTATATTTTCAATTTTTGCACTCGAGGCCCAATGTGCCGAGTAGAGAAAAACTTGTGGTTGATTCAAGACCAAAATAGCGAATAATAGAAAGCAATTAAATGAGAATGGGGATACATGTAATGGATCATTCTGGAAAAAAATGGGTTTGAAACCTCAGCAAAAAGTTCGATTCCCATTCGACTCGTTTGAAATAGCTCAATTATCTGCATTCGTTTCTTTTAATACATCTTTTTTTTCTTTTTACAGTTTTTTTGTCGCTCAGAATCAATAATATATCATTTATTTTTCTAAACAGCTTGTTCGAGACCATACAAACGCTTTTTTGGGCTGTTTTTGGATTGATCGACCTTGAAAGTTTCGAATTGGATGGCATCAAAGTCTTCACTCGATTCTGGGGGATGCTTATGTTTGGGACCTATTCCGTCATCAACATTGTCGTTTTACTGAATCTCCTCATCGCGATGATGAATCACTCCTACCAGCTAATTTCGGTATTATGAAAATTTGCACTCCCTTCTTCTAATTAATTCTAAAACTTGTCATCAGCTTATTCATTTAAATTAAATTATTCATTTACTAATTAAAAATGAGTCTGATAATTCGGAAATTAATTTTTACAGGAACGGGCGGACGTCGAGTGGAAATTTGCCAGAAGTAAACTTTGGATCAGTTACTTTGAGGAAGGTGGTACTGTTCCTCCACCCTTCAACATAATTCCTACACCAAAAAGTGCCGGATACATCTTAATGTGGATTTATAAAAAACTTTGCGGCCACAGTAGAGCAGCGAAGAAGGAACACATGCGAACAATCAGGGTTAGCATTGTGTTTATATTATTATCCTCAGGGTATTCAATAACTTGTAAGGGAGAAAATGATCGACAACGTTTTTCTTTCAGAGAAGAAAAAGCATATGGAAAATTCTAAGGATTACAGATCTCATCACAGGAGCAATTCTCTTTTTCCAGAGAAAAAAGCAGCAGGGACTGGAGCGAGATTACCGGTATCAGGGCATTATGAGGAATCTTGTGAGAAGATACGTAACGGTAGAGCAAAGAAAAACTGAGGGTGAGGGTGTCACTGAGGACGATGTCAACGAAATCAAGCAGGACATCAGCGCCTTCCGATGCGAGCTCATCGAGATCCTCAAGAATTCAGGGATGAACACCTCCACTGCATCCGGAGCCACTGGTAAGTTTTAAAAACATGTTTTTTATTTTTTATAGTATTCCAATCATTATTCTTATGTCACCCAAATCTTTAATCATCTTCCATAGTCTTTCTATAGATATATGAAACCTGGAATGCAAGATATTTCAGCACCTAATCCATTTTTTATTAATTTCTACAGTACACGACTCGCTGCAATTGGTACTTCGCCCTAATTTAATTTACTTATAATTTCTTTTCGTTATTCTTCATTTCTTTCGTAGTTCCTTTAGTTCTTTCCTTGGTTTCTGTTTGCCTTGTAGACGGTAGCGTGAAAGAGTTGTCCATAGGTGCTGGAGGCAAGAAGAATCGTCTCAAGGAGCGAAGGCTGATGAAGGGCTTCATCTCAACACAACCCTCTGGAAGTGGATCTCTACCACCAGTTTCAGAGTTTGTAGCATCCCTCGAACAAGCTCAAAACGACGAAAAATCCAATGAGCTTTTTGGAAGTACTCTCAGTGCTATTTTTGGATCTGGTACCACTTCTAAAAAGCATCCTCATCATACCAGCACCAATAGTGTCCCAGGACTTGGAACTGGAGTCAGACCAAGCAGAGAATCAAGATCCGGATCCAGAAAGAGGCGGTGGGGGACTATTATCGAAGCTGCTAAAGCTGGAAGAGTCTCCAGACTGATTGGTAATAATGAACAGTCTATAACTTATTTTTCCAACCTTCTATTGTAAATTTCGATTCACAAAACTTGGAAACTGATAAACTTATTTGAACCTACAGGAAGATCACGTTCGGAGGATTCGGTCTATTCTCCAGGTTCTGATGATGGTGGAACTCGATCAGAAGGATCTTCAGATTCTAAATCTTCCTTGGACGCCCCATCGCAGGATTCCCATCCTCATCATCCGCATCATATTCAGCATTCAAATCAATCTGAAAGCCACAACGTGTTCGTTCAAGGCCTCGGCCCTGCCCTTGCAGCTTTGAAAAAGAAACGAAAAAAATTCTCAGCCTCGAGAGCCTCAACACCTTCCATGTCAAGTACTGTCAATCCTGTGGAAAGTGTTGTGCAACCAATTGCTTCGGTTTTGGCATCGAGAATGTCAAAATTACAATTGCAGAGAGCAAGTAGTGTTCCTACTCGAAGTCCTGATCTCGCCATGCAGTCGATTCCACCTCGAAGTCACGAGGTCACTCAGAGCCAGCAACCAAGTTTAGATGCTGCAGAATCCATTAGTCCAAATGATCAAGGTGTGTAAAATTTTTATGGGTTTGTAAAATTTCTCTTTTTAAAGCCTCGAGAAACATTGCTACAGGGTCTTTGAAAGCAGAGATTTTTAAGTCTGACTTTCGCACAGCTTGGGCTTTAAATGTGTAAAATTGCAACACTAGATTTCTATCTATCGTGAATAATATTTTTCGAAGTAATTTTGTACTCCTGTCTTACTAATGATTAGTATTGTGTTTTTGTTTAACTTTTAATTGAAAATAGACAGCGAAACAATAAATTATTGCACGTTTAACTTCTGTAACTTCAATGTGATCAAAGTACGAATGAATTAAATATTATATTAAAACAATTTATTAAAATAATAATAGATTAAAATTTATTTTCGAGACATTTTATATTTGAAGAGTATTTTACAAGAGGTATATTTTTTTAACAGTACTTTAATATCCATTTAGGAATATTTAATTATGTTGGATACAATTAGGTTGAGTCCCTTGTGCTCGGCAGTTTAACGAAACATTCCTAATGAATTAATTAGATCATTAAATTGCAGATAAAGTAAGTGTTAACGATATTAACTAGCCTGGACTATTTAAAAGGATTTGAAAATAAACACGAATAAATGGTTGTATGACATACAAATTAAATATGAAAAAATAATGGATTTAAGTAAACACATAATATTATAACTTTTACTATGTACTGAAATAGTAGAACGTTACTTTATTCTTCTTATATGAACTTCATTTTTAATTAATAATTACATAATTTTTTAACCAAATCCTAAATAAGTTTCGATAATCCTGCTAAAACTATACTTTTTATTTCACAATCCTGCATCTGATTACAACTACGCATTTTTTTCTCTCTTAACAACTGCATTATCGTTTGCTGCACTAACGCACTTTTAGATTCGTCCTCGTATTTCGATTGAGTCTACGAGGTGCTGGATGACATTCCAGGTATGTCAGTTAGCACTGTTCGATTAACGCCATCCACAACTGAGGAGAGTGTTCTCAATTTTGGTACATTGTCAACGGCTCTCAAGAAAAATGGCTCAGCAACACAATTGCAGAGGATTCTTCCAGGCATCGATCCAATCGCTGGACATGACACGACATCCGGTTGGCTTTGATGAAGGTACGAGATCATTAAACCTTCAGGACGCTCTAGTAGTTAATTACTAATCGGATTGTCCGATTGACCCTGCGGCTACCAAAATGGTGAGAAAGTTAAGGGATGAGGTGCATCGAAACCTCATCATCAGTAGACGCACAATGATGCCTTCGTGATAACGTGCTTCGAGGCTGCGCTGTCCATGAAATTACGAAAACTATTCTCCGGTCTGATGCAGTTCTAGTCTCACTTTTCTCCTTTTTATATTGACGATTATATCATTGATTATTATATCATTTACGAGTATAAACATCAGAGTGGTCAAAAACCCTTTAATTTTTTATTCTAAGATGAAAGAAAATGATCTTGCGTGATATTTCACTATTTTTAAATTCTGAAATAAAGAATCAATAAAGTGAAGTTACAGAAATGAAATATTATTTCTTCGGTGTACGATAAACGCGCCCAAAGTTGAAACACATTTTTTGTTTAGCTCAACAAATATCAGGGACCATTTTTTCACCAAGAAATATACTGGGGCACCATTTTAGAAAAAAATACACTCGATATATGCACGGAAAGAGCTCTATGGTTGTCACAACCATAGCAGTTTTTTCCATGTAATTTGCTGTTTTTTTTTTTAATTATTTAATTGGATAGTAAGCACAATATCATGGATGTCGAAAATTTAAATAAAAAATTTCGTATAAAATTTGAAACTCGAATGAAAAATGAAAAATCGAATTTATCGTAAAATGATTGGTGTAATGTTGTAAAATATAAACTTAGATATTACAAACACATGACACAGAATTCTGAAATTTCTATAGAATTCTCTCGAATATAAATTTTATTGGGTTCTCACATTTTCTTTAAAATTTGAGGAATTAGACTAATTAGAGATAAATTCTATAGATATTCGGACGGACAAGTAAAATATCAAATGAAATGATGATAGTGAAATGATAATGAAACTCTAGTCATGAATTCTATGGAAATTCTGTTTCTTTTTTAAGTAAAAATCCTTGATAATCTTTTGTAACAAAAAATATTATAAAACATTATTGTAACTATCAGTATAGTTACGGCTACTGCCATAAGGGGAACTTCGCTTGGACCGGTAGGAGATAGTAAGATAATAGAGTGAATCAAAAGCTCCAACAATTAGTGAAATAAACTCAAAGGCGATAATTGTAAACGTTAGGTCTATTCTTAAGCAGTTTAGCTTTCGTTTATTGAATTTTTTAATTACTGTTGCTAAAGATGTCTTCACTTTAGATTATTCTGAATATGATGTACAAAATTGGACGTAGAAAATACGTATAATTCTGTGCATTAATTTCGTATCATATTTTGAAAATAGGCATTAAAATGACACTCTGATTTTTCAGCTGATAACGAAAAATCATGGAGATTTTTTTACATCGAGAGTATCTCGACATTTGCATTTAAATTATCAATATTTTTACAATGAAATTTGCCTAATACAAGATTTTATTTTTAGATTTTCTATTTGCATTTCTCCGCTCTATTTTCTGCAATTTTATTACTATTCATAATGCTCTCTATCCTCTTTCGCTCTCTTCTTCATTATTTCATATGATTGAAAATTGTGTTACATTGCTCAAAACCATTTTTGAAATACATAGTCTTTATTAAAATCTCAAATTCCTTAATTTTAAACCAAATTAATATGTTTATTATAGTATTCTATAAGTTTCTTTTCAAATGATTACTTTTTCGTATGAACTAGAAAAGTTTTGTAAAAAAAGAGAGAGAGAGATTATATAACGAGAGCTTATGAAATGTGAAGATAAAGAAATTTTTTAAACTACTATTTTTTCTTAAGAAAGAATTCGATAAATGAAGTCTCATGACCAACTTCCTATTATACACGTAGCATAACCGATTAGAGATGCGAAAATAATTAACAGCTCCAGGGAAAAAAATATCAAGCAGAAGATAATATGACATTAATTAAAAAATTTATTTCATTATTATTATCCCTCGAATAATGTCAAAATAATCTCATCTATAAGATAAAAAATGAATAGGCTATTCAAATTATTTATTACAAATAATATATAAACATATATCATGTTTTCTTCTTTTGATATTTTTATCGTGCACAGGTGCTTAGATATTGTGTATAATTAAAATAAAAATATTAGTATTTATCACTTAAAATACAGCAATTTTACTAGCACGCTGTTGGGTCCACTAATACAAAAAAGCGAGATATTGAGATTACATTTTCTCTGGCCCAAACAGCGCCATAAACTATAACCGTTAAGATTATAGATGTATATATGAAATTCTTATTTTACACATGGATGTAAACCAGAAAAGAATATTCGAGAAACTGACAAAAAGTCGTACTTGCGATTGTTTCTTTTACATGAAAACGGATCAATTTATCCATTCTCATATAGTCGTTTAATTCTACGACAGCTAGTCTGATAATTGTGATAATATTTTTTTTAATCACAAGATGTTTCTCAGCGGGAAGTTGTTAATTAAGTAATTCTGAGAAAACTTGTAACAAGGAAGTTACTCTAGGGGAGTGGGTACTAGAACGGTTCTGGGACTTTATTCTCGAGTTCGTTCAAACGATTTTCATATACGAATTAGTGCTTCTATCTTATTCTTGCTTACGTGACTAGAAAAAGACAAACAGTACAATCGTATACGAAAATTGTTCGAACACGAGAATAGAGCCCCTGGCCAACCGTATTCTAGTCAGGAGGCATCTCAGTTACGTCCCACGTAACAAACTGTGAACAATATTTTATAATATTTGTATTTATTGTAAATCAAAGTTAAAAATATAATTATCATTTATTTGTTGTAAGAAAAAGTTAATTTCACTCTCCAAAGTTGATTTTTTACTGTTTTGGCGAAAAATATTTAAAAATGTTGTTTTAAACTCCGAATGTCTAACCGAAAACAATGTAATTGGTGCGGGTCATCGATGCGTTTTAATACAAAAATATTATACTCTATATATAATATATTTCGTCACCAAAGTCAGTGGATTATGGAATATTACCGAAAATGCGATATTAATAAACGTCTGGAAATTTACAAAACAATTCATCTTTCTTTAATCTTTCTTTTCAAATCATCTAATATTAATCATTAAGGATTAGGAGCTTTATTGCAATTAGAGAAAAAATATTAACACTACACTTTCATTATTTTCTGATCACTTTACAAAAGAATAAAAAAAACTACATTTTTAATCTTAGATACTCATTTTTGGCTTAGCCTCTATTGGTTTACGACTTGTATTTTTGTTTGTTTTACGAATAATATGCATTCTTATTGCTCTTCATCACAAGGAAGAAGATTGCACCGAGCTCTTTTTAGCAATTTTTTCGGACAAGCCTTTCCTCCGTTTTCTGGTTGACGCTGAAAATAAAAAGTACATGATCAAAATTACATTATTATATTATTCCAAATATATTTTACAGAATTATAAATATTTTCCCCGACATTTATTTAAATCACTTTTGAAGTTAAATACCTTAATCATCCGGAAACTATTGACAACACCAGGACCGCAGGAAGCACTGCAGGACGACCAAGGTGTCCAGGGTGAAACCATACAATCAACAGGTTCAAGATCTTTTGACCTTGAAGGTAATTGTCCTGAAATTTGACTTTCAACCTGGCTATTTTGACCCCGAGACTGGGCTTGTCCAGTGAGAGTAGCCCTCACCTATAATTAAATTAGAATCAAAGCTAAAATACGATAGAATTGTTTAAAATTCCATGTTTTTAAAATTTAATATCTTTACTAACAATATCACAAGTTTCATTGCATTCATCAGCAGTTGGAAAATTGTTCTTGTTTCCTCTGCATCCTCCATAATTAAACGGAACACACATGAGCTTACGAGAGTCAAAAGCCCAACGTGGAAAAATTCCTCTACATGGACCAACTTCAACATCTTCCATGCAGACAACTGAAAATATTTAAAAGGTTTTTTTTATTAGTCTTAACATTTTTTTTGTATTGTTTGAATTAATCTTGTGAATTGACATTAATTTTTTTTCTACCTTTGGCAGTTGCGACATCGAAAGTGCAATCAGCTTGTTCCAAACATGAAGCTTGCTGCGTAAGCAAGATGGAGGAGCATTGAGCTTGTAAAGATGGGTCAACAGTCAGTAATCTCATTCTCATTTTTATTCCATTTCCACAGGTTACACTACAAGGAGACCAAGCCGACCATTCTGAAACCTGAAGCAATTGTTGAAATTTTAAAACCTTCTTATAGATTATAAAAATACAGGGTGTGCCATCTCAATCTGGCCAATGAAAATATTGAATAACTTTGAAAATTCTCAACCGATTGGTGTCATCAGTCACGTTTTGTAAATATCAATTCAACACCATTTCTTCCATGTATCGATATAAACTGAAAGAACAACTAGCTAATATAAATTCTAGAAAAAAAATTTCGAAATCTATTGACCAGATTAATTAAATTAATTAATTAAAATCTATTGAACCCTGTATAAAAGCCAAAGAAGGTCTTGAAATGTAGTGAATGTAGTTAAAATTTTATTACAGTGCATTGAGGATCGAGGACTTCTTCGGTTCCGGGTGCACAGCTTGATTTCATGCATTTTGTCTTTTCGATAAGTGAAACGTGATTGCATTTTTTCCTATTATTACGATTGATGAGTCTCCTGGTTCTCATCGTCAAACCAGGTCCACAAGACGATGAACATTCAGTCCAATAACTCCAGTTCGTAGTTTCGCATTCAGATTCATTAATGGAGAAAGGCTTGTCCTCATTTTCTGCATCGTCTCTAGAAAGTGTTACTTGTATAAATGATGATGATGATGATGATGATGATGATGATGATGATGATAATAACGATGAAGATAATAATGATGATAATGATGATGTTGATGATGATAACGATAAAAATGATGATGTATTATTTGCATACTCACGGGCAATCTCCAAGAGGGGCAAGACACATTTCTTTCGAAACCAATTGCCTATTGCAACCCATCATTGCTGCCTTTTCTGGCATTCTGTAATCTCTGTTTCTCATCCTGATGCCTTTGCCACATGTAACTGAACAAGTGGTCCAGGGGGAATACTCTGTTGTAAGACACTCCGCTTCAAACATAAAGGAACAGTTCATTAGTTAAAACCCAGAGTAGACACTTCCTTCAAGGACATATTTTTCGTAACGTAACCAAGGGTATTAAAAAATGAAGTACACATACGTCTCTCAGTGTCTTCAGTATTCTCAGCTACTGAAAATTCAGCAATTTGCTGCTGAATGTCCTGTGCATCACAACTCTTTGGAATCACTTGATCCCTGTTTAAATAAAGCCTGGCTAATGGTAGCATCGGTTTACCACTGGGATCATAAAATGGAGATCTTGGATCTTCGGGATAGGATGTGGTGATTGGCTTCATCTTTTCTCGTGGCTTAGTCTCAGAATTGGGTGACATGTAACTGATGCCGTTGTCAGTTCCAGCATCCCAAGGATATAAATCAATGATCATACTCTTGACCCAGGAGCAATCTTTTTGACAGAGATTCAGTTTACTCACACCTACCACCCAATCTGGAGATGGTCCCAGCATGGAAGCAACTGACAGTAGTGGATGCTTTTTGTCAACTCTAAAGAAATTAGAAATTTATTAGTAAATAGTAAAAATTGAAGAAGCTTATTAAAAGTTGCTGTTTAAGAAATGAAAAAGAAGTTGAAGAAATTGAACAGTACCTGAAATTTGCACTGGTATTTGTATTTACATTAGGGTACCAGAGACCAGCAGCCTTAATGTAGGTCCTCAGGTGACGAGCCTGTGCTTTTAATTCTGCTTCTAATCCTGATGCTGATCCCCATTCAGCAAGTTGTCGAAAACCATCAGTTGCTCTGTGCTCTCGACCCCAGAATGAAAAGTTGGTTTCGTGAGAAGCTCCCACAAGATCACTGAAATGGGTTAGCCATGCTGAAAATGGAAAGTCCTTGGGGTGGGTCTTATTTGACCAGATACCTTCCATAATTAACTATAGGTAACAAATAAATATCATTATTTAATTATTTGTTTTATTAATTTTCCTTTTCAGCTGAAGATTTTTTAAATTTTGAGTATAAGTCATACCGAGTACTTAGCTTCATCACAAGAACAGCATTTATTTTCATCCAACCTTTCGATTTCATCTGTAGTCATTTCGCAAAATGTTTTGGTCAATGCTCCATCTTCAGCATACCAATGAGTAGGATCTTCCAGAATCATGGCTGTGAATACAACACATCCAGAACCTGATGCAGGTGCTCTCCACATTACCTGTACCTGTATCATTTTAATTTTAATCAATTAGTGTTAAGTCGCGTGAATTGCAAAATTGAATAAATAAGCTATATAAGACTAAATTTGATTGATTTTCACCTCTGATTTTGAGTAGTCAGTGGCTTCCGAAATTGTGTTTATACAATCTTCATTAAATTGAGCAAGCGAATCAGAGAATAGCTGGAAATATCCAATTCGAGCAGCAGGATTATTGGGCGAATGTTGTGAATCAATAGAGAGCGTGAAACGTGTAAATTGCTGAAGCCTCTCATGATTACGTGCTCCTAGAAATTGCACTGAATTATCAGTTTTGGGTACACATTACACAATGTCTACATATTCAAATTATCCTTTCATAAAACACGAAACAGTTCTTGAATTTTAGAGTACTTAGAATATAATTATAATTCCTAAATCCTAAATATTATTAATTATACCTCTCAAACTGATCGTATAGAGCGCATTTGGAATATACTTTTCGAAATCCCCGCTGATTAAAATGCGATATCCTCCGTCACCTGGAAGACGTTGTGAGGAAGATTGATCTGGTGATGGTCGCATTGGACATCCGGCTTGAGCCACGGCGACGACAATCATCGCCAATATAATTCTTAACATTTTTGTTCCTATCACAAAAGAAATTAATCGCAATGTTAAATTATGAACATGAACATTTTTCGAATACTTCACATAGTCCCTTTTTTAAAATCATACATCATACGACTACATTCATTAGAATGTAATTAGAAAATGTCATTTAACATGAAGCATCAATGATTAGAGGAGCAATTATATTAATAGCTGAAGATATTTCATCATATGATTCAGTAGTATCCATTGCTTATAGAACCATATTCTTGCATCTACTTTTAGCAAGGTCTGCATTTCCACTTGGAATCAATACTTATTAGAGATACATATATAGTATATTACATGTGTGTAATTATTTATTCCCGTATGAAAGTGTATGCATAATTACATATTTGTAATAATCATACTCAAAGATATTTGTGATAATCATACTCTGATTCTCATTGATGATAGAATCAATCACATGTGCAAGAAGACGGATGCCCTTGTCTCTTTTGAGACTCGAATGAATCAAATAATTGTGTGGCATGAATACCCCACCTGATAATAATTTGCACTGAGCCTATATATCCGATTAACCATATGGTTCTGGGAACGGGGTCAAAACTTTTGCCAACCTTGCCTAACGGCTTTCGAGATCTCGCGAGATCATCATATGAATGTATGTAGGTGTGGGTTTCTGGAACACGATGAAAGACTTCAACCACACTCTCGACCCCAGTGTCATTCGAAAATTATGTCTCCAATTTCAGTCAGAACTTTAAAGACATATTTAGGTCTTGTAGCATAATAATACTCTTATACTTTCACTCTGTGTTTCAGTTAACAATTAAATTCGATCTGCATAGTACTCTAATTAAATTTTAATTACCCTAGATTTTCTGTTGTTTAAGGATTCCGTTGTCATTCACAATCAAAGAATAATATCATGAAATTATGATGACTAATTATAATTGAAGTATTCAATAGACGATCATGACACATTTTTGCATTAACGGTTTTAGAATTAATTCTTCTATGTCCTAGAATTTTAAAGAGTATTTGTGTCTAAAATTTTGAAAATTAAAAAGACTTTTGCCTATTATTATTAATGAAGAATAACACCTTTTGTTTTTCATTTCCTGTCCTTTGAATCAAATGTATATTTCGGAAGATCCAATGTTCAATGTAGTGACGTGATTTTCAAACAAAAATATGTTCTTTTTGTTAAACTAATATATGTAGAAATTTACTTCAATTCCTGTAATTATACATAATTGATTCAGAATTGAATTTATTGTTTATAAAGAAAATTCTCAAGCTCGTGAAGTAGGTAATGAATGAATGCAATTATGCACTTGAGTTTTACATATTGCTTTGCAGTTGAAATGAAATTCCGATATGATGAGAGATACAAATTGCAGACCGGAAATAATAGCGCGAGACGCATCGCATGTGGGCTTGACAATGATTGTGCTCGTGCTTTTCATACACCCGTCAATTACAGATTCCAAGAGTGAAGGTAAATGACACTGATAACTTTGTGTTGCGAAACATTACATTTTATTATTATTCTACTATGATAACTTTAAGATGTGATTACAATTATATTCAGGAAAAAATATACTGTATTATTATTAACGGAAAATTATAAACAATCTTCAGTTATGTATGTAATAATGTAATATGCATGTAATATAGAAAGATTTAAAAAAATATAAATTAAAATCCTGGAGTCAATACACTTTTATATCCCTATTTACTGACTTCTATCCCCACAATGATATACTTTATCGACATTCATTTTTTCTCTTGATTCAACCACAACCTAAAGGTCATGAGATAATCATTTGATTCAATCACGTAAGCTCTACGATTGTAAATGTGTTAAAATGTGCTTTTTTGTTAAACCAATATGTATTAGAAATTTATTTCAATTCCTGTAGGTAAATATTACATTATTATTACATCAGAAACTTTGGCAATAGATTATTAAAATAAACAAACCGGAAATAATAAAAACGTTTTTAAAAACAATGATATTAATTTGATAATAGCAGAAAATAAAAAAAAAAATAAACAATTCTGAATTAGTTAGTTAGTTCCATCAAAAATTCAGAATCAGATTTGAAATAAAAAGTAAAATTTATTTTAATTCTAATTAACAGTTTGATTTAATCAGAATCCTAAATTATTAAAGAGTTATTTATATGGATTGATTATAAGTTAAGTCAGAAACACTCACTCCAAGAAACACTTTTAATTTCACAATTTGAATGAATAAGAGAAGAGATTCTATTTTTGCACTTTGGTTTGATAAAAAACAGTAAAAAGAACTCTTCTCTGGATCTGACTGCGATAAAATGATTTGCAACTCTAGTCTGCAGCCTCTTTTATGAGGATCATCTTTTTCCTTTCACACGCTTATGAGGCATGGCCTCAGGACCTAAGCCACAACAGGTGGATCAAATTCCAAAAGTGTTACACTTATCTATTATCTAAGGCTTGGGAATG
>CAJFCP010000112.1:375163-482679 GCA_904066005.1 Synergus itoensis | reverse complement strand
AATAATAATAATAATAATAATAATAATAATAATAATAATAATAATAATAAACACCTTTCAGAGACTCACCGGTTATGTTAAAATCTCGCGGGCTGACCAAGTTGAGCCAAAGCTCGTGAGACTGGCGCGACACGACTAAACGAGATGACGAGTTCGAGTCAACTGTTACAGACAGATTGGGAAAGTCTTACCAGTTACTTATCAGAAATTATATCATATATACGGAAATACTCTCTTCAAATTTCAAATACTCTAAAACTAATTTTTTCTTGAAAAAGTGTGAGGATTAGATAGAAAAGAGAAGAATCATCAGCAATATATCAATAATTAAATTCCTGAATAATATATTGATATTTATTTATTTATATTGATTATTGATAGCTATTTAAGCTAATTATTTGAAAATTCATTATTTTTTGAAAAAAGAAAAGAAGATAACACTTGGTAGCGCGTAAATAAGTATTATCTTTTATCCTTGCAAAATATCTCTACCCTGAATAAAAGAAGATTACAGGAAAAGATAAAGAATACAAAATTCAAGAAAAGGAAAGAAATAAATAAAAGAAATCAAAAATACAAAGAAATCGGAAAATTGCATAAACCATAATGAAGGATTAGATGGAATTAGAATAATCGCGTGGCTGTAATGTTTCTCAGTAATATTCGAGGCCATTATCGAGAAAGATGAGGTCAACTAAGGGTCATAGCGTATCTCGTTTGATGCACTATATCTTTTTGTAGATAAATGAAAATGAAAAAGCATCTCATAGAAAATCAATTTTTTAAATAATATTATTCTTCAAAATCAAGGATCCATTTAATCGATATTCTAGTCGACCTCTTTTTTTATTGAATTAATTTAATCAATTTGAAATCAGTGGCAATGTTTAAGAAAGAAATTGCTTTACCGCGGAAAATTTTCAATTATAGGTGAAAAAACATCAATGGGCCATTTAAAACATTTTTTGAAATTGAAAAATAAAATAAAAGGGTCTGTAATCCATTTTTTGAAACTCATAATACAATACAGACATCTGTCTTATCATATTACTTTTCTCTTTAGATAAATATACATATCAATCAGGAAGAAATTAATTTTCACTAATCAAAATTACACTCTTGATACTTTGTTTTCTAATAATCAATCAATATGGAAAAAATGTTTAAAAGAGTCTTCTATTTTAGTTTTAGCTGTAATAATAATTGTCTACATGAGTTGAGTTGGATTGTAGCTTTATCGACTGACTTTATACACTGACTAAACTTCAACTTATCCTGCGAGCTCAATTCAATAATATTTTTACCCGCATAAGGTACTATAATTTATTATTTTTTAAACTAATGCTTTACCAAATTTTTTCCACAGTTTCTAATTTTTCAAAAAAAGAAATAGTAGTGCACGGATGTAAAGAAAATAAAGACATACGTCTGTGCGTATGATATATAAACTTGAAGTTATAGTTTCTTCATAGTATAATTAGTCTAATTACCTTTTTGCAGTTAATTTTCTTTAATTTTCCAGCGGATGTATAACAAGCGAAAATCCATATTGTGAAGTTTTTTTAATTCGCAAATAAGATGCTCTTTTGTTACAAAACAATATTTATTATTAAAATTGAAGACAACGAATTCGAAAACAAACAAAACTGTTACTACTCAGTGTTTGAGAAGTATAATTTCAAAGGCTTGTTTTTGTCTCAAAAATGTTTTCAAATGTTCGTAAGGTTAAACAATATTTTAGACAACTCGCTTTCAGATAAAATAAACATTAAACAGTCCAGTATGTGCGTTTTCCATTCAGATATACATTTTTCTATTCTAGTGGTTAAATTTACTTTCGATCATAGGACAATAGATTATTAATACATTAATAAATTACTTAATAAAATTCGTTAAAATTCAAAAATGTCATGCATATAATATATATACAATAATCGTAAGAAAATTGTACTTAAAATAAATCATATTTAACTGAACAACAACTAGATTTTGGTTAATTAAATGAAAAAAAATAAATAAAAAGAAAAATTTGATATTTTAATAACTTTTTGATTCGAGATTATATTTTTTTCAATAAACACTAATTTAAATACTAATAATAATGTTGCTTAAGATTAATACAGACAGTATTTCTAACGAATTGGCTACAATTTCAACTCGAGAATAAAGGTTTACTGTATACTTTCATTAATGAAGATTAACAATAAATACTATAAATAATACTACATTTTCAGTCGAGCGAAGAAACTTATTTAAGTTGTATTGACTCACAATATTTTACAACCTATTGAAGATATAAAAAATATTTCCTCTCTCTTTTCAAAGAAATAGAAATTTTTCTTTGTCCATTTTTTAAAAAGAGCTCAAATTTCCTTCCTTTGGAAAATGTTGTCATTGTGACGACTAACATTATAATAATTCAACTTTTAGGAAACAGAGGTAAACTGATATAAACCTTTCTCGATTTTTATTTGCCCTACTTTTTGTATTTTTAATATAGATTTCAAAGTATCACGAGTAACAAGAGATATATATATATATATATATATATATATATATATATATATATATATATATATATATATATTTAAAAAGTTCGTAGTTCTGAGTACATCTTACGTCGAATTAAAGAATAGTTTTTTATAAACAAATTACATGTACAATACGATTAAGGAGAATTCTAAAAAATAAATAAATTAATTATAAGCATTTGATAATAAACAGTAACAAAATAGAAATAATACTTATAATAAAAATATAGTTGAAAACTGCTTTCGTGTGATTAAAATATTTTAAAATTCAGTACATGTGTCTTACGACCTTCGTCATTCACCACATTCAGGAGTGAATTAACAATACATAATACTTTCTCCAAAAGCGTTTCATATTTTCAGTATCAGTGGAAGACAAAGGAAGATAGTTGCAGAAACTTTTTGGAATTTCTACATAATTTTCATCGATGATCAATAGAAATTCTGTAGAATATTTAAACCGGAAACTGAAATCGCTAAATCAAGAAAATGTTCTTCTTTTATAGAAGGAGTATTTTTCATGATAAAGAGATACATTTTCCATATTATTTTTGATAAAATGAAAATCGTCACTGATCACGAGTTCATTTAACGAGCAGCTGGGTGGAAAGTCTGGATGCAATATATGTTCAGTAGTGGGTTGAGTTAATATTCGCTGTCGAGGAATTCGAGGTCCGACAAAAAATCTCGTATTGGTATTCTTCGGATTCTCAGCCTGTCTTTGATGCTGTTCTTTCTGCTGTTCTTTTTATTGCCTCTCGTGGAAGCGCTGGACGCGGCATAAACATCATAAATATCGTCGGTGCTGAGTCCCTAAAAATAAAAATGAATATCTGAAATATACTTCAAATTTTGTTTACGCGTCACAATTTTGGAAATCATTTCTTAATTGAAGCACCTACATTTTCTAATAAAGTCGTCCAAAGTCTTGAATTTGGGATGCCACTGAATTCGTCATTAAAGGACGCTGATTTTGAACTCTTGAATCCAGTTTCATGCAGGTTTTTATGACCAGGATCAATTACAAATCGTTTTGTCTGTACTCCTCTGCATTGGCTGTGAAAAGGGTACATTCTGGAAAAAATTCATTAAGGCGACACTTTAAAATTTTTAAACTTGTTTTGATATAATTGATATAATTTTCATTAATTAAATGTAAAACTTACTCGCAATTAACAGACATTGCATGAGCTTGTGTGAACCAGGCTAGCATACTCAGGACAACGATGCATCGTCGAAAAGTCATTTTACCTGAAACAAGAAAATACGATTCTAATCATTTTTTGATTCTTATGTATCAAAAAATTGTTCACGTTGCTTATCTAAAATAGTGTAAAAATAATAAATGTTCGACTAAAGTAGAAGAAAAATGCTAGGATAAAGGCATTGTTAAAAGTTATTGAACATCATAGTAAGAAGACACGATCGTGACTTTTTCTTATCAAGTTAAATCCACTTTACCTTGTCTTTTATAGATTTTAGACAAAACTTCGAACAGTCGATAAAAGAAAAATTATGAGTTGAAGAAAGAAAGATACAAGAAGTGCTTTGTGGTAAATGAGGAACGCATTGGTAACCTCGATTTTTATAGAATTACCCTTCCCAAGAACTTTGACGAAGGGTCTAGTATTCTTTTGTAACATCTTAACGTTGTACTAATTTAATTTCTTCTCATCAACTTTTTGGGGTGATTGTGGGACGTGTTTAGGACTTTAAGTAATTAAAGAACCTTTTTCTATAAATAAAAAAGGATCAGAGTTTGCAGTGTTTCAAAACTTTCTGCTTTGAGTTCCTTGAGTGGTAACAATGCTAGATTATCAAATTAATTACTATCATACTATCATCGTATAGCTTCGAGAGGGAAGGCAGTTTAAAAGCTGATAACACCTTCTTTAGTATGATTCCAATCCTAGTTTTTCCGAACCAAGGACTGCTTAACTTTGGCGATCGAACGAGAAGTCGTAAACTATTCAATGCATTCATATGTAATTAAGAAAATGAAATTTCGTAGTGATATTATTAATGAGTAAAAATAAAGTGAATTATTCTGTACGAATTTTTGATGAATCAATTAAAAAGTTGATTAAAAAATTCCTTTTGAAAACAATTCTATTCAATGCTGATCATAAAAACACCTGTTGCATCGCATTGTATTTCTTCACGTTTTCAGCGCCTATCAATGTTTCATATTGAAAGTTCTTTCCCCAGATTCCCTCCGAACATCCCTGATATTTTTCTTTCATTTCAGCGAGATTTCTGGTCAATACTGACCTCTCAAAATTTATATTGTCCCTTTGGAACAATTTTGACCTAAAAGTTTCTTAAAATAATAAGGAATGAAAATGGAATGGAAATTCTTACATTTTAAATTCTAAAACTTATTCCCAACTCTAGAAAATATTCATATAGGGACAATTCCATTATTTCAAATCCATTATTCACAGAAATCACATGCCTAATGTGATACTCGCCTTTTTGCAATATAAGATTAAACCTCTTGGAAGAAAAGGAGATGATATAAAGCAAAATACCTTTTTATGTAAATTGAGATAAGCTGAAAGGTTGATTTAATGAAGAATTAAAATAGTTAAATAAATCGGAATAATTTTTTGGTTTCAGAAAGCGACGCAATATTGTAACAAACATTTTAATGAAATTTTAACAATCCTTTCTGTTTTATTTTCGAGACGATGGAGAGCTTCATTGTATTAATTTAATAAATGGAGTTTGTCCTTGAAAATCAATCTATGTCCTAAATATTGATGCAATGTAGTGACGTATCTTTATTTGCGAAGTTATGACGATGCGACAAAAAAGAAAAGAATAGAAGACATTTTATGGGTCAGGAGCAGAAAGGTCATAAATATGAAAGTTTCGCGGATGCTGAAAAGGGACAAGCTTTTGGAGCTTTTGCAGACTTGCTCGGTTTTTCATTGTCTAGCTTCTCTTACTACGCGAAAGCACTTTTCCTACGGCAAGGAAAGAAGAAAGGAAACCGCACAATTTAAATCTACCACATTTTAAAGGGCAGATGCCATGTTTAAAATAAAAGCCTAATTTTCAAACTTTTGGGTATTCTGTTAGATTCTAAAAATATACCTCAAGTGGTTAAGCGTTGAGATTAATTAGTTTCGTGTTTCATCAAATTGAAATTATATTAAAAATTATGTTTACATTATTTCTTTTCATAACTCTATATCTATAAAAAATAATATGACTAACCTTTCTTTACTAGAATCCATTTTCATCACTTGATTCTTCACATAACTTTAGATTACTCAAATATCTTGCAGAGAACATTTTACAAAGATTACATTTTTGATGCAATGGTAGAAACTTTAGTATTTTTCGTCGTCAGGAATTATGTCTTATAAAGCTTGAAGAGTTATATTTTGAAATGTCTGAGGTCATTTTAAGAGATGTAGGATAATAAATAAAATATAATTTTATTTTGAAGAAATATCTAATTCTTCTTTTGAGATGATATGGCCATAAGGAAATACAGCCTATTTTTCACGGCTCACAAATGGCAGATAAATTCATCTGTCATAGGTAAACGCATCGTCACTCTTACCACAAATTGCTTTTTAATCGGTTTTTGTATCGAATTTTTCTTCACCTTACCGAATTTTTCACAGATTCCACCTCCCTTTAAATAATATTAAAAACTCGTGACAAAAATTTGGAATGTACTTCAAATAAAAGTTATAATTTTTCGATTATCAATTAATCTATAAATTATTCATTAAATTTTACATCCCAAAAACAAATTCCTATTATTAATACTGAGTCTTCACGATTTAATTTCACTTGAGAGTATAATGTTTCAAACTATTTGGATTCGGAGTTTTTTAATGATGATTTATAAGTCGATTATAACATTGTTCACACAATTTTTAAACTTTATCAGGCCCATCAGAAAAGTACTTTTTCAACGTTTGTCGCTTGGTAATTATGATTTATCACTGGAAAAATGTTGATAGCATTTGATATATGTTGATTTATTTAGAAATTCTTGTTTAAAATAGTTTCTAAATTTTCTATATTTAGGTATTTCTATATTAGGTATTTCTATAATAGGTATTTAAACACCTATTATAAAAAAGTGAGGTTTCTATTTTATCAAGTTGGACTGATTTTTCAAATCTAGCAGATATTGAATGGTTACAATAAAGAAGTCCACGTGGTTCTTAAAGCTTATTTAATGACTCAATGAACGCTTTTCGTTTAGGGAGCACGTAGTGCACACCTCGTAAAAATAAAAGATATCTAGTCTAGTTTCGTCTAAGTCAGGTTGCAAGAATAGCTCGAGGCAGTTTACTCGTCTAAATATAAATCTTCTTCTATTGGGTGAACTGGAAAATATTGTTAATTTTATGATAAACAAAATATTTATAAATTATGCGATTATTACAAATCGTTATAGAATGTAAATTATTTTCATTCGTATTTAAACTTGGAATTTTAATAATCTTGGTCGTCTGACTATTCTTTACCTTCTCTACTGAGAACTATATATTCAAAAATGTATGCTTCAGGAAATCCACCAGGCGTGATATTAGCTAATTTTTTCTGCAACCCCATTCATTAACTAATAACTCGAATGGATTTTCCATACCAAATAAACGTTTCTGCTTTTTTACTTATGTTTATATGGAAAACTCATTTCAGTAATAAGTTTATGAACGAGGTTGCAGAAAAAAATTAGTTAGTCACGCCTGGTTTATTTTCAGTAGTATAAACATGGTGTTGTCAGACATCATCATTTTCGTTTGTAAAATGAAAAAAAAATGTCTAAGCATTCAGTATTTTTCTATAAGCGGAAATAGTATATATTCCTGAAGTTTTAATCAACCTGCGACCACTGATAAAGTCGTTTTGCAACCGATTTGGCTGAAAGTGGATAACCATTGAATATCGAAGTTCTCTGTGCGGAAACGAGAATGGCAAGGTAATTATTAGTTTTTCCTAGCAGATTTTCCTACCCGATTTGTCTAGCAATCAATGCGAAATAGATAGAAAAGTGTGGAGAGAACAAAATTAGCGAATAGAGAAAGAGGAGAGGGAATTTCATTAACGTAAACCAAGTACCTGGTAGTCAATTATCCTGTAAATCGAAGTGCAATAACCGTGAGGATATGGCTTTAATTCTACAGAATCTTGCTCTATAGTGAAGGGCGTGTCGAGTTTTGAAATGTCTTTATCTATTTGACAGAATTTCTAATTACTACGTCCATGAAAAGCAATTTAAATTTTTCATTTATTTTATTGGGCTTTGATCCGATTCAGAGTTTTATTAAAGAAAAAAAATAATAATGCAAAAAATAAAAGATAATCTATCAGATTCCTTATTTCAGAATTTTTATATGTTTATTATATGTTTATTATGGATTTTATATTACGATTATATGTTTATATACATTATAAAAGTCTCATTCACAGATGAATAAAAGACTTGAAAAACTATTAAGCCTTTTATTGAAAATTCAATTTTTACAAGAAATAAATTTAGCTTTATAAAAATTTCTTCCCCTTGATATTCGTAACTAGTTTTTATTCCTTTGTCCACTGAAAAATGAATATATTTCTAAATTAACTAAACTAGTAAGCATCACGCAGACTGTCTGCAATTTTTTTCCTGTTTTACAATATGATATTATATTTAATGTTTTTAGAAGAGGAAATTTATTTATTAATCATTTTCTATTTATAAATTTTAGGTTTTATTGTCAGTAAAACTGTGTCACGGAAATTTACTATATTTACCAAAATGGATGCGTGTAATTATACAAATATTTTGATCAATGAAGTACGATCATTACGTTTCCATGTAATTTTGTGTAATCAAGATACATTGTTTCATTTCGTATAGTGTATCTATAATTTTCGATTTATTAAAAGAATGTGTATATAAGTACATACAACTATGATTAGATTTAAAATTAAGTTGTCACATTTGTATGAGGCATTGCAGTAAAATTATTTATCGGCCCTAATCTAATAATAGCTTAATCGATTCACTAACATTTCTTTTACACTAACATTGATTGATATTCGAATTAATGTAAAATGAACCACAGATGAATTTGCTGTACATTTGGTAGAATCAGCAATATCCAGATTTAAACCGCAAGTAACTGTATTAGGGTTTCATTTACAAATTGATATATGGATTTGAAATATTAGGTATACATAAATAGCATCAAATCTTCCAAATAGTTAATATTATTAACTCTACACAATCTAGTTACATAATTTTATTAAGGACATGTATCAGGCGCCGCAGTATATTTCAATTAATTTTGTAAACTCATTAAACTAATAATGCAAATGCATTTTCATATAGAGAAAAATGAGGAACGTATGTCTAAAAGTGATAATGGATTGGTTGAATTTAGTATAATTTAGTGTATTAAAATAGTTAACATTCTAGAAATTGTGATTTTGTTTTATATTTTTTCAAGAACCTATCCTTGATTTTTAAAACCTACTTTTCGCATGAAGTATCTCATAAAAACTCATGACGTCCTTATAATTTTATATTCACTGCAATGAATAAAGCATGTTTCTTTCACCACAAAGAATTTATTATAATTTTTTTCCAAAATAATAAAATGTTTTGGCTGATATAAAACATCCACATTTACTTTCTGATCGTTTTATATATATAAAGTATTTTAAAATATTAAAAGGAAAAGATAAAATTCCTCTAGCTTCTGTAATTGACACTAAATCAATTGCTTTAACAGTAATGAAAAATCACTTTCGGAGGAATTATTATGTTCTGGTTTTTGGGTATTTAAGCATACGATAATACAAATTATATTGCAAACAGTAGAGTAATAATTTTATTGTCAACATGCGTTGGCGGTTTCAGATCGTCAATTTATGTTAATGTATTGTATTTTCAATCTATATTTGTGGTATTAATACTTATTACATGCAAATGTGTAAATTTTCTCTACGAAAAAATTTTAAGCAAATTTACAGTTTATACACCTTCACCTTCTAAGAAGAAAATTAAATTATTTAAAGAATAAATTACACATTTCATGAGCAATCAGAATAATAATTATATAACAGCTTGCATATTTTATTAAGAGTAGGTGGATGTGAAATTCATCTAAAGTCCAACAGCGATGTCAAAATGGCGATTTTAATGCATGTCGAAATTATAAAGAGAGCATAATTGATTCACCCATTTATGCATAAATAAATTGATTTATTAATATGATCAATTAGTCAAATATTTTCATTGATTCAGTTTTAATCCTTTAAATTGAAGCTATTTATGCTTGTAATTCGTTCGCCCCCGTTTAATAGGTATACTTTCAGAATCAGAGCGAAGAATTAAAATTCAGGTTCTAGTGTAACTATGAATTAATAAGGAGAAATTTGGTAGCATAAAAGAAATATAAGAAGATAAGAAATAAGATAAAAAATTTCCCCATCACTTAAATGGCTAATTGTATATGTATAATTGGCATAATTGATATAAATGTTAACGATTTAATTCCAAAGATTTGGAATTCTAATTTTAATATTATACATTACGCTTTTGGTGCGTGAATTTTTAGTTGAATGATTTAACTCAAAATTATGATAATATAGCGAAATTCAAGTTGGATAGCAAGTTTTTAATCGCAGGAGGGAAGTTTTTGCCTGTAGGCACCCTTTGTGTTCGTTACATTACTTGAGTCGGAAGAATAACATCAAAGACAAAAATTAACCATAGTCCAGACACTTTAAAAATTCAAATATCATAATAATGTTTAAAAAATTTCATCAGTACTGCGAGAGTGCAAAAAACAAAATCAGATACAATGCATCATATATTAAAATTATTTTTATCTTGATAAGAAAATTCCTTTGAATGCGATAACATTTTTTAATTAAAAGTTAGTATTCATTAGCCAAACTTTTTTAATTCGAGATAAAATATAAAGCATTTAAGATCCTGAGCATTTTGCTTCAAAATTTAGTCACATTAGAAGTTCCCTTCGGAAGCTGATGGACCCTGGAGCGTTTTCATCGTAAGAAAAGTGCATCTTTGAAATTCAGAATCTTTTCAAGCCAACAGGCAAAAAGTACAGCTTGTATTACTTAAATATGTCTTTATCGGTTTGTGCTGGTACCCACATCAATTTTCGTGAGATTTAAAACTCATGACTTACCATAATCTGCCCACAGATCATGGAAATTAATGATCTTACCTATACATACTCATATATGTATATAACGATGCAAAAACATCTATCTGTAGCCTCAGGGTCAAACTTGAGATAACAAAAAAAATATCCTTTAAAATTTGTTCAAACTGGTTATTTGAGATTCATAGACATTTTTATGGAAAATGGAAAAAAATAATCCCAGTAAAAAGATATCTTCTGAATTATTCGTAACACCAAACCATGAGAAAGTCATTTTTCTTTCTCTTTTTTAATAAAAAGATGTTAAACTCTCTAACATACTGCTGTTACAATTTTAACTTGATAATTTATCTTTATTAGGGTCATATTTTCCCATAAAGTTCATCATTTGCAAGAAAATTTAGCGTGCTTGGAAGGCACGATTTACTTTTTTCTGATCCCTACCTTTGAAGCAAATAATCAATTAAATTATAAATTAGATTGGATGACGAGAACTACCAGTAATAATAGAGTGAATACGACTATTATTGTATAGGGTCTTGGGACAGTATGGTTTCAAATTTCCATTACACCCAGGAAGCTATATCCTAAAACAATTATGCAACAAGTTCATAATCTAAGTTACATAGTTTGCTAAGTATTATCTAACCCAAGCTAAAAATTATATTATTTAGAAGTTTCCAAGAGATTCTAAATTTGTTCCATGCCTTAATTCTTTTTTTTAAAGAAAGCAGTTTTCCATCTCCGATAAAAAGTCGCGCAAGGAAACGACTATCGAAGTGGGAAACGAGGGTATAGCCTGAGGTTATTAGTATTAATATAGGGGCCATGATAAACTTTTTATCTGTCTCGCTGGAACGACTATAATTTTATTTTTCGATTTCCAATGAAATTTATTCTCATCTTATTATTCTTGTTATTATCATTAAATGATGACCTCAAAATAAAGGCTCTTATCCTGGTTTTCTCATAAAGTCTGATAAAAATCTGCAGGTAATTAATTGTTGAATTTGGAACTAATCGGAAAGTTATATTAAATTGTCTGACTATTGTCAGATTATTCTACTAAATGCTAGAGTTCCCTTTTCAGTAGAACAAGATTATTACAGTCAGACGAGTGTCTGACTATTCACGCGTTTGTCTACTGGCATCCATATACCTCATTCTTAATTTTGAGATCGAATCTATTAACATTAATCGTTAACAATAATTAATAAATAATTCTAAAGAAATTTCTGCTTAAAAATTCTTCGACACTTATTTGAAAAGTTTCTTTGAGATATTATTTTACTATTATTTCGAGTGCTTTGGCAAGTTTCTTCTACGTTTTTTCAGTGAATTGTAGGTATGATGTATCGCTGCAGTAAAAACAAAGACGACCAACACCCACTCTTTGTTATTTCAACAAAACACTTTTCTAGGTTGGAACTTGAATACGGAAATGACGCCGTTTAAAACTTTCGCCCACTCGTTCAAGGAAAAATTCTTGGTTTTATTTGTGTGTTGGTAGTTGTTGCTTCCGGACAGTCATCCTTTTCACACATCACTGGCGCCGAAGCTGTGTACTAGAAAAAGCCTAGATTCTCTCAATACCAATCTATTAATAGCCAACTCTACCGAATCTTTCGATATATCAAGAAATATATATATATATATATATATCTCCATTTATATATAGTATATAATATCTAAAAAATCGATACAATAAAAATGAATCAATGCCCGTGAATGAAATATGGCCCAATCTCATGTGGGAGCAGCAATTGCTCTTCAACTCAATTTTTTATTGCCAAATTATCGATTGGCACAATCGTCAATTAATCACACCAAAAGTATCTCAGAACCTTTTTATACTGATGATTATATAAAAAATCTGATGAGTAGCCTAAAATCGTTTTGAGTTATTTACATCACAGGTCATCTTCTGAGTTACAAATGATATGGAAATGCAAGTAGGGGGCGAAATATTATAGAGATGGAAGAGAATATTTCATATTTTAGAAATAATCAATATTTGATTCTTCATAGAAGAAAATTTTTAATTTTCATTAAACAAAGATTCAAATTTGAAATTTTTGATAAATTTAAGTTAAGGTAAGTTTATTATATTTCAGATAGATATTTGATTAGAAATAACAAGTGTTTGTTAAGACAGTAGTAAAGTGAGACATAAAAAGAAATAATGTAATCCAATAGTTCATTAAGAGTGAAGTTAGTTCACTTCGTTAGAGAATTTGAGATTGAGAATTGAGTATTAGTCAGTATTAGTTCCGCTTGATTGATTGAATACTATGCGAATCCGGCGGGGAAAGATTTGCTGTCGTTGAATCTTAATCAGATCGAAAGCAATTAGATACACTTTTCATGTGGAAAAGCACTGCTGTAGTAGTAATTGCTTAATGTTAAATGTAAAAATTTGAGTTTTTAAATAAGTTAGAAATATGATGTCTTTGTTCTTTCTTGTGAGATTTTGTTTTTCCTATATAGCTTCTTGGTCTAGGGAAACATTTCTCCAAGTTCAGATATAGTAAGTAAGATTCTGTTAAGATAATTGAAATAAGAAACGTTTGATGCTATAAAATAATTCTGACGTGATTCACAGACGACCTAGTTTAGTCTAGAGTTTTAGTTTCACTTTACTGTTTACGCAATTAAATATAAGAATGACAAGGCGTGCTATTATTTTGCGAAGGCGTTGGGAAAATTGTTTCTGAAAGCTTTTGAATTCTTTTGTTGCTTTAGAAGTTTTTCATTATAAAAATTAACTCATTCCCCGAAAATCAGAAGTGAAGTTCGGTGAACTTTATTGGAAGCAATAGAAGAAAATCGCGTGTCGAGAAATCTCGCGTAGAGCGGAAGGATCTGCAGTTTATTAAAATTTCTGACTCGCTTCTAGAATTTCGATCTGATTGGGTCTTAAAACATATTCACGATCATTAAAACGACCGTAATAATATAGATAGTGCAATAGCTGTTGTAAATTAGTTGCTCTTGGAGCTCGATCGTTAAATTCAGTTGAAAATTATTGACGCTTGAAAATTCGGGAAGAAAAATGGAAAAAATCAGAAAAGAGTATAAAATGATTGAAAAATAAAAATAAAAATAGAGAAACAGAGAAAAAGAGGGCCGTCCTTTTCTCTACAAAACACTCCCACGTTTTCTAATTCGGACTGAATTTTCGTTAATCATGAAATTGAACGAAAGCAGAAAAGTTATAAGATTCTGATCCCATTTAAGGAATTGGTCAAAACAATATAAAACTTTATTATGTGTAGAAAATCCTGGATTTAAAGCTCCTGGTATAAAGGATTTTTTAAATGAATTTTAATAGATTTAAATTATTTAGTGAGGTATTTAGGATATTTGTAGTGATTTAAAGTTATCCGAAATTTAAATTTTGAAATATGGCACTGCACGGAGTTTGGGAAGGGAGGTTGAGGAAAATGAAAGAGGGATAGAGCAAATCGTATAGTAACTCTTGCTCGAATATGGAACGTTCTGGCGACTTGTTGTCTGGATAGAAAAAGCTGCGCTTCCCCAGTTTGCCAGTCCGTGTTGCCCCCACTTTGAAGCTATTTTCCCTATTTTCGTGATTTTTCCTTTTTCTCTGATTTGATTCTTATTCCTCGACTTTATCAGAATAATTATGGCTAAAGACCCATATTATAAAACATACCTGAAATAAAATCGCGTCCCTGCTCCTACTAAAACTTGAAAACAGAGAAAAGATACCTGTACTTCAATTTTACCCTCGGGAATATCCAAGGGATGGATTTTTCAAAAGCTTCACAGTCATCAAAGAAAAGTTTTATCGAAAATCAATCGATAGAGATCGCGAACTCTATGTACATATACTTATTGCCATCGAATTATGTGGAAATGAATGAAGCGAAAGAATTTCTTGAGTCGAGACATAACTGCTATTTTTTTTATCTATAACTTGATTTTTTCTAGTTCAAATAAAAAGAAAATAAGTTTGTTGATACCTGAATCTGTAGTTTAATATTAAAACTGAGAGGCCGTAAAATCTTTAAAGGATTGTTTCTCGAGGTACTAAAATAGTTTTAACTAATTCTTCTGTTTATATTATATACTAAAGAAATTGTTGTACGTACAACTTGAACTTGGAAAAAGACGTTAAAAGATTGATTAAACTTTAAAGCCACTTTATCTTGTTAAGAACAACCAACTAAACTTGAAAATCTTTGTTACGAAGACTCGTTAAAAATCTTCGCACTCTCTTTTCTTTTTTTTTTAATTGATACAAATCTGATATGAATCTTATAATTCTTAGGCTTTATTATTTATGCATTGAAATTTGTGAAACAAATCAATGAGTCTCGAAAGTAACTTAACTCTGACTTTAAGAGTTTCTCGATAAACATCTTAAAGTAGATTTTTCCTGACAGAGTTAAAATCTCTGGGAACTTTGACCTATAAATAGACTTAAAATAAAATAACAGTAAGGGATGCATAAATAGGAATAATTAATAATAAAAAAATTTTTAAATAAAAATCAGTCGAAAAATCATCACTGTAACTAAAACGTAAAAAGAGAATTTCTTAATTATTAACATAATAATAATAATAATATTATTATTATTATTACTATAATAATTAGAGTAATAATTATATTAATTATAGATTATTAATTACTGCATATTATTATAGAAATAATATAAAATATGAAACTTATAAAATTAATTAATACTTGTCCAGTAATTCAATGTTTATTAATTATTTGCGAAAAAAATTTTAATTAGCGTATTCGACTAAAAATATAAGATCGACTTGTGATTATTCCTTGAGTTACTTAAAGATGCAAAATACTTATTATTCATAAAATTTGAAAATTATTTTCATTAGATTTTTTAAATAAAACTCCTTCATTTCTTCTGAGATAGAATAGAAAATTGGCAATTTTGAAAGTAACTGAATGATTTAAAAAAAAATGATTTCAAATCAGTGATTTCTAAACTCTTCAATTTGAGGACAGATTCTGGAATTTTATTTTTCCATTTCGTGTTCCATATTATTATATGGAGTGCACTAACAAGGAGAGACTGCAATACATTTTTGATTTGTGATAAACTTCCGGTTAGAATCCTTTATGTTTGTGCCCCTTATATTGCTGATATTTGTGTTATACTTTCTCTTCCTATAAAGCAAAAGTTATTGCTGATGCCAACTGACATCGATAGCTACATTCTTTATAACCTTTATTTCAATAAAAACTATGTTCACGGAGAAAAATGGAAGTCAGCGGTTTTGTAACATTTACACAAATTCTTTGAACAAAACTTTTATTATAAGACAGAGTCCAAAAATACGGTAATCAGTAAAGAAAAGACTTGAATTCTTGAAGAAATTAAAAATAGTATCAAGAAAAGAAAAATTAACGTCCTGTTCATCTTTCTAGTTGAGGTTGCAGTTATCAATAAATAAAAAACCCCTAAACGTTTTCGGGAAACTAGGAATAAAATTTAAAAACTGTTTTGCCAGTTTCTGATAACAGGAAAGACATTTCCGGTTTACTAAACAGGAAAGCGTGTGGTGAATGGATTATAGTGCATTGTACGGAACTCCATTTTGGTAAATTATGAAATAAAAAGGTACATCCTTTCGTGAAAATTTAATTGAACACATAAAAAACGTTAAAAGTAATTAATTCATATTCTACAGATTACAATTCTCTTGATAGTGAGCAAAATATTAATATAGCAGGTCATTGAAATAGGTCATTGAAAAATAGTGTCGGGTAGCCCCGGCCACCGTGAAATACTCAATATTTTTACATTTTTTTGTAATTATCAAGGTAAAATATATTTTTGACGAAAAAAATGGTAATTTTATGCAGAATATTATATTAATATTATTATTAATATTATAAAATATTTATTGAGGTTCTTTATGGTTATATGTACCAATCTTTGACAGAAAACAATTAAAACCTAAATGAAAAAATTTGTCCGGGGCTACCCAACTTTATTGACTTTTAGAAATGAAAATGCTATAAAGTTGATTGATATTTCAAAAAATGCTTTTGTTTTTCAATGACCATATATTTAAACTTGATTTCCTTTTAAACTGATTGGATATATAATTCGAATTTAATTAGCGAATTTATTTTAAACCAGTATATTTAGATTTTTCGTTAATTACTGGAAGCCATTTTCTTTAATTTAATTTTTCGATTCTGATTTGTTTAAAGCGCTAAATCTCGTGAAATACTTATAAGCTCAATTCACCACATTTCATTTTATACTTAAATACTCAATTGTGCGGAGTGAAATTTGATGACTTGAGTTCTTTGAATTTTATGATATCATAAACGCAAAATTTAGTTACAAGACAATGGATAAATTTAAAGAGAAGTTATATTACTCCTCGGAAGATTAATTATGCTATGCTTGAAACTTATTTAAAGATAAATTTCTGAGGCCAGTAATTTAATTGTAAACTAATTTAAATTGATGTTGGAGGGGTGTAATTGGATACCTGAATTTAATTTTAAATATTAAAATAGAAATGTAAAACTCCTTAGGTTATTATGTTTAGTCAGAAATTAACTTATGTTTAACTTCCGTAAGATATTTTTTCAGAAGGGAATATTCAACAGGCGTTTCTAAATGGGAAAGGTTCGACCCAATCTGCTAAGATAAAAGATATAAAAGATATGATGGGATTTCCTAGAGGTTTTTACGATATTTTCATGGGGAATTTTAACTCATGCTTGGGTTTGTAGCCAAATAATTTCATATGATAAATAAAAAAAAATAATAAAATGAATCTCAAAATTTTAAAAGTAGATATCGTGACTTTAAAATGACTCGTTTTAATTTCATTATTTTTCTGAATATGATTTTTCTCAATTTTTCATTCTGAAGCTAATTTTTAAAAAACGGTTATTTAGTTATTTTTAATCAAAGCAAATTTAATAAAACCCTTGGTATTGTGCAATTTGATACAGCTAATTTCAGAATCACGACATTTAGCTTTTACGATCATGAAAAGAATTTTGCAATCTCCTGCAAAAGAATTTTTATTTAAGGTAAAAATATTTCGAAAAAATATTTTTAAGAGATTTATCTATCAGTAGATGGAACTTATTGTGCAATGTTCAAAAATATTTAAACAATTAACTAATATTATATAATTTTAGTAATGTAGCAAATTGATATATAAAATTCAATACAGAAATGGCAAAGCTTTTAATTTAAAAGCTCTTTTGATTATTGTAAAAATCCGAACTGCAATAAACACTTTATTAAAGATGAAAATAACAATTATGCCTTCCTGATTATTCACTGAAATCTTAATTATTTTATCAACTTTACCTAACTATGTACAAATTTATGGTTTTCAAATTTTACTGAAAAGCTGCGAAAGCGGTTTTCAATTTTTTCCGATACAAACAAGAGTTTTTATTTTTTCCGCATACGAGTCCCGCACTCGCGTATCATAAAAAAATACACATCTTGTCTACTGAAATCGCAGTCGTCAAAGTCTCCTTAAAATATTGAAGTAAACGTAGTAAAATGGAAGAAAAAAAAATAGAGGAATTAGGAAATTAAAGAATAATTAATTTCTTACCGGAAAAAAAGTGAAAATGATATCCTTTTTTCAACACACGAAACAGGTGATCCCGAGGGGGTTTCTCGATGTCTTCAACGCTTCTTCTTCAACCTTCTTCCGGAACACGAGACACGGAACACAAGGGATCGTGAAAGTGTCTCAAAAGGGGAAATGCGGAACACTCTAGTTCTAGTATTTGGTACCGGAGCTTTGAGTTTGGTGGTTAGAGAGCAAGTGATTGGTGGAGCTTGCGCGCCCCACATTTATACTAAAACCCCTTCTTCCACCCTCGGACCACATCGCAAAGAGTGGTTTTGTCAAACCAAGGAACCAACCCGTTCACGCATTAGATGTATTTACTTTTTACGTCATCGACTAACATTCAACACCCACTCGATGACATCACCAAAAATCGCGAATTCTGAAAAGTAGGGGTAAGGGAGGAAATAAAAGAAAGGGGGGCGAAGATGAAGTACCCAGGAAACATCGCGATCGTTCGCGTCTTTTTGGTGTAATCGACCGATAATGACGTGTTATGAATGAATTTTAGATAGAAGATATAATACATTACCTTCCCGTGAAAGAAATTATGAAAATCCCTCAAAATAATTTTTCTTCATTATTTATTGTGTTCTTTTTATTGAAAGCAGGAAGAAGAGATCACTTATTTTTAGGTAAAATTAAATGTAGAGCATTTTATCTTTTTGATAGAAGTGAAATTGAATTAGAAAGTGTGGCAAGTAGAAAAGCCGATTTTTAGTCAGACGTGACATTTTAAATTTGAAATCAACAAGTTTTTGGTCAGAATTCATTTCAGATGTTTCTTCTTCTTGAAATAAGTGGAATTGAATTTTAAGATTTTATGGAACCTTCTTTTATGGATATTTTGTGGATGTTTTGCACAAATTACAGACGATAAAAAGTTGTAATTTTTGTTTGCTGAAAAAACAGAAAAGCTTGTTTTTAATCAGCCACAATTTATTTAAATTAATTTTAGAAATATAGATATCTAATGCAGAGCTTTTTCATGTCAAATTCAGAATATTTGAAGCTTTCTCAATTTTCGTATTTTCACTTTGCATCAACAATTTTCATTTATTATTCATGATAAATAACTCTAACAGTTGAAATTGCTTCGCGGAACTGCAATGGTTTCCAAATAATAATAGTTCCCCTAGAGTTGGATCCTTAAATAACCTCTGAAGGCATTACACCCAAGGGCCATCTTCAGAGGGGATGAGTGAGTCGCGAATAAATCATGAGCGCATTTTAGAACCTTTGGACGAAAAGTGTCACGTTCCTGGATCACGCAAAATAAAGGAAGATAGAAGCTTCAGTTGATACATAAAACCCAATAAATAAATTACTCATTTCTTCGCTTAAACATTCCAGAAAAATAGACCAGGAAAATTGGTCTCTATTGTAATTTTTCTCTGCTTGAGACAAAAATTGTCTTTTATACTTCCATTTTATTATACAGTCATTCTTTATTAATTAATATTATAAAAATGGCGAAATTTTTAGGTGTAAACTTGAAAAAAGCCGAAAGACTAATAATTGCTTGCTCGTAGGCGCGTATATAAAAAAATGTACGAAAATCTACGAATATGAACTAATTAAGGGCGGAGAACCTAATTATGACTGCAGTGAATTGCAATAGATTTTGCAATTCAATTAAAATCAAGAGGTATGGATTTCAATGTTAACATGAAATAGATACCCATCTTAACAAAATTTGAAGATTATTTGCATTAAAAATAATTATTAATGACATTTTCATCCTAATTATCGTTCTGTAAAAAGATTCTTATATTTATTCCACTTCTCCATTGCATTGAATCTATTTTATCTAAGTCAATTTAGATCTTAGAAATGAACACACTAAGTAACTGATTTTCTATTTTCAAGGGTAAATTTGACAAATTTTTAACCCACGCAATTTGCAGAAGAAGCTCATTAAAAAGGACAGGCTAGACTTGGCAGAATCGTCTGCAAAATTCTGTGCTTCAATGAAATATGCGCTTGGATTCTTGAATAGGATCCTACGTAAATAGGCAATATGTGTTTACTGATCCGAATGGAAACAAAATATAGGATAAAACCAATAGTATTTATTTGCGTATAAAAATTGTCAAAGATCCTTCAAAAATATTTATAGAAATAAATACAAAAGACGTAGTAAAATAAACTTAACATGATTTTTATTTTAAAATATCCAGATCTTGGAAATATTTTTTCTGACAGAAGTTGTAATAACTGCAGTGACAATGTTGGAAATTAAAAAAAACACTCAATTTTGAAATAGGTTACCATTAGCATAATTAAATTGGATTTTGCTGACAAGGGGTCATTACTAGTATTATTTCGAATTTTGGCAATCAATCCTATTTTATCGAATAATCCTAACCTCAGGCGATTTAATTCCGAAACCCACACAAGAGTTGAATTTTACTCATCGAACAATTTGTATAAAAGAAAATCAATATTACATTGTAAACAGAAATTTAACAAACCTGTAATGACACAAATGGCTTGAAGCCACTTTTAAGTAGAAAATCCGAATTTGGTCAGACATTCAAGGAATATAATAAGGGATTATCTTCTCCCATCGACTATTTAATTACATTATTAAAAATTAAACGATTAATTTCAAATGTCATATTTTACTTCTCTAGTTTCAAAACCAGTAAACTTTCGATAAACGAATTTTAAAATTTAATCATCATAAGAGTCTTATGGATTGCAGTTGTTGCAGTGGGATTTAAAATAAATCGATCTCATTTCTGCTTAGATCCATTATCTCTAGATGCGAGTTATTTTTCTCCATTATTATCTGAAACTGAAATTGCGGCTTTTAACCATCCATGGTTTATTCCAAAGGCTGGACTGATACAAGTTTGAGAAAAGGAAAATAAGTAAAGAAAAGAAGGTTTTCTGAACCACGAATAGTGTAGGTCGAATGACTTTGAAACGAATGAATTCAACATTGAAGCATTGTTGTATAAAGTAACGATTTCATAAAAAAAATAACGAGACGAATAGATCGTAATATATAAAATAATCTGACTTTATAACAATTAAATACGAAGGCTCTGGAATAATTAATTTTTAGCTTAGCAATTGTAAAATAAAATTTTGTGAAATATTTATTACTTATGAAATATTCTTTTCTTTTAATTTTTTTAATGTAAGAAGATTATTATGAGAAGAATAATTGCATTATGTTCTTAGAAACACTACACTATAAAAGACTTTTGAAATATGTATAAATGTATATGATAAACTTGCGTTGGCGTCTAATTATTCCAAAATTGTGTCAACCCTGGAAACTTTAAGATGCTAAACACTTGGATGTCTCCGTCTTGCAATTGTAAACTATATCTCCTTATTTTGTGCAATATAGAGATCTTTTACAACACCCTTCACATAGTTATATTATGCAGACACTATTAACTCTTTAAGGTCGTATGTTTATTCTCTGCCACTAGAATATATTGTATAAACTTAATACGATCGCAAAGGATTAAATTTCAACTCTAAATTGTGAAAATTTTCAGTTTATTATTATGGCTAAAATATTCTGATAAAAAAATCTAAGTGCAGGTAAAAGTTACAAACTAAACTAGAAAAAAGTAATTCTCCAAAGGAAGTTTGAATCCTCTTCAAACTTTCAAAGTTCTGTTTCGTTTATTCAAAATTTACGGATTTTGACGATCAATATCTAAATTAAATGAACCATTTCAAATATATACGTGTGCAGTTACGAGTAAAGTTTTCGTGCGTTTCTCACTTGGAGGTAAATCGTAAATTTAAAGAGATAAACATCTTAAAGTAACCCAAATCGTGACATTGGGTTCATAGAAGTTAAAATCTGTTTAAGTAGTTCCAAACTTTGCTTCACAAATAGAATATGAAAGGATAAAATACATAACAATACATATGTATTTTTTTTTTAATTTTCAAGAATAATTCTGCTACACATTTTATTTTCTATACGAAAAACATCATGGGATTTAATAAATCATCTCATATGTTCACTTTAATCCATAAAAAGTAAGCCCAAAAATAAATCATAAATATTTTTACAGATTAATCCGACGATTTTGTCAGATTTTTGTCAGACATATACATAGTGTTTTCAATAAAATTGAATCTTACCGAAGACTATTTTCACAATTGTAGAAAAATGAAAGAAAAATATTACAGAGAAATATGAATAAAAATTAATATTCCAAGTTTCAAATTCTATTTTAGAAATATACTTCTGTTGTTATTGTATCGAAATTGTATTCAAGAAATAAAGTTTGCTTCATCGATTCAATCGGAAGGGTATAGAAATTCCGCCGTTTCACTTTTCACTGTATTTTTCGACAAAGCTGATTTATAATTTATGGGAAACGTCGGATGAAAATATCTTCTACCAAAATTCTCAGCTTTCGACCGAAGGCGGTAATTTTCTTAATGATTTTAATGCGCTGATTCATTGCATTATTAAAGTTATGGATTAATAATTACGAAAGGTAAAATTCAGAGATAAGAAATAACCCAAGCCAGACTAAAATGGCGCCATGCCAATCGTTTTACGTAATTTCCTTATTCATCATCTGAACTTAGACCCCAGTTAGTTTTTATTTTAAATAGGAAACAATTAATTAATTTATTATGAATATTATGAAATTGAACTTTATAAAAGTGAGTGACAAATATTCTCTTAATTTTCCACAGTAACCTACCCAGTTTACGACTTCTTTCTTCTTTACTTTGGAGCTTTAAACTATAAATTTTACAGAAGATAATTACAACTTTCACTATAAAAAAACTATAGAAGTTTCACCCAGTTTACCTCGAAAGAATGATGTATTTTTTTTATCGAGTTTCCTATTTCTTAAAAACAGAGCTGGGTAACTATTTGAAATTAATTCATTTCAAATAGGTATTTGAAATGCAAAATGCCACTTTCTATTTTGTATTTTAAATAGAAACTCATTTTGCATTTTCCATCTTAAATAGATTTTCAACCTATTTTCCACTTAAAATACCATTTTCCATTTTTTTTTTTTTTTGGTTCTTCCCTGGATAAGTTAGATAATCTCAGGTCAACAAAAAAAAAAATTCGGGGGGGTTTCTGCTTTATTGCATAAATTCTGATTCTGTACATCGAAAAGAACCAAAATATTCGTTTTTGACTTATAAAGTTTGCTTTTGTGTATTTTACGTCGATAAGTAAGTTTTGAAGTTTTTGGATTGATTGCAATCAAAAATACGTAATTATTTTTTAATAAAAGTGACTCAAATGTATAACAAAAATTCGTTTAATAGTAATTTACAAGATTTCGTAAACCTATTTTGCATTTTACATTTTAAATACATTTTGAGAACCATTTTACCTAGTTGTGCTTAAAAATCTACTAAGTTGTCAATCGAGAATTGTACGATTTTTACATTGAAATTTTTAAATTTTGATTTGAATGATAAATTCCTTTTTGTTTTGATTTCTCTCCTCTATGGGAGAAAAACATAGGGGAAGTTATTATTTAAAAGAAATTCGACTCTAGAGTAAAAACGTTTAATTTTTGCGTCTTCTTGGAAGATAAATTTTAAGACAGACATTTCGGAAAATAAAATTCTACTTTTGTACTTTCTATTCGTTTAACGATCGTCTTAATAGCTATCCTTTGTTTCTAGAGCATGACGGTTTCTACTACAGTTATGTAATGTGATCTTTGAGAACGATGTAAAATTGTCCTTAAACTTTTAAAGCTTCTTCAATTAGCATCTAGTTTACTTCATGGTTGCTGGCTCATATAATTCCCGATTATTCCTCAACGTATCGAAATAACTCAAGCTGACGTAAAAGAGGATTGTCATGCGAAATTAACAGCTCCTAAACACAAAATATCAAGGTAGTTGCTGGAAATTTCTCGAAAATACAGCTTGTTTCTGATTCATAATAGTTTATATTTGCTCAGAAATTCGGTTTCGTTACTTTCTCGCCTCCACTCCATCTTCACTTCAATGTTTTCTATTTTAACGAGGATAAAAATTTTGCATGTCATTTTAAAACGTAAAAATTGGCATTCTCAGAATACTAACAAAGATCTTAAATAAACATTTGCTGTTTATTTAATCAGAGTGGTGAAATATCGAGATAACATATACATATAACTGCCACAAATTGTTGAAAAAGTCAACAAATTTCCAAACGAAATCATTTTTTACGATTTAGTATAATTCGAGAACGTGATGAATTATTACCTAAAAATTACATTTTCTCAGGTGTTTAATGCTATTATTTAAGAAATTGTTTTATTTTTGAATTCACGATTTTGCATCTACTCAACATCGTAAAACCGAGACTTTGACTTCTTTTACTGTTTAATTACTATAAAAGCACGTCTGGCATCAGCGTCCAATTTGAACTTCGTTAGTTAATCATTAAACAAATACGTCCGTTATCATCAGTGAAATAAAGAGAGCCAAAAAAATAATTTAAAAAATCAAAAATGATACTATGGAAATATTTTTCGTGCAGACAATTGAATAAAAATATTGACAACAGTAAAAATGAAAATTCTGGTGATATTCTTCAAAATAGAAAGGCTTATTTGATACAATTTACGTCCATTCTGTCTGGTAAGTTTTAAAGCAAAAACATTTTTCACAATTTTTTTTCACACTACGTAGTGGAACACGAACATGTAATTAAATGTCATTTGCAGGATATATCTTAATATTCGATGTGGGGACACATTTATCTTGGAGTTCACCAGCATTGAGCCATTTTAAGAGTGAAAAATCACAATTTTCTGTAACAAGTGATCAAGGTGCATTGCTAGCTTCCATTATTTCCCTTTCTGCAATAATTGGTTACGTGATCAATTCTATCATCATGAATCTAATAGGACGCAAGTACAGCATTCTGATTTTTGCTCTATCACATCTGCTGTCATGGATTTTAATCAATTTGGCCAACAGCTATACATTTCTCTTCATAGCAAGATTTACTGCAGGTTTAAGCTACGGAGGGTCAGTAAGTCTTGTTCCTCCATACATAGGTGAAATCTCAGGAAAAAATATTAGAGGAACGTTTCTTGCTTTCGACAGGATATTCGTAAACCTTGGAGCGTTCTTCATCACAACCCTTGGAACCTTTCTATCTTACAAAAATATGAATCTAATGATGATATCATTACCAATTATTTCAATATTTTTATTTCCACTCATGATAGAAAGTCCATACTATTACATAATGAAAGGTCAAGATAAAGAAGCCATTAAGACACTGATGAAATTATCGGCAACGAATAAACTTGAATTGGTAATGGCGGATATTGAAAGAATGAAAAAAGACATAAATGATGAAAATTCCGGAAATGCTGGTATAAAAGAATTGATTTCTGATCGAGGAAGTCGAAAAGCATTAATTATTCTGCTTCTTGCAAATATTACATATGCTTTTTCAGGCACTATAGCTATTCAAGCTTATGTACAAGACATTTTTAAACAAAGTGGATCATCACTGGCACCAGAATATGCAGCAATGATAATCACAGGAGTTCAAGTATTTGCAGGATTGCCTTCTACACAATTGATTGATTATTGGGGAAGAAGACCGGTTTACATGTTTTCTGGAATCATGTCTGCGATTTCTTTAGGAACAGTAGGTTTATTCTTTTTCGTAAAAGACTTTCTGAAAACGGATATTTCTTCTGTGAATTGGTTACCTTTGGTGGGTTTAGTTCTTTATCAATTTATGTGTAACGCTGGAATTGCCACTATTCCCACTGTACTTATGGGAGAGCTTCTTTCTGTCAAAGTAAAAGGAATGGCGGTAATGATCGCATCAAATGCGACAGCAGTATTCATGTTTTCCTCGAAAATGATTTTACCATTGTTAAACAATTCTTTTGGTATTTATACATCTTTCTGGATTTTTAGCGGAGTTTGTCTTATTGGACCACTTGTTGTAGTTTATATTACACCTGAAACGAAAGGTAAACATTTGGAAGAAGTTTCGATATTACTGAGTGGTAAAAATTATTAAAAAAAAAATAATAATTCTTGTTAAGAGAGACTAATCATATATTGTCATAGTGATATTACATATTACATATTGTTTACATCATGCCTGAAACAACGAATAGAAATATAAAGAAAATATTAGAATTAATAAATGGAAAGAAGGAAAAACAAACAAAATTCGGTGGCATTTCTATAATTATGTTGTCTTTTACTACTTTATCTGCGTATTTTCGTTTCTTCACAAAATTCGCAGTGCATAATGATAAGCAGTAAACTTTGAACACATTATTTATCTCAAAAATGACTTTTAAACTGAATTCATTAAGTTATAAACATTTTAGAACAGTTATCAAAAATAATTAAGTTACGGAGGGAGGGAAAACTATTGTCAGCATTGTCGAGAATTTTTTAGAATATAGAGATAAGACTATAAGACTGTCATTTCATCCGCGGACATCAGTCCCAGTAAAGCGGAGATACTAGTTCCTATAGATAAAACTAACTTATATTCGAATATGAAATTATAGTTGATTTTACTTGTTCGGAAACCTGTTGTGTATCTATCAGAAATATGGACACTATCAAGAAGCAAAATAGTGTTGAAAATGTGAAAAGTAGAAACCGGTATTGTGTACAATTTATGTCCATACTAACTGGTAAGTTGGAATAATACGATTTCTTTAGAGCCTCAAATAATTTTAATTAAAGAATTGAATTTAAATAAAATTCATCTACGAATTTACTGAACTTTGCTTATAATTTTCACTGATACCATTTTAAATTTTATAGAACTGCAATTGTGAATGGTTATTATACAGTCTTACACAGTAGAATTTTAACCTTGAAGTCCCCTCTGGATAATGGAGGGGCTGAGAGAAAAGCGGACTAAATAATAGACAATCTTAATCTCACTTAATCTCATACACATCTTTGCACATGTGACAAATCATTATCATAATATTCAATGCATTGTGATACATTTTTCAAAAACGAAAAGTAGTTAATACAATAAATAAATATAATATTTTATTTGCAGGTTACATCTTAATAATCGATTTAGGGGCACATCTTGCATGGTCGTCACCAGCTCTGCCCCATTTGACAAGTGAAAAAGCTGAATTTTTATTAACAAATGAGCAAGGTGCCTGGATAGCTGCAATTGTTTCCCTTTCTACAATAATTGGATACGTGATAAACTCTCTCCTGATAGATCGAATAGGTCGTAAATATACCTTACTTGTATTTGGTATATGTCATCTTTTTTCATGGGTTTTAATAAATTTTGCTTACAATTACAGTTTTCTGATAATAGCGCGATTGGTCGCTGGTTTCAGTTTAGGAGGATCATATAGTTTTCTTCCCCCTTATATAGGTGAAGTCTCTGGGAAAAAAATCCGCGGAACATTTCTCGCTTTTGACAGAATTGCCGTGAATCTAGGGGCTTTTCTTATCACAACCCTTGGAGCTTTTTTTTCGTACAAAACAATGAACCTGGTTATGATATCAGTGCCACTTCTTGCCTTACTATTATTTCCTTTTATGCTGGAAACACCATACTATTATTTAATTAAAAATCAAGATGATGAAGCGATTAAAACACTAATGAAATTATCTAGAGCGACAGGACCTGAAATCGTAATGGCAGACATTCGAAGAATGAAAGAGGCTATCCAAAACCAAAATTCTAAAAATAGTAGCATACAAGAATTGATGAAAAATCACGGAAGTCGAAAAGCATTGATTATTGTTCTTCTAGCGTTTATGACATACGCTCTTTCAGGATCTATAGCTATTCAAACTTATGCTCAATTAATTTTTAAACAAAGTGGTTCGTCTTTGGCACCAGAAAATGCAGCGATGATAATCACAGGAGTTCAAATATTTTCAGGACTACCTTCTACACAATTGATTGATTATTGGGGCAGAAGACCAGTTTACATATTTTCTGGAATCATGTCTGCGATTTCTTTAGGAACAGTAGGTTCATTCTTTTTCGTGAAAGACTTTCTAGGGAGTGATGTTACGTTTATAAGTTGGTTACCTTTGCTTGGCTTAATTTTATATCAATTTATGTGTAACTGTGGAATTTCAACTCTACCCACTGTATTGATAGGTGAGATTTTCTCAGTTAAAGTGAAAGGAATAGCTGTAATGATCGCGTCAATTTTTGTAGCTTTATTATTATTCACTAGTAAAATGATGCTACCATTGCTGAATGAATCAATGGGTATTTATACAACGTTCTGGATTTTTTCGGGCTTTTGTCTATTTGGACCACTCATTATTGTTTATATTACTCCTGAAACGAAGGGTAAAAATTTAGAAGAAATTTTAATCTTAATGAACGACAGGAAGGACATAGGACTTCAGGAGATTTAAATACTTTGAATGGTTATAGAATTTAGCATTAAAACACCCAAAATTAAAAACATTGTACCTTTCTCATTACCTCGATCCTCATAAATTATATAAAACACATCTATCTTCAACTTTTATCAAAAATTTTAGCAATTTATTGCTGATTTTCTTGAAATCGAAAACTGCAATGTAATTAACATAAGAATAAAAAAGTAATTAAAATATGAGAATTTTAAATTTCATTATTTATTCAATAATTGACTGATTTCAGTTTATTTTTAGCACATTTATCGTGCATTAACTCAAGATTGAACACTCGTATTTTCAAAGTCATACTCAAGTAAAAATCTCTTATCATGTGTCATTTAAATGCACTCAACTGCATAAACGAAGATAAGAATATTGAATGTCGTACTAACAGTCTAGAATAAGATACCTAGTTGGATAGTTGAATTTTAAAATATTCATTATTGAAATGAAACTACAAAAATTAAATTGTTTTCGAAGAGATTATGTGACATCCAACACAAGTACAGTTATTGATAAAGAAAAAAATACTCGCAGGATGTATCGAACAAAAGGATATTTAATTCAATTTATGTCAATTCTACCCGGTAAGTTCCTATAATACAGAAGAAATTATTTTTTCCTATTCATGTTCATTCTAAGCATATAAATATTCAACTTAATTGACGGCTGGTTTCATATAAACTTCTGGATATTTTCGACAATTATTATTGTTAGTATAGCGTCTGATACTAAGGGTAGAAAGAAGAAAAAAAGCTTTATTTATTGTGAATTAACAAATTAATGAATTACAAGAGCTTATACTATAATTACAGGAAAATGCCTATAATTTATTTTATAGAAGATCTATAAATTTTACAGAAATTATTGAAACTGAAAAGCCATTTTACTTAATCAGTTGTATATTTGTGGGATTCTTTTTCCAGGGAAATGTTGACTTATAGGGATTATGTATATATAAAGAATAAATCCAATAAAAAAGTCTCCTTTTCTTAATTGTTAAGTATATATGAGTTTATATTAAAATTATTTCGATTATATGTATATCTGCATTAACATAAAAATTCATGAAAAATACAGATAAACGTTTGGAATTTTATATGCTTACACCTGTTTAAAAAATTTATACCTCATTATTTAATCACTTTAGTCCGAATAAAGATAAGAGTTTGTCATACGTCTTCCATTTTAATCCAAGAAAATGAAATAAAAATCATTAATGTTATACAAACCGTCTGGAATAAGATACCTATTTTGACTGTTTAATTTAAAAATATTCATTATTGCCATGAAACTACAAACATTAAACTGTTTTCGAACTGATTGTGTGACATCCAACACAAATACAGTTATTGATAAAGAAAGAAATACTCGCAGGACGTATCGAACAAAAGGATATTTAATTCAATTTATGTCAATTCTACCCGGTAAGCTCCTACAGAAGAAATTATTTTTTCCTATTTATGTTTATCCTAAGTATATAAATAATTAATTATTTTGTTATTCGAGCTTAGTATCTACATATTTAGATTGAATATCTTAGAGAGTTGGTCATCTACATGTATATCAAAGATATTAAGACTGAATATCTTAGATGGCTGTATAAAGCCTTCCTTTTTCATCTAACAAATTATTTACTGTCGTTAATACAGATCTACAGAAGGAGTTACTTTCTTCTTTTGCAAAGTGAAATATAAAGCTTTTTTTCATATATCAAAAAAGTTATTATCGTTAATAGGGATGAAATTTATGGAGAATGTTAAACAAAATGATTTTGCAGGGTACATCTTAATGATTGACGTTGGGGCAGTTTCTGCATGGCCATCACCAGCGTTGAATCATTTAACGAGTGAAAATTCAGAATTTCCTGTATCAATAGCTGAAGCTTCATGGTTGCCATCTAGTATTAATATCTCATCCCTAATTGGATATACTTTCTTACCTCTCGTTATGAATCGGATAGGAAGAAAGTACACATTACTACTGATGTGTGTGATACAACTAATATCTTGGATTCTTGTCCATATTTCATACAATTACACTTTTCTGTTAATAGCAAGACTTCTTGCTGGATTAGCCTTAGGGGGAACAATCTCAATTCTTCCTATCTACATAGGAGAAATTTCTGAAAAACATATTAGAGGTTCATTCCTCTCGATCGATAAGATCTTCATGAACATGGGTGTTTTCTTTATCAATGCACTTGGTGCTTTGCTACCATATAATACTATGAATTTAATTATGATTTGTGTTCCCATTATTGGATTGCGTATGTTTCCATTCATGTCAGACACCATACTTTCAATTGATGAAAGGTCGAGACAAGGAAGCGATAGATACGTTGACGAAGTTATCAGGAGGGATAAATCAAGAGATGGTGATGGAAGATATTAACAGAATGAAGGAGGCAATTATCGAAGGTCAAGAATCTAAAAGTAGTTTCGTTGAAAAGCTTTTTAGGGATAGAGGTACCCGGAAAGCCTTGATAGTTATAACTCTTGCAGAGATAATATATGTATTTTCGGGCCATGTAGCAATTCAATCATACACTCAAGAAATTTTCAAAAATAGCGGTTCATCTTTATCACCAGGATATGCAGCAATGATTATGACAGGAGTGCAAATTTTTGCAGGATTGCCAGCATCTCGATTTAGCGATAAATGGGGAAGAAGGCCAGTTTATTTATTTTCTGGATTAGCGACTGCACTTGCATTAGGAACAGTAGGGTTGTTTTTCTTTTTAAAAACATTCCTGGAAACTGATGTTTCAAATGTCACTTGGCTGCCGTTGGTTAGTTTGGTTTTATACCAATTTTCTTGTAACATTGGCCTCTCTACCATGCCCTTTATATATTCAGGAGAGCTTTTATCAGTTAATGTAAAAGCAGCAGCTGTTACTTTTACATCGATCATTGGGTCGATTTTCTCATTTTCTGTGAAAATGTTACTACCTTGGCTAAGTTTGACGGCTGGTATTTATGTAACCTTCTGGATATTTTCTGCAGTGTGTATTATTGGCCCAATTATTATTGTTAGTATAACGCCTGAGACTAAGGGTAAGAATTTAGAAGAAGTTTTAGATTTAATGAGTGGCTAGAGAAAGGAATAAATTATTAATTCTTGTGAATTAATTTAAAACAACTTAATGAATGGTCGTATATTGACATCAAATTCGATGATTATTTTGAGTTATAGATCGTATATATTGGCAACGACAATTATGTATTGACTATATATAGATAAGATAGTATGCAGTAAGTTTGTCCAGTTTAAAGAATTAACTAGACGCTTGCGCTTCAAAGAAAATAATTATACAAGTACACGAAAAAGTATTTTTTTTTTAAACTGCCTTGAATGTTTTGACTGATTTTTACGTCCTGTTATATGTATAAAATAAATACAAAACCTCCTAAAATATCATGAGGGAGTGTTTCTAGTTAGTTAACCATTACAATCTTTATTTTGGGCCAAGAAAATAAAGTGCAGTCGGCTAAAAAGAAATTATCTGAACATTCCTTATATGGGTAAGAAATCAAATTTTGCAAGAAGCGTGACGAGATGGAACATTTTGGCTATTTTTCCTGGATTCAGCGCCCTAAAATCTATAGGAATCAGTTGCAAAACTGGTGGCAGTTTTTTGGACCTGTCTTATTTTACATTAAAGATTACTTTGACTGTGATTGTTAATAAAAAAGAATTTACTGATGAAATCAATCACAAAAACAGAGGTTCTTTCCTGCAATTTATTTCCCTTCTAGGCTGTAAGTATCTTAGTCTTATTTAACTAAATAGAAAAACTTATGGAAATAACTAAATAAAAACTAACAGCAATTAGACAAATTTTCAAAAATTGTCTGTTTTTCTTCTCAGAACGTCCAGAATATATAAATTGATAATTTTATCTTTATTATGTTAGACCGCGAAATACAGATAAACGTCATACTGGAAAGGTCAACAAAAAAAAATCGTCACTGAATTGAGAATGTTTAAATGTTGACTTAAAGATAATGCCGTTTGAAAGCAAGGAAATTTATTAGTCCAATCTTGAGTGTCGACTAAAGAAGTGGTCCATATCCATTTTAATTCACTAATAACTGAGGATAATTAATAACATTTTAAAAATAATATTATCAATCTTTTTGTAAGACAATGGAACTAAAAAAGTTTATATGCTGGGGAGACAATCAATCACAAAAGAATGAGGACCTTAAAAATGAAGAAAATAGTAAAAGAAGAAAAGTATATTTTAAACAGTTTATCACGATTCTCAGTGGTGAGTTTTTTTTCAGAATATAAACGAATATAAATATCTCAAATATGTAAACATATCTCTTTATCATAATAACAAAATTAAATCAATAATTTTTTGCAGCATATATTTTGATGATAGCTATTGGTGCACACATAATATGGACATCACCTGCTTTGCCATTCTTAACAGGCAACAGTTCACCTATTCCTATATCAACTAATGAAGCCTACTTTCTGTTACCAATTTTCAATTTATCAGCTGCAGTAGGTACAATATTCTACGCAATGATAATGAATAAATTAGGAAGAAAGGACACAATTATTATTCTTGGTGTCTTGGAATTAACATCATGGCTTATTATTGATTTCGCCAATAATTACACTCAACTATGTGTATCAATGGTTATATCTGGAGTATGTCAAGGTGCTGCTTGCTGCATTGTTCCCTCATACATAAGCGAAATTTCGGAGAAAAATATCCGAGGAATATATCTATCATTGATCTCGATTTGCATGAATATTGGTAGTTTCCTTATGGTCACCTGTGGAGCTCTCTTAACATATAATACCATGAACTTGATGATAACTTTATTACCGATTTTTTCATTCATCTTGTCTATTTTTATGTCAGAATCTCCATATTTTCATTTAATAAAAGGTCGTGATGAAAAAGCTGTAAAGACACTAATAAAATTGTCAGCAATAAACGATCCCAAAATAGTAATGGAGGAGATTGAAAGAATGAAGAAGACTATTGCTGAAACTAATATATCGATGATTAATATTACTCGAGAATTGTTTATTAATGGTTTGTATTTAAAAGCCTTTATTATTTTAAACATATCATCCGCAATCTGCAGCTTGTCGGGATATGTTGCCATCCAAGGTTACGCTGAAGAAATATTAGGTTTTAGTAATTCATCTCTAGCACCAGAATATGGTACAATGATATTAATGGGAATACAAATATTTGTTGGCGTACCATCGTCTCTATTAATTGATATTTGGGGTAGAAAACCAACATATTTGCTTTCTGGAATTCTATCGGCTCTTAATTTAGGAGCTGTGGGTATATTTTACTTTATGCAATATTTTTTTAAATGTGACGTCTCCTCTTTTTCTTGGACACCCTTAATTTTTTTGACATTGTTCATGGTTTCGTGTAATCTTGGAATCAACTCGATTCCTTTTATATATGCTGGAGAACTTTTTCCCATTCATGTGAAAGGAACAGCTGCAATGAGTGGAGGAATTTCTTACTCATTAGGGGGATTTGTAGCAAGTATGTTCCTACCATTTTTTAATTCTGCAGGTGTTATATATATTTGTTTTTGGATCTTTTCATTTTTTTGCATTTCTGGACCACTTATAGTTTGGTTTGTAATGCCAGAAACTAAGGGGAAAAATCTTGAGGAAATTTTAATGTTAATGAGTCCTCAAAAGAAGAAACAAGAAAGAGTTAATGTTTGTTAGTCTATGTAAATAATTGAAGCGGTCAAAGTATTTTTTAAAAAATAGAATAATTTTAAGAAAAATTCTACGCCACCTAACGATAATTACAGCAGATATGATTATTGACGCGTCTATCTTATACTGATAAGATCGAGATTATTTGGAACGTTTATTTTATAGTTCATTAACGCTAATTGTAAAAAAAAATATGATCTTAAATAAGTGCGACGTATATAGAAGATATTAAAAATCGAATGTGGTAAAAAGTGCTTAGAATAATTGTTTTTTTGTCTTCTAAATTTATACTTTTGTGTAATACTGTGATGATATTTGAAATATTTGCGTAAACGATAAGAAACTCATTATCAGCTTTTTTTGTCTCAAAATTACGCCTTAATTCATATGGATTAACATCAATCAAACCGAAATAATGTACATTTGTACAAGGAGGTATAAAATCTTTTGAATTGAGCGCTATAGTGATGTATGACACGAGAAGAATTGTTTGATTCTCGCTTGTTATGACACGTTTTTTTGTCTATTTTTGTCTTGTGAAAAATCAAGAGTAATCAAACAAGACTTTTGTCTCCTCACTCTATTTTCAAAACCGGAAAAGAATAAGTTGTATCAACTTTTGTGCTCATTTAATGAGCACTTTGCTTCCCATAAGCAAATATGTATGATTTGCTTCCTCATAGAGAAATGATTAATTAATTAATCAAATGTATCAATATTAGGTCATCTGATTTGTGTCAACACAGAAAATGTTTATTTTCTTTACATCAGCTTTGAAATGTGATAATTTGTACAGTTACAGTTTTGAAAAATAAATTTTTCAAAATTATAAAGAACCATAACTTTTTTAATTTTCAATAAAATGAATTATTATTATTATTATTATTATTATTATTATTATTATTATTATTCGTCTCGACGCAAGGAATCTTCATTTTCCTTACATCAGTTTTAAATTTTGAATATTTGAGAACTTATATTCCAAAAATTAATTTTTAAAAATTCCAATTATGCATAACTTTCTTATTTTTCAATGAAATGCATTAATTTTATAGGTAAATCGATTCGTCTCGAAGCAAAGAATCTTTATTCTTGTTACATCTGCTTTTAATTTTAATTATTTGAGAAGTTATAGTCAAAAAATCAATTTTACTAAAATTACAAAAGTACCCGTTCTTCAGATAAGACTGCAGGATCGTTAAAAGCGTCACACACAAAAACAAACACAAACACACACACACAAACACTTTTTAAATTTGTAATTTTTACATTATCAGTCTGCGCTGAGACCAAAAAATTGTATACCCCCTTATACGATGCGACAATTCAATTATTATGTATGACTTTACCAATAAAATATTTTTGTATTTCTTCATCTGCTATCATTATATCTATCATAATCTGTCTACTTAGATTACGTTAATCGAAATTCTCATTCGTAACGGAAACAGTTGATTAATATGTAATGTCTTATTGTTAAAATAAATTTTTAATAAAATTGAGGCATATACATAAAAACAAGATTTCTAAACACAATGTTGGTTTTTCTAACAACGTAAAAGGTAACATATTAATTTTATCTTTATATGATGTACCATCTTTGCAATTTCAGGAAATTTATCTGCTACTGAAAAAGAAAATAAAATATATTAAAAATGGAGACCAAAATTCCTGTAATTTCGATGAAGCATAACCCTGCAAATGAAGATATGAATAAATGCAAAAAGAATCATGAAGTAGCCCAAAGAAGGAAGACTTATTTTATAAATTTTATGAGCATTGTAAGCGGTATGTATTGGCAATCTTTTGGCATTTTCAATATCAAACAAGTTATTATTTTATATCCTTCTTTGCATTTGCTATATTTACGCTTTATTATAATATATGTTGATTGAAGGTGTAAAATTGGTCTTCCAGGTTACATTTTTATGCTCGATGTGGGTGCAAATATGACCTGGACCAGTCCATCTTTACCATACCTAACAAGCAACAAATCATACATTTCTCTATCAGAGAGTGAACAATCTTGGTTGGTCTCCGTAGATAGTCTGTCAGCAATAGTTGGCCACTTCCTATATGCGATTTTAATAGATCGAATTGGACGAAAGTACACACTTCTGCTATTCGGTATAATACATTTATCATCTTGGATTTTCGTCAACATCGCCTACAACTTCACCTTTCTATGTACAGCAAGAATTATGGTTGGATTGGCATATGGTGGTTCAGTTATCACTTTCCATACATACGTTGGTGAAATTGCTGGAAAAAATATCAGAGGAATATTACTTGCTTTACTAAAAATTTCCATGAACGTAGGCGGATTTCTTATGGTAACAGCCGGAGCTTTCCTACCATACGCGGCTATGAATCTTGTTATGCTCTTTTTTCCAATTATTGCACTCCTATTCTTTCCTTTAATGTACGAAACACCATACTTTTATTTAATGAAAGGTCGAGATGAAGAAGCCGTAGAAACATTAACACAATTGTCGGAAGTTAAAAATATAAAGCTGGTGATGGATGATATTGAAAGAATGAAGAAATCCCTTGAAGAACAAGAGAAATCTACTAACAACATCATTCAGGAGTTGTTGATGGATAGAGGAAGTCGAAAAGCTTTTATTATTGTGATAATTACAACTCTCACCTATGGATTCTCAGGGTTTATGGCTATCAGAGCCGTTGCTCAAGAAATTTTAAGCTACAGTGGTTCCTCTATAAAACCAGAGTATGAAACTATGATATTGATGGGACTACAAATATTTGCTGGATTGCCTGTTAGTCAGTTAATAGATCGTTGGGGAAGACGTCCAATTTATTTATTATCTGGGACATTTTCCTCACTTTCATTAATAATCGTAGGCCTTTTCTTCTTCTTGAAAGATTTTGTCGAAACTGATGTTTCGTCCATAACTTGGTTACCCTTGATTGGCCTAATAACGTACATGATTATATGTAACTTAGGAATTACAATTATGGGATATATATATGGAGGAGAGTTGTTACCCGTGAAAGTAAAGGGATTTTCTTTGGTGTGTACATACTGTGTTATAGATTTGTCGATATTCGGATCAAAAATGATTCTCCAGAATTTAAATAATGCTGGATATACTTATATAGCTCTGTGGAGTTTTACAATCAGTTGCATGAGTGGACCAATCATTGTTTGGTTTACCATGCCGGAAACTAAGGGAAAGAATTTAGAAGAAATTTTAATACTAATGAGTGCCAAAAATAATAAGAATTCAAGCTAATATAATAATATAATTGGAAATATATTTTTGTTTTTATATTAAATATGTTTAAAAAATTGTCGACTGTTAAAGTTTTAGAGAACTTTTGAGCTAGAAAAAGGGCTGATGTGTGATTACATCCCAAGTGACTGTTTTGAATTAACTTTCGGCTATGATAGGGAAGAAATTGAATATTTTTTTTATATCAATAACCGCACACGTATGTTCTACATTAAATATTTGAAAGCAATATATATATACTTCGAACACATACTTTCTCGAATATTTTACATTGCCAAATTCTTTATCTCTTAAGATATGACGTTCACAATTAAATTAAGAATTTTATCGTGAATTCGCAAAGATAACCCGTTTATTTAATAAATATTGAATTAATGTATTAATAAATAAGAAAAATTGTTGTGGTGTAAACTCAAAATGTCAGAATGGCATCAAATCTAAGTTTTGTCATGGAATAAATAAAAATATTAATGTTAAAAGATTTGCTCATACAAATTGATTAGAAAAATTTCGCTTTTATCTTGAGAAATACCGTAAGCGACTGAATAAGATATTATCGTAAATATCGAGCGATGTCAGACTTCCACCTAAATTTGTATAAAAAGTTCTTGATAAGGTACAACACAGAATGTTGAGCGAATGCAAAGAAGTATTATTTAATTAGTTTTTGTTTCTTTGATCATCTTTTTTATTGTGATCCAGGTAATTAATTAAATAATTAATTAATAAATTAGGCAATTATAAATTGTAATATTCAATATAAAAATTAAAAATGTCTTTTTAAATTTAAACGATTGTTTTTTTTTCCAAATCGTTTCCAATTTTTCTATGCTATCAATGCATTTTTTTAAAACTTAAACCTTTAAATCTTATTTGATATTAATTTTGAACTAATTTACATTTGCAATTTTAGAATATTACAAACTCAATAAATATGGTAAAAAATATATTATCTTTCTGTGGGAGAACTGGCGGTGAATCGTTTGAAGGTGCTTTTAATAATAGAAACAAAATTGAAGACAGATACCGAAAACGAAAAGCCTACTTCGCACAGTTTATCAGCATTCTCAGTGGTACATATAATTATTTTATTCCATTTCTATGTGATCAGATAAATTAGAAATTACAATTTTCAGGATATATTTTAATGCTCGACACTGGGGCGCACATGACTTGGACATCACCCTCATTAGAGTATTTTAAAAGCAACGAATCACACATTTCTCTATCAACAAATGAACAATCCTGGTTGCTCTCAATCGAGAATCTCTCAGCAATAATTGGACACTGCCTATACCCCATTTTTATGGATCGAATTGGGCGGAAGTACACCCTTCTGATTTTCGGTGTGATACAGTTGATATCTTGGATTTTAATCAATTTGGCCTACGACTTTATCTTCCTATTTATAGCGAGGATTATAGTTGGAATCAGCTACGGTGCAACAATTCCAGTTTTTCAGCTATATATAGGCGAAGTTGCTGGAAAAAATATCAGAGGAATATTACTTTCCCTCATAAAAATTTGTATAAATATTGGATGTTTCCTTTTGGTGACCTGTGGAGCTTTTCTGACACACCAGACTATGAATCTCGTAATGATTTCATTCCCAATTCTTGCACTATTCTTGTTTCCTTTTATGTCAGAAAGTCCATACTTTCATTTAATGAAAGGTCGTGAAGAAGAAGCTCGTATTACCCTAACGAAATTTTCAACAGTAAACAATTCTGAGGCAGTGATTAAGGATATTGAGAGAATGAAAGGAGTCATTGAAGAAAAACGAAAATCTAATAAAAACATAATTCAAGAGTTGCTTACTGATAGGGGAAGTCGAAAAGCATTCATTATGCTGATCATTACAAGCTTTACATACGGATTTTCAGGATATGTAGCTATTCGATCAATGGCTCAAGAAATTTTAAGCTACAGCGGTTCTTCTATAAAACCAGAGTATGAAACTATGATATTGATGGGACTACAAATATTTGCTGGATTGCCTGCTACTCAGTTAATAGATCTTTGGGGAAGAAGGCCAGTTTATTTAATCTCTGGAATTTCATCTGCATTCACATTAATAGTCGTGGGTATCTTTTTTTTCATGAAGAACATTCAAAAGGCTGATGTTTCTTCGATAAGTTGGTTACCATTAATTGGGTTGATATTATTCATGTTTGTGTGTGACTTTGGAATCGGGATGATGCAATTTGTTTATGGGGGAGAGCTACTCTCGGTGAAAGTAAAAGGAGTTGCTTTAATGTGCGCCTTAATTGTTGTAAATGTTTCCATATTTGTTGCAAAACTATTGCTGAAAAGTCTAACTAATGCCGGACTCTTGTACTTAGTGTTTTGGATTTTCACTATCGCTTGCATTATTGGACCACTTATTATCTGGTTTACCATGCCCGAAACGAAGGGCAAAAATCTGGAGGAAGTGTTAATGTTGATGAGAGGCAAAAAGAAGACTACAGATCAAAACATTAATTAGTTGTGACTCTCGTCTAATTCTGTCATTTGTTAAGTTTAAGAATCACCAACAATAAATATGATCATATAATTTATCTGTTATTAATATATTAATAATATTAATAAAAATAATTAAAGTAATAACTATCTTAATTATTAATTATTAATTACTACATACTATTCTAGAAATAATAAAATATGAAAGTTATAAAATAAATAAATTTGAGCATGTTTTTCAGAACACTTTTAAATTAAAAAAGAATGCTAAATTTTTTTTCTGTTACACATTCCAGACAGAAGGATATTATAATACAATGCAGTAGGATTTCGAATCTCAACACTTTATAATTTAAAGGGTAGATTTTTTTACACAAGAGTGAATTAAAAAAACAGTAATGACAAATTTTTAGGGTGCGCTTTCATATCTTAATGTTTTATGAGATCAGATGTTGATCTTTTATTTAAGGGCGGATTACGAAATCAGCAAGGATTTGAATCTTTTAGATGGTGTACTTCCCTGTTCACGTGAATAATAAAATTTTTTCATTGAATAATGGCCTAAAATACCTTGAAATGAATTAATAACATTTTATAATTTCTGAATGGTTGATTTCTTAAACCTAAGGTGACTTCTTTAATGTAGAATAATCTAAAATACTTGTAACTGTATAAAAAATGTTTTAAAATAAAGAAATAAACATTTTAAAGATGGCTCTTTGTATAATTTCGAAAATGCGAATTTCTAAAAGAAATTAGTGCTGCGACCTGTATACACAGTCGAGTAATGGTGGTTAAGTTAATGCAGCTCGATGGTTACGATCGTCGTACACTTTATTTATTGCCCTCCCGTTTCTTTCCAAGGCACTATACATCTTTTCATGAGCTTCTTTCCTTCTTCCGCTCCTCTAAACTCGAATACTATCGTTACCAACTTTGACGGAAACTCAGTATCACTATGGGTATCTTGCAACCCGCATGGCTACACGTAAATTGGATATGTATACACTATTATACACAAACACATACAAACCGATCAACACAATCAAAACCACCTTCGATTGCGCCAAATAAAAACTAATCGCCTGGAATAAATGAACGAGAATATCCTCGATTAATGAACCGATCTGTGTCCGAGCCAGAGTTAAATCCATTTTCATCAATTGCTTTTAACTTTTTCAATTTTCCCTTGAATACAATTAGAACCCTTGTTCTAATTGTATAATCTAATCAGAATCTATAATAATATTAATAATAATTCAACGAAAATAAAATTGGTAAAATCGAGTGTAGATATATTCACTAATATATTTATATTTAGTAATAACTAGCAAACCAACACGCACGCTACGCGCGCGATTATTTTGATTTTCTTCTTCAAACTTTAAGTCATTCCAAAGCCAATCAAATTTGAAACTATAATGTATACGAAATTTTTGAGACATTTTTAGAGAGGAAGCACTTTTTTAGAGAGGGGTTTCAAGAGGTTTCTAGGAATTTTAAGTGAATTTGACGATTTTTAAGTGATTTTTACAAAATTTAAAAGATTTTTAGGATTTTAAAAATATTTCGTAGAATTTTAAGGGATTTTAAGATATTTCGTGAGATTTTAAAGGAATTCATGCAATTTTAAGAGACTTAAGAATTCTAAGAGATTTTAAGAGATTCTAAATGTTTGGAAATTTTGAGAAATTTTAAGAGGTTTCTAAGAATTTAAAAATATTTCAACGAATTTAAGCGATTTATAAAGTTTTCGTTAAATTTTAAGGGATTTCAAAAGGTTTGTAAGAGTATTATGGGGTTTTAAGGAATTTTAAATGTTCTCCTGGAATTCCAAGGAATTTTAAGATATTTTGAAAGATTTATAAGAATTGCGAGGGATTTTATTCAATTTTTGAGATTTTCTGATCTTTAAAAGATTTTGTGAGAATTTTAAAGGATTTCATGGAATTTTATAAGATTTCTAATAATTTTAACGGATTTTAATGATATAAAGGGATTTTAAATGTAAAATTTCAAGAATTTTCTGGGAATTTTATGGAGAGATTTCAAAAGATTTTTACGATTTTTAAAAGATTTAGTAGAATTTCAAAGGATTTCAAAGGCTGTACATTTTTGAAGGGGTTTCAAGAAATTTTTCGACTTTTAAATGATATTGTGGAATTTTTATGAGATTTCTAATAATTTAAAAAGATTTCAAGGGATTTTTCTAATTTTTAAAAGATTGTGTAGGATTTTAAGCGATTTTATATGTTAAGGAATTTCAAGAGGTTTCTGGGAATTTTAACGTGGATTTCAAAAAATTTATGATTTTGAAAATTTTTGTGGAATTTTAAGGTATCTCCTGGAATTTGATGAGATTTCTAATACCTACCTTTAATGGATTTTAAAAGAAATAAAAGGGATTTTAATTGTTATCGTAGAATTTAAAAAAATTTTAAGAAGTTTTTGGAAATTTTAAGAAATTTTCACGAATTTTAAGCGATTTCGAAGGGTTTCGCGAAATTTTAAGAGATGTGAAAAGGTTTTTGGGATTTTAAATCCTGGCGGGGAATTTTTTTGAGGGATTTCAAAAGATTTTTATGATTTTTAAAAGATTTTGTAGAATTTACAAAAATTTCGAAGGTTTTCGTAAAATTTTAAGGGACAAAGGCAAACAAACACTCGTTCGATTATTTTGTTTTTTTTTTTCTACAACTTCAAGTCATTTAAAAGCCAACAGGTTTACAACAACAATGTATGCGAGATTTTCAAGACATTTCGTGACACCATTTTTTTAAGATATGATAAAAGAAATTAAATCATCTTTGATGATTAAACTGAGATAAGAACCGATAATATAGAAAAATCCTGACGATTACAAATGTATTAAGAAAAAGAAGTTCAGCTGCCAATTCAAGTGAGAACCAAAGTATCATTTAGAAGTAAATTGAAGTGAAAAAGTGAGGGTGTCAGATCGGAGAAGCTGATGATATACAATATACTCTACGACTACTAAGAGCTACAGATGACCCCGATTGCATAGACCACCCTGTTTGGCGCCAGACACCTACGCGATTTTCCACCCCCTCCTCAATACCGACGCCCTCGTACTTCGTGCAGCCTCGTAAGCTTCGAAAAATCTTGGAGGGTTACCATCCTCTCACCGGAAGGAGCTTATATATATATATATTTAAGCTGAATATGTACCTTCCGGATAAATCCAGAACTGACCATTCGAACTTGAGACAGCAAACAGTGATATGTAAACTTAAATCAATCCGATAATCAAACACATACATTTATTTAAGATAAAGTAAGCATTATAACCATGATTATAACATCACCAGACTATGACCTGCCCCTACATAAAATCTTATGTTTAGAAATATGAGCTGCCGATCATTCACGGAAAAAATTATTTATCGAAACTTTTCTTTGATATAGAGTTAAAGAAAAAATTTCTTTGCTTGTGATATTTATTTCTGTGAGTCTAGACCAATTTGTCGGTTTTTTTATTACAGACTCTGATGATCATGATTTTGGACGTTGGTTTTTATGTTCTATTAAATTATGGTTCGGGTCATGTACTGATTATTTCGATATCATTAGCGGCTCAAGATATTGCTTTATAAATCTGATCTCGAGATATCGTTAAACGTTACTTTTTGAATGAATCATTTTTATATAATTTAATTCAAATTTTAGACGTTTATCGACAAATTCTATTTATATGTAATTTTGATTGCTCATTATCTGTTTGATAATATACGATATCTCGCTTTACATGCTGTAGGGGAGACCGGGGCTAGTTGGCCAACGGGGCAAGTTGGCTAATGCCCTTTTTTTAAACAACGGTAATGTTAACAACCTCACCACGCGTAGTGTAAGTGTATTAAGTTGTGCAAAGACTTCCGGTGTGATTTCATTGCATTTCGCAGTCTTATGTCGAAAATATCATTGAAAAACTGCTTTTGACCGTGGTCAGTAAAATTTTTACTTTCTGGTTTTTTCATTTTATAGATTAATAAATAATCATTATTGTCAAATCTAAATATGGTTTTCAAGTGTCTATACTAAGAGCTTTGAAATGATGTATCGTTCAAATTTATTGCTTGGGTTCCTTAACATATAAAAAAATGTAATGTTAAAAAACATAGCCGGGGTAAGTTGGCCAATGTTGTCAAACCCGCTTTATAACCTCTACGAGAAAGTGCAATTTTGACAGACTCGCCAGTCAAATTAGCTTTGCAGGATGAAAAAGAAAAGAGCCAAATTAAAAAATAAGCACAAGGTGCTTCAAAAAAAACCACTTCATCGAAACGAAAAGTTTCAACTTCGGTGGCTGCGACCAATAAAAAACTTTCGGTAAAACGAGCGAGGAAAAGTTAAATTTATTATGATAACTTAGAATTAATTGTTCAAAAAGTTATAAAGATTTTATAAACGATAGGCTTCGATTGAAATAAGTCTCAATAAAGAAGTAAATTAATAACATTACTATTTTATTAATTATCCCATTCATTAGTGGCTTTTATAATGATTTTTTTCGAATTGGCCAACTTACCCCGCCCACTTGGCCAACTTGCCCCGTACTCGGGGCAAGTTGGCCAATTCGTCACCTCTCTCAAAAATATTCTGCCATTTTTTCAATAATTAATATAAACGCCTAAAAAAATTCTCAGTACTACCCAAGAATACATACTTTTATATGGTGAAAACCGCAATTTTTTAAATTTAAAAGAAAAGTTAAGAAAAATCGTTAAGTGAAAAATTGGCCAACTAGCCCCGGTCTCCCCTACTCTTTCTGAACTTAAAACTTGGTTCTATAATATAAAATTTAGGAATCACTTTTGACTGTTTACTTCTTTTTGATATTTAAAGACTAGACTTTTCAGAGTTTTCATAATCCATCTATTTTTCAGTTTAAATAAGTACTTTTCAGAAAAGAATCACAAAACAGTTTTAAATTTTCGAAGAAGGGATTTTTCAATCAGAAGAGAGTCATTTTTAATAATTAAAAATAAATAATATTACATAACATCTAAAAGAAATATAACACGAACATTCGAAATATCTAAGATTACTCTGACTTTCAGGCGAAATTCCAAAATAGATTTTTCAATGTCAAAGGAAAAGAATAAAACGATGTATATCACTATGTTATATGTATAAAGTGAAGAATATTTCTGGGGAAATACCATCTTGGTAAGATATTATCGTTTTCCTTTATGCTTCTGACATTCAGTACAAACGAGAAGGAAACCTATTTAAATCAGAGTATCATTACTCGTAACATTGAACTTAATTTTTACGTTACACCTTACTGAGCGTTCAAGTACGATTGTCATTATTATGGTTATATGCGCTCGTTACTGGCTTTGAATTACGTAACTATCGATACTTGCAACGGCGTTAGAGGTTTATTAACAAAGAAAGGGTTGTAGGAATTATACGATTATTCCAAGATCTGCATCACTGAATCTGCAATGAAGAACTGACGCCAACAATAGTTAGCTTTTTACGATCTCGAAAGTATACTTCAGAGCCAAGAACTCAAAGGAATTAATAAAAAAAGAAAAAGAAAAAATATTTGGCTGAATCATCCGTTTGGAAGAAAAAAGTTAAAAGCGCAAAGTTTTATCTAAGAGAAGCGATTTAGACTAAATTGTAAAAGAGCAAAGGTTTATTAAATCAAGATGTGGAGAGACCGCAGAGCCTAAGGCTTTAGGGTTCTACCGAATTTGTATTTGGAGTTTCGTTTGACTTTTTGATTGGTGTGTAAAGACTAGAAGACCTTTTTTTATCTTAATTACGTTGATGAAAACCCGAGGGCTGATTTTAGCAACTTGCGACGGTCAAGAAATCTAGGTCCACCACGCAGGCTTAATTGAAATAAAATTCCATCCAATCGAAGCAACCCACCCAAAAACTGTTTCTACATGACCAAAATGTCTAAAATCCTAATTCAAGTTTCTCGCGAGTTTATCCAGTTTATCTCTATTCCAAACAATTTCCAATCTATTCCGGGTCAGTAATTAAACTTCAGATGCGTTTGTTTTATTTTATTCTTGCTGCAGGTACAGGGATTTTATAAAATATTTTAAGGCAATTTAATTATAATAACAAGATTTTATTATAGATGCATTAAATTTTATTCCATTGAAAGATCCCCAACACCGATGCGTTATTATTAATATTATTATGCGATATAAATTCAGAGACAGATTAAATCTACATAGAACACTATACATAATCCTGAAAATAAAACATTAGAGCCATCCCTGTAATCAGGCCTAGATATTAACATAAATAGAATGTTTATATTCATTCAATAATTTTTCCAACATATCTGCAATCTTGTTTGTTGATTTTGGTAGTTTTTCTATGGAGTTGGCCAACACTTTTTAATCCTCCCTATCATTACTTTCATTTTCTTCCTCAGAAAGCTGAGGAAGAGAATTTGCTTCCTCAGAAGCAGCTGAAACGATTATTTAGATTATTTTTAATTATCACTCTTAATTTTATTAAAAAGACTCTAAAGTGAAAGGAATAATAAAAATATAACTCACGGCGGGATTCAGTGTTTTCCTCTTCGGACTGAGAGTTATAATTGTTTATTTCTACGTCAGCTAAAAAGAAATTTAGATTAATAATTTAGATCTCTAAAAAATATTTTTTTAAAGGATAAATAAATCAAATTACTCACGTTCCATGCATTCGACAAGCGGATCTCCAATCAATCCGTCAGAACAGAAACATATAGGAGAAAGTACGTTTTCCAATGTACAAGATGCATTAAGTCCGCAAGCATTTTCACAATTATTCATGCAACCTGTTTCCATGCAAGCCGGTTTATGATCTGGGCAATCAGAGTGTTGTAAACACTCATATGCTGAAAAAATGTATAATCTAATAAATAAATAATTCTTCGATTAATTAATTAAATAAATAATTAATAGTCTCATGAAATTGAAAAAAAAAATAAAACGGTTCTGTTAACTGTTCTACGTATACAGATTTCTTGAACCTAATGACGTATTTGTCTTCATTGTGAAAAATGAAATTGCTCATGAGAAAAAATTCGTAAATGAAAAATTTGTATATGAAGCAATTGAACAAATAGAATATCGTCCAGACTTACGTTGAATACCGATGCTGAGCTTGAATCCAGCAGGGTTAGGTTTTTCTTTATATTCGTTCTCCTGGACATTACTACCTTCATTTGCTTCCGCAGAATTATCTAAAATGATTATTTAAATTATTTTTAATTCTCAAAGTCTAGTTACAGTAACATTACAAGGGGGAAGGGAGGGTCCAAATATTGTCAAAAAAGGCATAACGTAATAAATAGACATTATTTAGAATATAATTTCACTTACCAAGCATTTTATATGCAAAAGTCTCAATAATTCCTTGCGAGAAAAGGCCCAAAAAAAGGAAAAAAGTTAAAAAATACATTGTTTTAAGATTTTTCAGAGAAAATAAATTGAGGAGAATAAATTCGATTTTATTCAATAGTTAAGTCGAAGACAAGAGAAATTTAAAGACTTTGAAAGTAGTGTTTCCGTACTTTATAACATAACTTTATATACAACTCAATGATAACATTTATCACTACATTTTTATGTTATAATATAAAAAAGCGTTTAAAATGTTATTGCCTGAGATTATGTAAACAAAGATAGAGTAAAAAATAATTCACCTTTGACGAGATTTCAAAATTTCCAAAGATTCTAAGCGATTGTATGGAATTTTAAAAGATTCAATTTTGATGAAAATAGCTTTACAGATTTTATAGATTTAAAGAGATTTTTACAAGATTTTGAAAATTTTGAAGGGATTTTAAAAGATTTCCAAACAACTTAAAAGATTGCAAAAAAATGTAAAAAGATTTAGAGATTTTAAAACTATTTCGGAAAATTTCAAGAGATTATCGAAAATTTCCAAAAAATGCAAAATATTTCCAAAGATTTAAAAAAAATAAAATTTTAAAAATTGAAATATCTTGAAATCAGTTTAAATATTATGAAGTCATTTAAAATATGGAAATATTTTTTTTTTCAGTTTTTGAATTGTTTCTGGCTTTCAAAAACTAGAGTAAAATTTAAGGTTTTTATTTGAAGTGTCTACAACACGATTCAATTTTTGTTAGTGTCAATAGTAAAAAACTTTTTAAAATAAAAATTTAAATTTGGGAAAACTATAGAAAAAGATCGATATAATTTTGCAATAAATAAATTTAAAAAATCGTTGCATTGTTTTAAACCTTAGACTATGATATTCGAAAAAAATATAGGACCATTGGCGGCGATTTAAAAAAATTGAATTATTGGAAGACCTGAAAAATGAGAATAATTTACAGTGATTCATGCTGGTAATTCCATAGATTAATAGAAAAAGCAGGATATTGAATGTTTTGAGATTTTTCAAAGTAAATGTGAATATTTTGGTGAACAAATTCGATTTTATTCAATATTTACATTGAAGACAAGAGAAATTTAAATTAAGATTCTGAAAATAGAGTTTTCGTATTTTGCAATATAAATTTTTATATATAGCTCAAGGATAACAGTTATCACTACATTTTTATGTTAAAATATGATAAAAGTTAATAAAACCGCTATTGCCTGAGATCATAAAATAAAAAATAAAAAATGAACGAAAAAATAATTCACATTTGTCGAGATTTCAAAAGAATAATTTTTTTAAAAATATTTAAAAATATTAAAGTATTTTAAAAATAATCAAGGATTTTCTAAAGCTCTACGGATTTTAAGGAGTGTCAAAAAAATTAAGATGATTTCACTAGATTTTAAAAAGTCTTAACGGATTTCAAAAGATTAACAAATTTTTAAGGGATTACAAAATAATTCAAATATTTTCGAGTTATGTCAAGATTTTTCAGAGGATTTATAGAGATTTCAAAAAGTTTCCGAAGATTTTCAAATTTTCGAAGTGGTTTTAAAGAGATTTTAAAGATTTTAAGAATTCCAAAAATTCTAAGCGATTATGGGGCATTATTTCTCAACTGCCTCAACTATAAAAATCATGTTCTTTGATAGTAAAAAAGTCAAGCTTTCTTTCCCGACTAAAAAAAATCGAAGAAGCCTAAATTGCAAAAAAAAAACGTAAATAAACAATTAATCTACTAATTTATCATAAATAATAATATAGAATGAATCTATGTAAAAAGCAGTTTCCAAAACCCTCATTGAAAATTTCAATCGCGTAATTAGAAACTAAGTTATAAGCTTTTGAAGCTTCCCCTACAAACGTTGGGGTGTAAAAGTTAACCCCTCACCACTTAGGGAGAGGTGGTAATCCTATGATCTATAGGTTTGTGGATTAAGTACATAGGTTGGCCAACATATTCCCAAAATTTGATGACAATCAAAGAACAAGACTTTTAAAGTTGGAGCAGTTGAGAATTAATGCCCCTTATAGATTCAATTTTTAAGAAAATAGTTTTACAGATTTTTTAGATATAAAGAGATTTTGATAAGATTTTGAAAGTTTTCAAAGGATTTTAATCCAAGACAGTCAGTTGGGGTGCCAGCCCATTTTCTAGCTCAAAATCCCTCTAAAACTTCTTTTTTCGACAATTTTTTAAACATGTTTAATATAAAAATTTTTACTCAATTTTTGCATTAATTGATTGAAAAGGGTTTAAAATATATTGTACATTTTTTTTATCCCTAAAATAATTCCGCAAAATTCTGCACTGTTATAAAGTCTATAATAAAATCTTCTAAAGATCTATTTATTGTTGGTGTCAATCGTTAAAAACTTTTTGAAATAAAAATTGAAATTTGGGAAAAATAAAAAAAAAATTCGGCACTTGGTAAAAAGTTCATAATTTTGCAACAAATAAATTAAAAAAAAAATCGTTGTAAAGTTTTAAAGCTTAGACTATGACCTTCGAAAAAAATATAGGTCCATTGGCGGCGGCCTCAAAAAGTTGAATTATTTGAAGACCTAAAAAATGAGAATATTTTACAGTGATTCATGCTGGTAATTCTATAGAAAAAGCAGGATATTAAATGTTTTAAGATTTTTCAGAGGAAATGTGAACCTTTAGATGAAATAATTCGATTTTATTCAATAGTTACGTCGAAAACAAGAGCAATTTTAAATTAAGATTCTGAAAATAGAGTTTTCGTATTTTGTAATATAAATTTTTATATATAACTCAATGATAACATTTATTACGACATTTTTATGTTTAAATATGATAAAAGTTAATAAAACTGCTATTGCCTGAGATTATAAAATAAAAAATAAAAAATAAACGAAAAACTAATTCAAATTTGTCGAGATTTCAAAAGAATACAATTTTTTTAAATATTTAAAAAATATTAAAGTATTTTGAAGATGTTCAAGGATTTTCTAAAGCTCTACGAATTTCAAGGAGTTTCAAGAAAATTAAGATGATTTCACTGAATTTTAAAAAGTCTTAACAGATTTCAAAAGATTAACAAATTTTTAAGGGATTACAAAATAATTCAAATATTTTCGAGTTACGTCAAAATATTTCAGAGAATTTATGGAGATTTCAAGAGGTTTCCAAGATTTTAAAGATTTTAGGAATTCCAAAAATTCTAAGCGATTATTGGAATTTTAAAAGATTCAATTTTGAAGAAAATAGTTTTAGAGATTTTATAGACATAAAGAGATTTTGACAAGATTTTGAAAATTTTCAAGGGATTTTAGAAGATTTCCAAACAACTTAAAAGATTGCAAAAAAAATGTAAAAAGATTTGGATTTTAAAACTATTTCGGAAGACTTCAAGAGATTGTCAAAAATTTCCAAAAAATTCAAAAGATTTCCAAAGATTTAAAAGTCAGTAAAATCTAAATCCACTGGAATCTTAAGGGTCTTTTAAGTTCTATTCAGTTTTTAAACTGTTTCTGGCTTTCAAAAACAAGGGTAAAATTCAGGGTTATTTTTTGAAGTGTTTACTACACGATTCAATTGTTATTAGTGTCAATCGTTAAAAACTTTTTAAAATAAAAATTGAAATTTGGGAAAACTATAGAAAAAAAGATTTAATTTTTCAACAAATAAATTTTTAAAAAAATCGTTGCAAAGTTTTAAAGTTTATATTATGACCTTCGAGAAAAATATAGGTCCATTGGCGGCGACTTCAAAAAGTTGAATTACTTGAAGACATTGAAATAATATTCAAACTAAAAAATCAGTACCACTACAGAAAGAAAAAAAAATGCCTATTTATAGTATTTCTATAAATATATAATTATGTATATAATATTTGTTGAATAAAATGAGGAAATTTATTTTTAAGCTTAAAAATTGATGTTTTGGACCGTTTATATGAGGAATGACCAGTCATAGTAATATGTATGTGTAAACTATATTTAATTATCCACTTTCTTATCCGAGATTGAATAATTATCCAATTTGAAAATTCATTGGGTAATTGTTAATGGATGATGAATATCTATTTACAAATTCAATAAACATCTACAAAGAGGAATTTTGAATGATAAGCAAAGCAAAAAATGAGAAAAGCTCGAACTTGAACAATAAATTTACTAAATAATTTATTAATTAATATTTTATTTTATTTTTAGGAGAAAATTTCAAAGGATAAATTTTAATCAAAAGGCAGAAAGAAGGTATAATTTTAAGGAAATAATATTTAGATAGGATGTATAAGTCGATCGAAAAAAGAATTTATATATGCCTATTATTGATAAAATTATCGCTATAACTACATATAACGTAGCTTAGAACGCTAAAATAGATTGTAAACATCTATGCCACGCTACAAACTATAAATAATATTTTAAAAAAAAAACTTCAGGTCATTAAAACATAAATCTTAATCTGAACCAACGATGTATGCGAGATTTTAAAAACAATAGAGATTTCTTATATAGGATTTTGTTACATCACTTTTTAAGGAGGATTTTCAAAAGGTTTCTAGGAATTTTAAGGGATCGTGACGATTTTAAGAATATTTCGCGGAATTTTAAAGCAATTCATGAAATTTGAAGGAATAATAACAAGTTTCTAAGAATTTAAAAAGAATTCACTGAATTTTATGCGATTTCGAATGTTCTCGTGAAATATCGAAGAATTTCAAGAGAACTCAATGGATTTTTTTAATGATTTTTATATGATTTTGTTGACTTTTTCTTCCTCATAGAGGAAGCTTTGTAGTGGTGTCAAAATCCAGTTTCCAAAAACTACTCAAATAATCAAAATTTAAAGCTGATGTAACGAAAATGAAGATTCCTTTCATCGAGACGAATCGATAAGGATGTTGGTTAATTGTATTTTCAAAAATTAATTTTTCAACTATAACTTTTCAAATAATCAAAATTTTGAGCTGACGTAAGGAAAATAAATATACGATTGAATATTATTGAATATTATCGATTGAATATCGAATCGATTGACCTATATATGTTAATGAATTTCATTGAGAAATAAGAAAGTTATGGTTAATTGTATGTTTCAAAAATTAATTTTTGAACTATAATTTCTCAAATAATAAAAATTTAAAGCTGATGTAAAGAAAATAAACTTTTTTAGTTTTGACACGAATCAGGTGACCTAATATTAATTTAATGGTTCCTCTATGAGGAAGAAAATCATATTTGCTTTCAGAAAGCAAAGTGCTCATTGAATGAGCACAAAAGTTGATACAACTTCACAGCTAGTTTAAAGATTTCATCGCATTTGAAGAGATTTTTGTGGATTTTTAAGGGGATTCAAGAAGTTCCAGGATTTTTAGAACTTTTAACAAAAATTAGATTTGCAATACAATGTATGCCAGATTTTTAAGACATTTTGTGACTATTTTTTTAGAGAGGAATTTCAAAAGGTTTCTAAGAATTTTAAGGGATTTTGTCGATTTTCAAGTAATTTTGACTAAATCCAGAAGAATTTTAGGATTTCATTGAACTTTTTGAGGATTTCTAAGAATTTTTAGATATTTTCACAAATTTTAGCGAATATCAAAGGGTGTCTAAGAGATTTTAATTATTAATTTAATTTTAATTATTAATTATTAATTATTTAATTTAATTATTAATAATTAATTTATTATTAATTTAAGATTTAATTTTGAGAGATTTTAACAAATTTTGAAGGATTTTGAAGTTTTTTGTAAAAATTTAAGAGATCAAGTGAACTTGAGAAAGCTGGAAAAAATAGTTGAAATTTTATGAAAATCAAACTGGAAGTCTGATACTTGATTAGATTAATTTTCACTAGATTCTTTGGGATACAAAAAGGGGGTTTATTTGAAAAATCCGACTCATACAAAGTAAAGAGGTGTATATAGTAACACGTACGATTATCGCGTGATTATTTTTTCATGTAGTATAAATGATGGAAAGAAGTGACTTATATTGTTAACCACCCATTGTCTCCCATATAATTATGCGTATAATATATGTATAGACATCTTTAATCGCCTAACTTGCCTTACAATACTACATTCGTGTTATGCTTCAGCAAAAATAAAATAAAATTCTAAAAATGCTGGGTATGTATAATCTTCCATGTAGAAATTAATAATTTCCTTTTACGTATGTAGAAAATAAATATCTGACTCAAGGTTCACTACTATGCGTTGTGTGGACGAGTCAACTATCGCTTAGTGTTATTGCTTAAATTTAAAAACTCTTCGAAAGCTGCTGCTACAATTATTTCTTCCTCTTCATCCTCCCACTTATCGGCTTCATTCTCGAGTTCCACATAACTGTAATTTAAAAATAACCTCAGTGTATATTCTAAAAAATTTAATTAGTCGATAAAAAGAAAACTATTAAATTTCTTACTCTTCGACATCTGGATTTTCCTCTGCTAAATCCTGCAAAAATTTGCTTTCCTCGGCAGAGAGAACATTTCCGTCAGGGCCGTAAAAAACTGGTTCATCGGACTGTTGAAGTGCAGAGGTAGAATTTGTTTCTGACTCGGTTTTTACCGAGTTTCCCCAATTCTCACTCCGCAGGTTATTGACTCCTTGAACCATTCGACCTACATGAGAATCTACTTGACCTTCTGTAACGAGCTTAGTTAATTTCTGCATCACTTGCTCCATATCCTGCTTACTGCTGCTGTCACTCTCTAAAGTTTGTCCTGCTAACTGTAATAGAATAATAAAAATATTAATTTAAAATTTGTAAAACTATCAAATAATTTCAAATTCTAATTTCGTTCTTACCTTGAGAGCTTGGCAAATATTTTTAGCGGAATTTTGAGCTGGACTTTGCAGTATGGCAGATATTAACTGTATCAATAATTTTCCTAACGCAACTGCTATCGATGATTCCATTTGCATCACGAGTTCAGCAAGGAATAATAATAATCCATGACACCTTTTCTCCTCATCATCAGAGTGCTTGTTTGTTTCTTGCCAAGCAGATGAGAGTGACTGGGTTTGTTCTTGACAACTAGAAATATATTTTATAATTAAATTTTTTAAAAATAAACTTTTCCTTTTATTGAATATTTTTATGCTTTAGGCTGATAAATAATTATATCATTTAATTATTTACCGAGATAGTAAAGTGTCTTTAAAAACGGAAGCCGATGTGGCACCAACAAGACTCGTGCAAAGTCTTGCACCACTGTATCGGAAATTCGTCTCGTTGATTGACTGAAATTGGTATCAGAAATTAAAATACTATATTTTTGCTTGAGATAATATAATTGAAGGCGAGGATAGAAATTATGTACCTGTTGAATAATCATAGTAGCGATTTCTTGAGATTGACTAGGTTGATCGAGGTAGGATTTTATGCTATTGACAATGCGGTTCACTAATGAATCGAATCGTCCTGGATTCATAGTGAGCGTTTTAATCACATGATCAAGATGTCGCAATGACCCTTCGTAATCTGAAGAATGATTATTTACCTCTCTTCTAGATGACTAAAAGAATATAAGTATATTATATAGAATGGATATTTATGAAAGTCAAGTAAAAATACAAATAAAAGTGGATATTATCTAGGTAAAGACCTGATGTTTATCAGCATAATCTCCAGATCCTCCGTCATAATAGCCAAAGTCTTGACCACCATGGTACTGGTTATATCCTTGTTGTTGTGGCATTTCACCATATTGTTGGTACATTTGTTGCCCATGTGGTTGCTGAATTAGGTATTGCATGTGCTGTTGATGCATTCCGTGAGATCCTTGATGTCGTTGACCTCCTCCTGGAATATGACCCTGTCTGGCTATTTGCAGACGATCTTGAACTGAAGAGGGACGAGTCCATCCTTGTTGAGTCTGCTTTAAAGAAAACAGAACACTTGTAAAATAGCAGTTTTCTTTATGTTTCTGAAATGAAAACTAAATGAAGAAAGACTTTCGTTTTTGAACGAAAACGAAATAAGAAGAAACTTTCGTCTGCGCATAAAAACAAAAATAAAATCGGCCAAGACTTTCATTTACTTTCTAAAAAATGATTTCATTTCTGAAAGAAGAAAAAAGTCGCAGAATCGAAAAGAGGCGTTGAACCTTATTACATTAAAAAAATTGCTTGCTCCGAGGCCTCGTTTAGGGAAAACAGAATCCTTTTCGAGTTTTAGAGTGTTGTTTAAATTTTTATTTCTAAGACACACTTACAGATGCAGGTGCAGGACTGAAGCTCTGAGGAACAAATTCTGCAGCATCGGCGGAGAGTTTCGAATTTTTTACCACTTCTGCATTTACTGGTGTATTCTCTGCAAATATAAATTTAGCAAAAATACTGTGAGAAATTTTGGGGTGATCGAAAATACGGAATAATATTAAATGTTTTGAAAAAACAAGCAAAATTAAAATTGATTGAAATTGGAAAATGTTTAAATTTCAAAATGCTTCATACTTAAACCATAAGAATTTAAAAAACACAAATTTATAAGGTGTTGTCACTTAAATCACTTCCGAGTTTTTGAGTCCGTGACATTAAGAAACATTAAATTTCTCCTGCCAAGTCACAAATAAAGAATCACTTATAATAATGAAAATAACTTAATGTTTCATTAATTGAATACATTTTTATTTAAAAGATGTTTTGAAAGCGCTATAAAAAAGAAACTTTGATATTGAGGTTAGGTTACCCACTTTGATCTTCCATATTGTCAAATTCACTGAATTTTTTTATCACAAACTTGAATTATAAGTGATCAAATATCAGATTAGACGTCAGATAAAAGAATACAATAACAGAGTAAACACACAAGAAATCCCTATTATTTAATTATAGTTTTTGAAACCATTTCGAGATTTGCATACACGTTCCCCAAAATTGTTTTGTATTTCGATACAAATAATAACAATATCGAATCGCAAAAAATGAAAATAGAATTAAAAATAAAAATTTCAAAAAGATAAAATTTTCATTCACAATCTACAATTACATTATCAGACAAAAACAATACATAAAGATAAAAAAATAGTGCATAAATTGTTAGAAAACTAAACCTGTTGCTGGAGCTGGTGGAGCAGCTGTTGTTGGTGTTGGACCACTAAGTGGTCTCCTTAAAGAATTAGGTTCCTGCTTTGCGGAGGTCCATGAGGTACCACGTCCACGTCCACGACCTATACCACGATGACTATTATTCCCATCTCCACTTTTATCGGCTCCGTAATTATCCATGTTTACTAGTTATTTTATCTCTTAAATTCAAAGAAATCGGGTCCAAAAATCCTCCAAAACACGAGAGAGAGAGTACCAAAACTCTCCGAGGTCCAAATTCAGTGCAGCTTATTGACATAAGCTCGTAACCGAGAATTTATTCATACAACCGAAGTGTACTCGTTAAACGCAGCTTCTTGTAAGAAAAACACATTTCCAACAATATTTATTACCGGCGATAGTTATAGTGCTTAAAAGAGAGAGCGAGGAACGAGGTGTGTCATCAATAAAACGTAAAAATCAATCGAACTCGCAGAGTCAAGATTGGAACACGAAGTTGACAAGAACTTGCACGTGGTGAATGAAAACTTCACCACCCATTTATCCTTATCGAGTCGTGACGACGTCTGGGTCTGGACCAGGAGCAACGACGTCTTCTTGTGGGCGGGTAAACACAACACGGCGGTCGTCGAACGGACAACCTTGAGAAAAACTTTACACACCCATGTAAAATTCCAGAGGAACACTTGACTGAAGGTAGTCAATTAACGGTCAACCGGTGTTTAATATTAATATTGGATCGGAGTAAATTCCGGTCACCACACGATTACACACGATCATCAACAACACAGACACACTGGCCAACAATGCTGTTAAAACATCTGTTGCAAGGGTAGGGGTTATTAAAATTTTCCATTGGGCAGCCATCTTGCAGAATTGTGAATCAACCAATAATAGCAAGAGAACATGGGCATTTAATCGACAGTTCTGACTGATGATTGGTTGGCTAGCGACAGCAAACACATCCTATTATATTAACGAAGATGGGGGGAAAGGAGGGAACTTCTAATTGCGCCTGCGCGGAAACCAGTCAGGTTAGGTAGTTATTTGCCAGAGGGAGGAATTTGGTTAGATTTAAGGGAGTCGATTGTATTTAGAATTTCTTTAGTAAAACTATGATATTTGTGAGTGTGTTGAAGAAAAGTATTGGCAGAGAATTTTTAATTAAAAACTGAAAAGTGCCGCAAGGAAGACACTGGGTGTATAATTTGAATTTTCCCGCCGCCATCTTGGAAACATTGCAATCTTTCATGTGACCTTGAAAGTTTCATGAAATTTTACCAATTTTACAATCAAAAACTAACCTATAAAATTTTCCGTTGGAGACTTTTTTGATTGGATTTGAGAGATTTGTATAAAACATTTATCCGATTTTATCCAATTTTTATGAATTGTCTCACGATTTAAGAAGAAATTATAATTGGATATTGATAGAAAAAGGTGGAAAGTTCAAATGTTTGCTTGTTTTGAGATTTGCTGATTAACTGTCAGATCGGACATTGACACTTGCCTGGCGCTGGCTTGTCTGTATTGTTTACATTGGAACTGTCAAAATGAAAGGCATTGCAGGCAATTTACAGAGAGGGAACAAAGAGTTGTCGTTGTTCTGAGTTTAGTTTTTGTCTCGACAAGTCGTCCTTGCAAATGAGTACAAAAGTTGACGATAGACAAGAAAATACAGCAGTGTCGAGTGATTCTTGTTCTTGTCAAGTGTAAAATTCAGATTTTTTTTATACACAATGTCAGGGAAGCCTTCTTCCCTGACAATAATGAGCTCAAACAAAGGAGAGCAGGAAACAAGATTTTCACAAAAAGATGCTTCTGCAAGTGAATACAGTATTTCGAGTATTGCCTCGACAGTTTCAGTTACTCAAGATGAAAATTTTCGAGTTTCAAAGCATGCAGAAAATAGTCTTAAAATTATGGAGGAGTACCTGCAAAAACAACAACTCACTGATGTTACTCTCATTGCTGGTAAGAATTCTCTGTTATTCGATTCTTATATTCTTTTTTTGTTAATGCATCAAAACAAGTTGTCGATCTGAGGATTTTTCAGTTACAGTTTACAAAAATCTATTAAGAAAAATCTTATTTTGTGGATAAAGTTCCGAAAACCTGAACCCTCTTATTTTATTTAAACTCCGTATTATATATTATGTCCTTTGACGTGCTGATAATAAATTTGATTGTGAAAATTAACGATTTGTCGATTTTCACGGTAAAATTAATAGATAATTTTTTGAAGCCTTTAGTCATTAGTTAAATATTCTCTTTAGGTGGAAAGCGTTTTCCAGCACATCGTCTGGTTCTCAGTGCTGGATCTGAATATTTTGCAGCAATGTTTACCAGTGCAATGAGAGAATCAGCTCGTAGTGAAATAGAATTAAAAGGGGTAGACGGAGATGACTTGTGGGCATTAGTCCGATATTGTTACACTGGTAAATTAATTAAATTAACACTAGTAATGTCTTTCGTATTATAAAAAATTATCCTTTTCAATCAGATTTAATTTTTAAAAGTATAAAATTATTGAAAAGATGACCCAATCATTTTAGGTTGTATCGAATTGAGAGAAGACAGTGTTGAAACTCTTTTAGCAACTGCTTGTTTGTTGCAACTCAACCCAGTAGTAGAAGCCTGTTGTCAATTCCTTATCAAACAATTGCATCCTAGTAATTGCCTAGGTATCAGAGTTTTTGCAGAGACTCAGGGATGTATAAATCTCTTAAATGTCGCTCATGCCTACACGACTGAACATTTTATGGAAGTAATGAGAAATCAAGAATTCCTTATGCTGCCTGCCACTGAAGTGGCCAAATTATTTGAGTCTGATGATCTTAATGTTCCGTCAGAAGAAACAATTTTTCATGTAAAGTATTGATTAGTCTGACTTTATATGTTAAATTAAATATTTTGGATCTTAAGGATAAAGGTTTTTATTGAATACCTGTAATTAAATTTTTTATAGGCACTGATGACGTGGTTAGATCACGATCCTGATAATAGGCGAAAAGATGCGAGTGCATTGTTAGCTTTAGTTAAATTACCACTTCTATCTCCTGCAGTGAGTTTACTTTAGATTCAAAAATTCCTAACTAGTAAATATCGGTTTATCCAAAATAATTTTAATGGAACCGATTGTCTTTCAACAGTTTATAGCCGATTATATAGAGAGTAACGAAGTATTCAGAGATCAGAGATCTTCTCAGGATCTGGTAATGGAAGCTTTAAAGTACCACCTTTTGCCAGAAAGAAGACCTTTGCTACAGTCGGGGAGAACTAGACCTAGAAAAGCAACTGTAGGACTGTTGTTAGCTGTCGGAGGCATGGATGCTAATAAAGGTTTTGTAAAAAAGTTTAACCTCGAGTTTAACTTCTAGTTGAATTATGTAAATCTAGCAATAAGTAAGATATATTTCTAGATTTAGAACTATTTTAGATTCTGAGTTTACTTTTTAGGTGCTACAACTATAGACGCATTTTCCTTGCGCGATAACTCCTGGAGATGTTTAGCAAGTATGGGAGGAAGGCGTCTTCAGTTCGGAGCTGCGATTATTGATAAAAAATTAATTGTTGCTGGTGGGAGAGATGGACTGAAAACTTTGAACTCTGTAGAATGCTTTGACTTTACTTCTCAGACGTGGAGTGTTTTACCCCCGATGACTATTCATAGACATGGACTTGGTATAGATTTTTAGAAGACTAAATCTCTAATTATTTCATATTTGTTTACTCATCATTTATATGTACATTTTATGATAGGAGTGGCTGTCTTGGGTGGACCTCTTTATGCAGTTGGTGGACATGATGGATGGAGTTTTCTTCCAACTGTAGAAAGATGGGATCCAACAACTCGTCAGTGGAGTTACGTTTCTCAAATGTCGTCTTCACGATCAACAGTTGGTGTTGCTGTACTAAACGAAAAGTAATAAATGAATTGATATTAATCTTTCTTCTTCGGATATTGGAAATTTTCATAATCTGTATTATTCTAAATTTATTTAATACCTTTCATCTATTTTAATTTCAGATTATATGCAGTAGGAGGAAGAGATAACAGTTCCTGTTTAAGCACAGTCGAGTGTTACGATCCTCACACAAATAAATGGACAGCTTGTGCTCCAATGTCGAAAAGAAGAGGAGGTGTTGGTGTGGGTGTAGTAAATGGATATCTTTACGCACTTGGAGGTCATGATGCACCAGTAACTAATCCAAATGCAAGCAGATTTGACTGCGTTGAAAGGTTCAGTTTCATTTGCTTTAACATTGTTCTCGATATTGGTATGACCTTTAATAATAATATTTATTTATCATTTCAGGTATGATCCTAAAACTGATACTTGGACAATGGTCGCACCAATGAGCGTTGCTAGAGATGCAGTTGGTGTCTGTGTCCTCGGAGATAGACTTTTAGCTGTAGGAGGCTACGATGGACAACAATACTTAACACTTGTTGAAGCTTACGATCCTCATGTCAACGAATGGCATCAAGTAAGTTCTTTTCATCTTAATTATAAAACAAAAAGAATTAAGATTGATTCCTTAACGATTTCTAAGATGCTAGGAATAATATTGTTGATTTTTTTCAGGTCGCATCTCTTAAAACAGGCCGAGCTGGCCCATGTGTCGTTATAAAGAACGAAGTATAACATTTTTAAAAATTGAGGTAATCAGTGAAGTTTTCAACTAGATGAATATTTTTACTTTTTTAACAGTTTTAGTTATCAAAACTCAGAACAATTCTAATGGAATGTTATTTCCACAAACATTAATATTCAATTACATCTGAGTAGTTTCTATACTTTTGTAATCATTTTTATATATGTATACATATTTCATTTCTAGTGGAATCTTTTTCGTATATTATGAAGCATAATTAGGTAATTTTTGTAAAAACTTTAATGCCGATTTTGTATTATTATCTGTATAGGTTTTTCCATGCAAAAATTGGTATGATTTAATGATTAGAAAAGGAAACTTATTCCAAGAACGGGATTTCATGATGTAGTGAATAAAAGTATGTAGTTTCTTTTTTTTAGAAAAGCTTTATTATATTTTAACACTAGATAATTTATTTTAAATTAGTCACGATTTTACGATGACATCTTTTGTGATTTATTGCGGCAGCATATTGAATTAGTAAATCGGCTATTTGATATACCTACTAGAAAATTTTGCAAGTATTAATCTATTTTATACTCTCTCTCTCTCTCATCATACGAAAATATGCCAAAATTACTATTTTACCATTGTACGTCTTTATATTATTATGTAAGCAAATGTATTAAAAAATTTTGTACTCTTGACATATTAAAAGTCAATTTTTATAATCAAAATCTGTCATTTTTATTTAAAATACTTGGACTACAAGGAATTAAAATCTGTCAGGATAGAAAAAAAAAATTGGGTTCAGTATAAGAAAAATATATATCAGATTTTCATAATGATGATTTATCTGCACATAAGACGCCATCAATCGTAGTTAAATATTGTTCAGAATAAATTACAAAAATTAGTTGCAGAGAATATTTTACCTGTCGAAGTGTACTTTTCGTTGTACACGGTATTCAAAATACTGTCACGGTCCCAAAGCTTGCCTATTGATAATAACCACTGCATTTCATATTAAATTAGCAAATTCATTTTTGACTGTTTATCAATTAGTTAGCTAGTGGCCTTTAGTTTTTACAATATACTGTATCAGAATAAGCTTTTCCTTAAAAGTATTGATAATCCACAATTTATTGTTGTTTTATTTTTTACTCGGTTAACAAGCTGGGAATGTTCTGAAAAGTATTAGAGGTCAGATAAAAATATACAAAAAAATCAATTTTCGAGGGAAGAATAAGTTCTTAAATTAAAAAAAAATACGAACCGAGGAAATTCCGATGCAGGTTCAGCAAATTTATGTCTAACCATAAACGTTGCAATTGCTTCAGCGACTTTATCTGGAACATCCTCATGTACTGCATGACCACAAGCCGGCAAAACTTGCATTTGGAACTTCCCTAATGAAAGGTAAATCAAATTATGAGTAGTAAAGTAACAAATAAAACTTTAAAAATAATTATACATGTGCAGTTTCTGTATTGAAATTTTACCTTGCATTTGTCCGACTGTCAATTCTTTATCTAGTCTATCAACTCCAGCTAAGAGTAGCATTTTCGGTGCGGATATATTTAAAAAAGCAGCCGATAATCCTTTAAACCATCCAACCCAGTGTTCTTCAGTCTTCGCTAAATCTATTCGCCATTTATATTTCTTGCCTAATAGCGACGAAAGAACTTCAGGAGCCGGCATAGTCAGAGTTTCCTCTTCTTGAATAGTATCTTCCCTTTGAACAACTAAACTGGGAACGTTCTCGTGATCCAAAGGTGCCAAAACTGAATTGATATCATCAGTCGCTAATTGACCACTTTCAGTACTAAAAATGGAAGTATTTAAGTTAATGCTAATAAAAAGCTAATGACTTTTTAAGTACAGTAATTACCAACTTTTTTATCTGTCCGGGAACTGATACCTTGGCTGACTGGACATTACGTATTTGACCGCTCCGAACACTGAAATTAAATAACTTTAAGAATATGATATTTTAGAAAGCAAATAGCTTTCTTATAAAGTAATGTAACTTTTATTGGTTGATATTTTTAAAACTAACCACCACTCTATAGCTTGAGGAATTGTCTCGAAGCCTTTTGGTCGTGACCTAAGAAAACTTTGCATCGATGCTAAAGCATCCATAGCTGTGCCTTCAACAACATCAATAACTATGACTCCAGCTAAATTTGTAATCAGAGGTGCTGCACGAACTGCAACTGCACCCCCCATGCTATGTCCTACCAAAACGACAGAAGCACTATCATCGAATTCGTGTATCACAGCTGCCACATCGCTAGAAAAACATTATTCATTCTTAAAAAGAATTGCCATACTATTTTCCTTAGATTTTGTCAACTACATAAATAATTTCTACAATTAATACATTAGTAGACGGAAATTTTCATTTCACTTACTGTGCTAAAGTATCAGCACCTAGATTTTCTTCGTTTGTTGTGTGTGTATCCCCATGACCTCTTAAATCAATTGCTAATACTCGACAAACAATCATAGTCATTATCGATTTCTGAAATAAACAAAATGTTGGATTTTAGTACAAGCAAGTCATAAAAGTGAAGAACGAAATTAGATATATGCTCGCAATTTTAATTAATTTCTTACAGTAAATTCTGCCCATGTCAAGGCACTGTATCCTCCTCCATGTAACAGAACTACAAGAGGTCCTTCCTCTCCTTGCGTATAAATATGAAATGAATTCTCTCCTATTTTAATCTTCTTTGATTCATTAAAATATGCAGACCAGGGTACGGGATCATAATCTCGTTTGCGTTGGTGAGATTTTGACTTACATCCTCTGCAATATACACACAAAATGTTAATTTTTAAATCAGTTTACTCTCTCGTGACTTAAGTATATATTAAATGCTTTTGAGCAATCAATTTTCTGATCAGAATCAGTAAGAAAAATTCAGTTAATATATCTGTATTTAGGTTGTGAACTCTTCAACCTTCTAATTATAACATCCTGAGATAATATCATTTTTAGATAACGTTAGGCTCCTGAAAAGAATCTCGTTTTCATGAATGCTTTCTCCTTTTTATTCAAGAGGCGGAATAATAATTTATGCATGTAATAAAAAACTAACCCTGACGTGAATCCGAATTTTAAACCAGAAGGTGGTAGTTTGGATTTGAGGATTGACTTTTGAAGGGAAGACATAGTAGATGAGTGGCTATCGATTACGGAACAAGTAGTCCGTTATACATTAATTATTAAGATTGTTTTAAATAATATTTTGATAAGATTCAATCACTTCACTGACAACCAAGCTGAATACAATACGAGTAACAAGAACAAGAATGAAGAATACACACAATCAAATACATACCAAGGTCACAAGGCATTAAAGTGCAGTTCACACGGCGACTCGGCTCATTTAAAGGTTTAAAGCTTAGATGGCGCATACGTCACTTTCAAATTAAAGGCGGGAGTTTGAATTAAGATCATTCATTAAATTTAAGATCTTTGATTAAATTTTTAAGGAATTTGGTGCTTTTTACAAGGAACAAAATTAGTTCTATAATAATAATCTCTCAAAAATTTTATGCAGTTTAAAAATATGAATTATTAAAATAAATCATGCTGTGTAAATAAAAAATTACTGTTCTTTATTTTCTAGAAAATAAATGCAATAAAGTCAATTTCAAGGATTGCAATATAAGTCATATTAATAAATTTAATATGTTTTTTAAATCATAATATACCTATATTAAATTTAAGATATATATTTATTATCTCGAATTAGGTAAAAATAGGTCGTCTATATTATATTAGAAATTGAAAATTAACGGATTAAGAGCCAAAAATAGCATCTTTTTAAATGCGAGAGTAAACACAGGAGGAATTCTTAAAAAACAAAGTTAAATCGATATTTCTTAATACCATGGAATTTTGGCAGAAACAAAAGCTTCACTTCTATTCTTACACTACCAGCTGAAAAATGGAGATACTCGATTTCCTGGAAGCTAGCATTTTTCACCACTTTTTCCAACCTTCGTGGTTTGGCTACAGAGACGTGGCACAAAGTACTCTGTTTCAGGTTTTGTCCTTTATGGAATTTGTCATTCTGCCCTTTTCTCGTTAGGTAAAGACAAACGTATTTACTTTATTTTTTTATATATCAGCAACACAAGGTGCGTACTGCGTTTTTGAACGTATTTTTCGCTTGCATATGATATTATATTTATTTACACATATCCTATTTCTTAAAAAAGTGATAATCCTATTTCTTAATAAGTGATTAACATTAATTGAAACATTAAATTGAAACTTTACAGGATTTGACGGTATTTCAAGGAATTTTATGAAATTCACTGTGATTTTCAGAAATTTAAAAATATTTTACCCGTTACTGAGGTTTTATGGAACCTGTAAAGAAATTTAAAGGGATCTTACGCAATTAATTGGATTTTCAGGCAATTTAAGGGATTTAATGAAATTTCATAGGATTTTTAATAACATTGAGGAATTTTAAGGGATTATGTAAAATTTCATTGAATTTTCAAGAATTTTAAGAAATTTCATGATATTTTATGGGATTTTGTTATTTTGCGAAATTTATTGGGATTTTGCGAAATTTAAACGAATTTCATAAATTTTAAGAGATTACATGACATCTTATGGCATTTTGAGTAATCTGAAAAGATTCTACGATATTTTATGGGATATTAAGTAATTTTAAGGACTTTTAAAGGATTTAAGGGATTTTACGAAATATCATTAGATTTTCAGGAACTTTAAGAGATTTAATGAAATTTCATGGGATTTTGAGTCATTTAAAAAAATTTAACGATATTTAAAGGAATTTTGAGTAATTTTAATGAATATAACGATATTTTCTAGAATTTTAAGGAAAATAAAGAAATATCAAGTGTTTTTAAGAAATTTAAAGAAATTTCACTAGATTTTTAAAGATATTAAAGGATTTCATTTCAAGGAATTTTAAAAAACCTTTTGAGATTCCTGAAATTAGACCAGGAATTACAAGTTTTTATGTTTCAAAAATTAAAAATTCTGAATTATTTTGCATACTTCAGAAATCCCTTAAAACATTTTAAAACTCTCTGCTTCAAAATTGTCTGGAATCCTCTGAATGTTTTTAACAAAAGAAGTGCAAAAACGAGAAATTAGTCGCGCGCAGGGCGCGCGGATCATATGTTTGTTAGTTATATAAAATGTAGTTCATCTGGGGAATTTAGGCAGGAAAAATAGTTGAATTTATCATACACATAATTTTAGAGACTTGTTTCTATATTAAAAAAAATAATTGTATTTATTCAAAGATATATCTATATATTAGGCAAAAAATTGAATTATAAATGCGTGCATTCGTCCTAATCATAAATTGGTATTCAGCCTGATTATCTCGTTGTTCAAACTTAGAATCTAGATATTTAGCTTGAATATCTTATATGGCTGTCAAATAGTTCACTATCAAAGATATAAACGTTGAATATCCATTTTTCTCAATTAAAAGGTCACTTTCGAATGATTTAATCAAGTTCGAGAAATTTGTGCTGCTACTGTGTGGGTCAGTGCATGCATTATATACTAAACGAGGGAAATTTGTGGACATTATGTGGCTACCGGTTATAATATTAATAGTTCAATATGGAATTCATCTATAGGTAATATCATGAATAACAAGACGCTCGTGTAAGATATGGTTATTGAAAAATTTCAAAATTTCATATAATAAAATTTTCGTTTATAAATATTCATAAAATTATTGAATTCAAACTTTAAAGAAGTCTTAAAATTCTCGTTATTTAACACTAAAATGTTAAATTTAAATGATTAAAATTTTTTAATCATTTAATCATTGTTGAATATTTTTCCATATGTCGTAGAGACACTGAGAGGGTTTTTCACGTGAGTTTTCACATATGGTGAATGCCACCAGTTTAGTAGTCGTATTACGCTCTGGATTAATCTCCAGCAAAAATATTTGAAATTTTTTCCCCAGACCTCGTTTGTTTCCTTTGCGCCCTTCTCTTTGTTACGTTTAGAATTTCAAAATATATTTCTCTCTGGAGTGACTACTGTAAAAAGTTAAACTTTTTAAGTTAATGGCAACTTTTCCGGTGGGCAATTAATTAGGATAAATAATGTGCTTATAAATTAAAAAAAATTCTTAAAACGATTCTGGGAAGTTTCTTTCATACTCTTTAATTCTTTTATTATATTTAACAAAGGAAATTGCTTATTCATGAAACTTTATATATATGCCGGCACATTTTGCGGAGTTATGCCGTATTTTTGCTAATTTGACGCTCGAGGGATGATTATTACGAGAAGTGAAAAGGTACCGATTTTTAATGCATTGTCGAGTTGAATTCACATTTGAAGGATTATTTTTAAATATATTATAAAATGTTTTATAAAGAAAGTCGATACTTTGATGTGGTAGTATTTTAGAATTTGGAATTCATCCTTTGAATATTTCAATTTTTTATGCTTCAAAAACCTTTTTATAATTATTATATGTTCAAATTTTGCACTTTAATTTGATAACAGAGCTTTAAAATTTATAATCAGCTACAATTATCAACACATATTGTTGTATAACTTTTGAATGATTTGTAACACATATTAAATATTGTATAAGCAGGAGCAATGCAGATGATATTTAAATGAATGGAAGGACGTTTAATATTCATACAATGAACGGAGACAAGTCTTCACTCTTGGTCCATATTAAATTCTTGGACCGTTCCAAGGGTTTCTTGATTAATGTGTTGCATTAATCAAACCCTTATTCGTTCTGAAGATGAATCTAAATATTTTGGCAGCCTGCTCTTTTGTGCATAAGCGCACCATAGTTCGCTGGACCGAGGTGCATTATCGCGCGAATACGTTTTAAGTTATGAGATCACATTATATGTAAAGTAGGATGTGTCTACCTATCCATCCTATCCATCCGTGGTTCAACGAGGAGTGAGCTATATTGAAATCATTAGTTTCGAGACCACGACCGAGCACGCTTCGTTATGGTTATATCTGATGAATAATAATGATGAATTTTAGTTGCAAATCAAAGTAAAGCTCAGAGACAATTAATTCATATTTATTTTCTCACTAATTATAATTTAGGATCAAATACCACAAAGACATTTGAAGAATTCGAAAAATGTTCTGATAAAAAAAAAAATTATATAAACTAGACTCGGCCCAGCATTTTGTAAAGATTGCCGAATTTTCACTAATTTTATAAAATATTTTCAACATATCCTCTGAGCGAGTGCACTTTAAGAAAGAAAAACAATGAACTTGAGCGTTACATCGAGAGATGTCAGCTCCGTTAATTTTCTAGAACTCTGATTTCATTATTAAGATAATGTTACAATTATTAAAGCGATGTTATTCGAAATATGATGTTATACTTCTTTATATTCAAATAGGCGTGGCCAGTTATAGTATGACAAATTGATTTTTAATTTGTATATTTTTTTCATTGGGTAATAATGTTAATATACTTGTACAATCAGGTCAAAAGAGATGGCTTATCTATCTATATATATGTATATACATATAGAGACCAATTTGATCAATTCATTTGATTGCAGAAGATTTTCTGCTATTATTTTTGCTTGTAGAGGTAATATCCTATATTTGAAATGCACAGAATGTGCATCAATAGGTATGAAACACGCTAACAAATCATTATTTAGATTTCTGATAATCGGATAGAATGGGTCGTTTACTAGTGAAGAGAATTCTAACGTAGATTACATGCCAAACTTTCCTTTGCCGTTTCCATTAATGGTTATAACAAGAAGTTCATTTTAGTTTTGTTCAGCTAGTTCAGTATGCATTTCACTCATTCGTTCACATGCAAAATAATCAAATCCACAATAATCTGTTATAAGCTGCATGATATTTTTCCATATGATGTACATAACATTAATATTGTTTAGAAATTACTGCATTTTTATTATACATATACATATAGTACATTATAATATTTTTATGAAATTAGCATGCTTTCAGCATTACTTCCGAGCCAAAAAGCCACGGTAATGGTGTCACCAGGTGGTGCCATTTACGAAAAGCCTTTATGGGTTTCTGTAACACCCTAATACACATGGTCCGCATTTTAGTCAAACTAGAAAAGCAATAACAAATGAAGAGCGAAAAAATGAACATATTCAACACGGATTGTATAATCCAAAGTAGTAAAGGTCGGTTCAAGTAAGACATTTATCCAGTTGATGAATTATTCAAATAATAGTCTCATTTCGTAATTTTAGCATTATTTGAAGATTTAGTATATATACTATGATATTTTTGTAGTTGACTGACAGTTATATTTTTTTGCACTAGTTATTGTTAGATTATTTCAAGTGAATCCGAGTTTACACGCGATTGTACAACCGATTTAGAAAGTTTCACCATTTTACCAGTCGATTTGAAAGGAAGAAAGGTAATAGTTAACGTACAAAGATGTATGCGCACAGTTGAACGAGTTCAACCGCAAGCTCCATTTGATGGCGGAAAGAAATTCGACAACAAATGGGCAAAGTCTGCTCGGGACAACGTTCAGCCTTGAGTCATTTGACGCCTCATTTCTGCTACTGCAAAAAACGGGATAACGACCATGTCTTAACGGCCAACTACTAAAAACAGGAAAATGTAGATCAATTATGGGCAGTTGCTCTAAGTAAACACACTCATAAGTCACTGATCTTCATCAATATCAAATATCTTATTCTATCTTAAAAAAGTGGTATCACGAAATATCTCGAAAATCTCGCATACTTTGTTGTTGCAAACCTGATTGGCTTTTGAATGACTTGAAGTTTAAAGAAGAAAAACAAACTAATGGCGCAAAAAAATTTCACGAAAACCTTCGAAATCCCTTAAAATTCATTAAGATTCCTTCAAATTCCCAGAAACCTCTTAAAATCTCTTGAAAATCCACAAAAACCATTAAAATCATGAATCTCTTGAAATCCAAGTTAAAATTCGCAAAAATCTCTAAAAAATTCCTAAAAACCTCTTGGAATTTCATAACATTTAAAATCTCTTAAAATCCTTAGAAATCTTATCAAATTCCATGTAATCCTTCAAAATTCTACAAAACCTTTTCAAAATTAGAAAAATCTCATAAAATCAACAACCTTCAAAATCCTTTTAAATTCTACAAAATCTTTTGAAAATCAGAAAATCCCTTCAAATTATTAGAAATCTCATAAAATTTCACAAAATTCTTAAAAATCCCATAAAATGTTTTGAAAATTATTAAAATTTCTTGCATTCTTTTAAAATTCCTGGAAATTTTATGGCAATATTTAAAATTCTATTAAAATTCTCTTAAAACACCCAGAAACTTTTCAAATCATTTAAAATTTCACGAAAACCTTCCAAATCACTTAAAATTCGTTGAAATCTCTTAAAGTTCTTAGAAACCTCATAATCTTCCTCAAAATTTCAAAACATTTCAAATCCCTTAAAATTCCCTACCTTTAAAAAATCTCTTAAAATTTCATGAATTATTCCGTTCAAATTCCGTGAAATATTCCTCGAAATTCCTTAAAATTCCACTAAATCTTTCACAAATCCTAAAAATCTTTAGAACTTCGTAAAAATCACTTAAAAATTGTCAAAATCCATTGAAATTCCTAGAAACCTTTTGAAGCTCACTAAAACAGATGATGTAACGAAATGTCTCTAAAATCTCGCATAAATTTTATTATTGTTTCAAATCTGCTCTCTACATTTGAACCAACGACATTTTATTGGTTTTTGAATGATTTGAAGCTGTAAGAAGTAAAATAAATAATCGTGCACGAAGCGCACGTGTTGGTTTGCTACTAAATTAAAAATTTGATATCACATTAAAACTTTTAGCTTCAAAAAAGGTTTTATTGGATCCTAAGCATTTTGACTAATGCCGCGAACGTTATCAGATTTAATATATGTAATTATGTGTATATGAATGTCCTCGTGGATTGCATATTAAATGCGAAGATGAAGATAAAATTAGCATAAAACTTCATATTCGAAGCAGTTTGTTAGCATGAATAGTTTCTTAAGGAGATTAAGTAATCGATTCAGGTACACTTGAGGTACATTATATTAAAAATGAATATTTCCTTACACATCATTACCCCCATGCACTCAAGTCACTGGATTCTAAGGAGTTCTACCTAATTGACAATTACAAGTATAACAACCTCATTCACGTCTTTAAACACGTTTTCAATTATAAATTCAGGTGTTGAGACTTATAATACTAATACACCTTTTGTTCTTAAAGTTTCTTAATATATTCTTAATTCTTTAGGGATTCAGTTTTGAGTGAAACCTATTACACATATTTGTAGATCGACTAAGTTTCGTACTTTAATATCATTTATTGTATTATATTTATCATAAGTATTATGAATCTGGATTTATGAAGTTATTAAGACCGAATAATGAATGAAGAAATGAAAATAAGAGGGAGAGGGAAGGTAAAGGAGAAAAAAGGAACCAGGATGACTTAGCCAAATATTTACGACGTCTTTGTGATTTTTGAGAACATGCACAATCTTTTGAATGCAAGAGCAATGTATTCGTAATAATACAGTGTTCCGATTTCTTTCCTCCTTCTTCGTGGTCCCATAATGGGTGCATAAATAATGCAGGCGAAGATATGCTAATGCCGAACGTGATTTACATCATTCTGTCGGGGGACGCAGTCTTGTGAATGTCACATTTCTCGCAAAAAGCGAGGACCCTGTTCCCGTTTCGCCGGTACTCCTTGAATAAGAACTTCAACTGTTCTCTTACAACCTCATAACTCATGAGCTTTCACGCGCACATTAACATTTATTATTTAACCACGTCCTTCAGCTGGCTTTTTGATTATTCATACAAAACTTTGCTTCTTACAGCATAAATTATTCGTTTCTAGCTAAAACAGAGGTTGTCAAGCTTTTCAAAAAATGTACCTTCTAAATGTGCCCTCCTAATGAAAATAGCCGTAACTACAGTTCGGAGAATTCATCAGTCACTTTTTTGGATTTAAAATAAAATTCATAGAAGCTCTTCTTTTTGATTAGGCTTATAAACATGCGTTTTTATATACGTATAATAAATTTTATGAACCTAAAGAGAAAGAAGAATTTTTATGAATTTTATTTTAGATGTGAAAAAGTTACAGACAGGGGCGGATCCAAGGGAGGTTTAGCGGGATTCAAACCCCATCCTCGAAACTTTTGACATTGTATATCTGACATATCCACAATCTTAATAAACATACAAAAAGTCCATGGATATTTAAACCCCCCTCCCCGAAATATTTTTCTGGATTCGCTCCTAGTTACAGGTGACTTATCTGATCGGCTATTTTCATTTTAAGGGCAGAAATGACATTCCATTCTCAAATTGTTTAAAAACGAGAAAAAACCGATCTAAAGCCTTAAAAATGAGAAAAACCCGATTTAAAGCATTAAAAACGAGAAAAACCCGATTTGAAGTCATAAAAACGAGAAAAAACCGATTTAAAGCCTTAAAAACGAGAAAAAACCTATTTAAAGCCTTAAAAACGAGAAAACCCCGATTTAAAGCCTTAAAAACGAGACAAAACCGATTGAAAGCTTTAAAAACGAGAAAAACCCAATTTAAAGCCTTAAGATAATAAAAGCTTACAGTTTCAAAGTATTCATTCCAAGATTTGTATTTAAAATATGTATTTCAAAATTTATTTTCTACTGCATTTTAAATAAATTTAATTATTAAACTGAATTTAGTTCGAGCTTCTGATTCAGATTACCCGATGAACTTTCAATGTAAATGTATAAATTAGTGAAATTGGTCTAATTGAAATAGAATCATATACCAATTAATTTAGTATCTATAGATGTAAATTTAATTATTTATTGGATTATAAATTGAGTACAAAAAATTCAAATCAGTTATTTGGTTAATGACACTGGCAATAATTTTTTATTATAGCAGGTTTTAAGGGTAAAAGTAGACAGCTAAATTGGCGACTGAAATCAATAGCATGGTTCAATGGGTAGGTTGCGGGTAAGTTCTTTGTAAGGCCATTACTTCGACTTAAAATTATTGTCCCGGTAAACACTCAGGTTGTTAGTCCACTCCTTTCCGGAGGACAAATTGTATGGCTGCGTTAATTTTAACACTCCTAGTGCGAAGTGAAGCATGATAAATTTTCTCTATTTTAAATACGATTACGTTGTCTGGAAATTTACAGACCAGTCGTCGTTACCTAGCAATTATTTGCTGAAACTCTTGCATTTCTTTTGTCTTTGTCGCCTTCGCTGCTGCCTGTTCCTGATTTCCCTTTTTACGTTGCTCATCGTCTCTCTGATTATTTTTCGTTTTACACTTCTCCTGAGTGCCTCGAGGATTCAACAGTATTTCCCTTGCGTAAAATCTTTTTTCAGGCGGTAAAATGACATAATTTCGTTTTGGGACTGGAAAATGCGGGTTTAGCAGTTCCGACGACCCTAACGATTAAGTAATTAACTTTAGCCAATTTTCGTACTTTTTAATCCTGTAATATTTCACTGCACCCTTATAAATTAGACGTCATGGATTCTAAATGAAAAATACAAATTAATTTTTATAATTTTCTTCAAAATTGAATTATCAGGCAGAGATAAATTTCGTTCTTCAGAGGGAAAGTAAATAAAAGTCGGTAGTCAGAATTGTTTTAGTCGTTTTAGCAGGTCCTGAGTTAATCAATATTATTTTTTTAAAGAAAATATCGTAAAAAATGATAAACACATAAAGTATATGTTTCACAAGACGTATAGTCTAGACATATTCGAGTTATTAACACTTACTCTCTTCAACTCTGAATCATTAATAACTCGGTTTACGGAGAACTTCGGTGGAGGTTTTGTCGCTAGGTACAACACACTTCAAATGACAGGTCCTTCAGGAACTTGCGTAACTTCCCCTGGGAAAATTAATGAATGAAGTGCTTCTCTGCCCTTGAGTTCACTGTAGTTTTTTAAAAGCTTTTTTCTTTTTCGTGTGACACATTTCTAATAAAGAGTCCCGGCGTAGCAATAATTAAAATCACATTAATAAATTCGAAAGAAATAATACATAATTTACCTTATTGTGTATTATTACAAGAATATTTAATATTTTTCTACATTCATGCAGTTTCCAGCGTGATTAATTTCTCGTATTTGCACTCCATAAGTTTCACAAAATTTCTTACAATCCCTTTAAAATCCTTCAAAATTTGGTGAAATTCCTTTAAATTTCGTAAAATTACTTGATATTCCTTGATATTTCTTAAAATTATTTAAAATTACTCAAAATACTATGAAGTCATTAAAGCTCTTAAAATTGCTAAAGATCAACTTAAGTTTCGTAAAATACTTTTAATCCCGTCAAAGTCCTTAAAATTACTTAAAATTTAACAAAATTTGGTCAAAGTCTTTTAAACTTTTAAAATCCCATGAAATGTCATGAAATACGTTAAAATTCCTGACAATCCAATGAAATCTCGTAAAATCCCTTGAAATCCCTTAAGTCTTTAAAATAACTTAATATATCCCATAAAATATCGTAAAATCTCTTTAAAGTCCTTAAAATTACTTAAAATCCCATAAAATATGTTAAAATCCCTTAAAATTTCATAAAATTCCTCGAAATACCGTAAAATCAATTAATATCTCTAAAATCTCAATAAATTTCGTAAAACTCTTTTAAATTCCTTAATATTATTCAATGAAAGCTCATTAAATTTCTTAAACTGCCTAAAAATTTAATTAAATTTCATAAAATTTCTTGAAATACTGTAAAATTCGATAAATTCACAAAGTTCGCGCAATCCATTATTTCAGTTTCGAAGTCTTTGGCGCAAAACAACTTTTTGAAAATAAGAAGGAAGAATCAAGAGAAATTTCGATTAGTGCTTCAGCATTTGTTTAATGCACCTAACCTTCTTAAATTTAAGAACGTTAGGTTACGTTTCCCTTGCCTTCTACTTGAGAAATAAAAATATTGAAAAGAATTTGTGAAGAGAGTGAGATATGTGTGAATCTATGAAACGGAAATTAGATTTTTTGAGCTCAGATCCTGTGGAACGGACTATCTTCGTGTGGATTTATCGATTTTTATTCAAGTATTCAACAAGCTATCTAATATACTTCGTCATACTGATTATCTACTATCATGCATCCTTGCTGATTATATGCGCTTCGTGAGATCCAAGGGGGCAGTAATAATTTTTAAATGAGAATTTAATTATGCTGGGTAAGTGCAATTCTTTCCATACAATCAGATTTATTATTCTATTATATTATTTATTATTCTACATTTTCAAATCAATATCATTTTACATTTTAAATAATCTTTAATTAAAATATGAAAACCGAGGATTGAGGAATTGAATGAAATGAGGGTAAACCTCTATTATGTTTCAGTCCCAGCCGCGGGATATCTTTGACTCTAGAATGTAGACATACTTATCTGGACCCAAGGATTTTTCAGTAATAAACTTATTTATAATTGTCTTATCAGTCTTCAGTAAAAATGTTATGTAAAAATTACCATCAATAGTTTATTTATTTATTTACTTCAGATAAAGAACAAGTCACTTCAGATACAAAGAAGCCATTTTTACGCACAAAAAGGCTTTTCACAATATTTTACAGCTTTCAAGCAGTTTAGAGCCTGAATGTTATAATTTTTTTTTAAATGTATAAACAAAAAAAAATTACGAAATGTCTATTCGTCCAGTTTTTCCGACGAATTGCATTATAGTCCAGGGATGGAAAAATTACCCGTCCTCTTTCCAATCCAGCCAATTAAAGTTTGCGAAAAACTCCAGAGAAAAATCGGAAAAATGCCTTAAAATCGAGAAAAAACCGATTTATAGCCTTAAAAACGAGAAAAAACCGATTTAAAGCCTTAAAAACGAGAAAAAACCGATTTAAAGCCTTAAAAACGAGAAAAACCCGATTTAAACCCTTAAAAACGAGAAAAACCCGATCTAAAGCCTTAAAAACGAGAAAAACCGATTTAAAGCCTTAAAAACGGTTTTTTCACGTTTTTAAGGGTTCAAATCGATTTTTTCTCGTTTTTAAGGCTTTAAATAGGTTTATTCTCGTTTTTAAGGCTATCAGAAAAAAAAAAAATTTTTTCTACTACCCTTGGCTATCAGAAATTTTAAATTAAAATATTTTTTTTTAATTTTAATTTTTTTTTATCAGACAGGTAGTACCCTTGGCCGTAAAAACGAGAAAAACCCGATTTAAAGTCTTAAAAACGAGAAAAAACCGATTTAAAGCCGTAAAAACGAGACAAAATCGATTTAAAGCCTTAAAAATCAAATTTGCGAAAAACTCCAGAGAAAAATCGGAAAAATGCGCCACATACGGGTTGGGAGAGGGAAAATTGCCGGAAAATTGTCCGCGTGGTTTATACAAGGCCCTTTATGTAGAACTACTCCCAAATCACTTTTAACATATAATCAATTTTGTATTATTATTAGTGAAGCCGTTCGTGCATTTGAGGAAGAGACTTGATCTGAAATTTGAAAGGGTTCAGCTTACACTGACTTAGTGCAGGTATTCCACAAATAAAATACATAGTCTGAGTTCGACATACGCGGATATTGTGCATTGTCTGGCTGCGCGTCATTAGTGATAGTACATCGTATATACGTACGTCTAGGGAACCTCCGATTTTGTAGCAATTTCCGGTTCAACTAGCTTCGCGTAAGCATTATGCAAACGGGATTGGGTGGGAAATAGATAATTATTGATCGCTTAATTACTTACTAAGCAGTAAGTAGAGGTACGTGTCTGGCAGCTAGTCCAACGACTCTGTCACTCTGTTTAATCAATTCCACATGTCTGATATGTCCTATCAGTTATTTTGCCTCGCACCTGTCCTTTGCAATTTATCTCCCACGTACACTTTACTTTATATAAATTAATCGTATTATTCATGTCATTTTTGAAATTATTTTATTGAATAGAATATGACAGAAATTGATGGAATGGTACAAAAAATTACATAACTCAAGTTTTTATAATTCTAATCTCCTTTTTCTCGAAAATGGATAATAAAACTACTTTTAAAGGAGTATCCGTGAACATTAAATTATTTCATGCTGCTTTCTACCCATAATTTTCGAAGTTATTTATTTTTATGCATATAAATATTACCTATGCTATATATTCGAATCTATTTTATACTTCACGTTTCATGCATACTTGACTTCATATAAATTATGCTCATTATTGATGTTATTTTGCAAATTATCTTATTGAATGACTCGAATAAAACACTTGTTTTATCAGATTTTAATTTCACTTTTAATTGGATGCTTTAGGAAAAATAGACTTGAGTTTGCATTGCAAAATTCTCTTACTTTAATTATGTTGTTTATCTTAGTCGATATGATAATTAAAAAAATTGAAACGCATTTCAGAGAGCTTTCCTTTTATTTAGTCGGGGATGTGTGCTAAGTGCGTCATATTCATCTCATTGCAAGGATGTGTTAGTTAGGAATAAGTAAACTTAAAGTAATGAATATATAGGAACTGGGATAATTATTTCCGTAGACGTTGAAGCACCCCATTTAGCCTATAAAATTTGCATACTCCCTTTTTTTAACGCATCTTCTATCCGGCGTGCGTGATGAAATTCGTTCAAAGTTACTTTGCAGAAATCGAAGATTTTCAGTGTTCGTGATGGCTTCACTCAGAGGATCTTCTGCTACATTCATTATAGTGTATAATTTGAAAGCTTTGCAAAAGCAATTCAAGCAATAGTTAAATTTTTACTTTGAAAAAATATAGAGCGAGAGAATCTGAAGTGGATCATGTTCAAGATCTTTCTAGTTTCTATTCATTCCTATAAAATTAAATTCCTATAAATTGAAATCTTATTTCTATACCCTTTTGCAATTATGAAAAGTTCTGAACGTTCAAATGAACGAATTTTTGTATTAATTGTAATTGTAACTAACAAAAAGTTTTCAAATATTGTTTCATTTACATTGAAAATAATAAAAAATGAAATAAACTTGTAATCCTGATTGTTATTTTTAGTTGGTACAATATTTCTGGATAAAATATAATTTGAAAAACATATTTCGCTCACTTGAACGTTCGCAACTTTATTCACATCCTTTTGCAAAGAAGTGGACGAATTTAATTCCCCATTATAAAAGTCGATAGTTGAAAAGCTTCTGGTACATGAATTTATGATAATGTCGTGGCACATGGTAGGCAGAATATGTACAATGGCAACTAATCGAAAATTCTAAGTCCATTTTGTCGGTTGGTCATTCGACCTTTTATTAATTCATGGTGCACATGTGACCACCCATTCTACAGCATAAATGAGGACCCTAGAAATGGTTGACTGATTATTATTAAATGAACCTAAGTGCAGGTATATCCTCTCATACATAAGAGTTTAATTGAAAGCTCATTGAAAGCTCGTAAGTTTGGAAGTAGTTTCAACTTTATTTGATGCTATAATCTTAAAAATTACATACATACTACTTTAGTGCATATTAACTGTATCAATTTTATATTACCTAGACACGCACTTTCTCAATTTAGTTATAATTCCATTCAAATATTGAAGGAAGGGAAAAGTTTTTAATATTTCATAAAAATTAACATAATAAATGTTTGAATAAAATATCGGCTTTTCTTTTATATATACAATTAAATATTTTTCTAAGAAGAAGAAGTAGCTAAAGTTCCAAAAGAAAAATTCTTATGCCCAGGGGAAAGGAATTTACAAGTTTTTCATTGAGTATATTCTTTGCCAAAGAAACTTATCTGAAAAAGTAGACGCTTTTTTGTTACTTTCACCACATTGGAACGTTGGCTTTGTGATATTGACAGCCTATTAGGGTGCATCTAGTTTTCGCGTGATCCCCTACGGGGTTCTCGCTCGCGTGAATAAAATTTAGCGGCGAAGCTCGATTGAAGCTGTAACAGGATTTTCAGCTCCTGCGAATAAAGGAGAAAATTCTTCCTTTCTTTAAAAAAAAAATTAGGCTTGAAATTCTGATCTCATATTTTCAAGTATTCGATAGTTTAAAATCACTTTAATGAAAAAGCGTTAAATACATATTATTTAATGCTTTTACATGTATTTAACAAGAGCAATAACATTGTTTTAATTGTTTTAAAAGACAAAGGTGTGTTATCGATTTTAGTCCTTGCTTTTAAATGAACTTCAGCTCCCTCATCGTAAACTTCCGGTGCTCTCTAATTGTCTAATCTAAAGTAATCAATACTTAGCTGACATTCTGAATTCAATCAGTGTCACCAGCAAGGCAACAAACTTTTACGACAATCGTGATTTCTTACTCGATGCAATTTTGTGCAAGTTTTGTTAAGTGTTTAATCATTCAACTTAGATTACTTTACCTCAAATTTACTTTTTATGAGTTGGTTAATTAATTCTTTTTTTATTAATATTGTTAACTTAGATTCTTCATTAAGAGAGAGTTGAATGTAGGATTAAATATTTTCAAAGTATTCTTCTATGCGAAAACGTCATTATAATGCAGGAAATTACAGTAGCTACGTGAAACAGACGCTTCATTCGAGTTTGTAGAATGTGTATGTAACTCTAGATCAAACAAGTATTCGACGTGTCTGGAAATTGCCTGTCAAACTTAGAAAAGAATACTCGTAAAAGTTGTCAGATCAAAGGACACTAGTTCCCACAAACGGATTTTCGTCAAGCGAACCTGAATATACTGACGACATAGCATTTAAAGGATAAAATTGCTAATTATGGAAAAAAATAAAGTTTAGCATTGAAATAATATTTTATAAGAAATTCTTTAGAATGAAATGGTTCTAAAATTCGATTTATGTTCATGGTTGGAAAGGTAGATGAGAAAATAATTTAATGTGAGCTATTTGGTTGAAAAATGTTTGAAAAAAAGAATGTTTGAAAAAAAAAAGGTGGAAAAGTGGATTGGATAAGGATCTTGAACCTTTGCTTTTATATTTCAGAATTCATTTTAATTATAAAGGTCAAACTGTTTTTATTTAAAAATATGCGGTTGGTGCGTCAAATCATCAATTTTTGCTTGCAAGATTGTCAGTTTCCATTCAAGGATAGATAATTAAAGGTCAAGCCTTCCTCAACCACAAAACTATTTTGAGCATAGTAATACTGCAGTGCTTCCACGCAGGAAATGTAATTTCTATTTCCATGCACTTAATTTTAAATTGATCCTCGATTAATTTGATGTCCAGTGTCTACTCTGACAAATTGATTTATATCCACTAAAACATACGACAGATAAAGTGATCACACAGAATAAGTTTAAAATTAAATGGAGGTTTCCCTATTTCAATTATAAAATTGATTTCCTGAGTATTTTTAAAGAAAGTAGAATGACAGTTTTAAAAATATTTTCTTTAAACCTATTTCGAGTTTAGAATCTTTCAGTAATAGGAAAATCCATTTGAAGAACATGGAAATTCATTTTCTTTGAAAAAAAAGCAATAATACTTGGGTGGTCTCTGCTTACTCATTTTTCCTATATACCCATTTTACATTAAATTTCAGGAACTCTTGAAAAGGGTGCATTCAAATTCTTTTCTGCCTTACATCATTTTTCCTACAACCGCAGGGTTATGAAACCTCAGATGAATGCGTCAAAAGATGGCACAAAAATTGCTCGAGTTCTTGCAGTTCTTGATTTTGAAATAGAATTCAAAGAGAGAGTGAGAGGATAAAATGAATTAAGGAACGGGGTACATTTTAGTGAAAATATTTCATAAACGTGGTGAATTAGTTTTACTTCGAATTTGAGATATAATAACCAACCCACAAAATTTTTTTTTTAATATCGATTAAAACAGGCAGAAAATTTAATAATACTCGCATCTCTGGAGTAAAATATATATAGAAATAGAATAGATTGAATTTAAAAAAAATTGCAAATGATGTAATACTTTATATTTTTTATCTATTTAGAATTTTATATTTTTATTCTTTTTATATTATTATTATCTGTGTATATTGTATTATATAGAAGGAATTTTCGAATTTTCAAGAAAAATCAAAAAGTTGTTATGCCAATCTTGTATCAACCTGAACAAAATATTTAATTAAAAATGTATCTAAAGAAAGAGTTATATATATAAAGTTTTATATGAAGTATATACATGAACAAGAGAGAAAGGAAAGAATCAAATTGCGATGCGCGGAGCTCGTGCGATGCACGCGACAGATTCTGACAATCAGGATTAAAATTCATTTTCAACGAAGATAATAATCATCGAAAAAATGTCTAAGGTCCTGCGCTCCAGGTATCATTGTTGATTCTTTCATCTGATTTCTTGCCAGCTGCTCAGAACGGAATTTCAGGCGCGTGCAACGACACACTTTACTTCGCCCTCTACATCAAAGCGCGGTCGTAAATTCATCGAGAACTCATCCGATCCCTTTGGCGCAAAAAATTTCACGTAAGACTCGAGTCGATTTACGGTTCCGACGAGAGTGCAATCCTCCTTGTGTTGATTCTTCACTCTTCACCACATCTACACATTTTCCTTTATGTGTGGAATCCTCGTGTAGAATCCGTTAAGTTGACTCTCCCTGTTTTACCGGTTTCCTGGAACGCTTATAAAATACTTTACTCGATGGAATCGTCGTTTCACAGGCGAGAGATTCACCTGTCCTTCAACTTGAACCGATCAAGCAGAACTCAGAAGTAGTCGCGTTCGGATATACCAAAAGAATGATCTTCAAATTTCAACCAACTCTGTCAAGGAACCTGAACCAATAGATGAGACAATAGGGTGGTCCAAAAAATCGGTGCGATTGTTATTGAAGATCAGTTCAGTGAGGGCCAAATGTAAATCATTGACAAGTTCCCCACGTGGAAAGATTCGACGGAATTTCCATACGGAAATGAACTCTCGACGTCAAATTCTCCCACCAGGTGTACGAACAACATCTTCCACAGGGATTTATTGTTTCGAATGAACTTTTAAGTAAAATTAATCGATAGTTTGACGACCTGACGAAAAAAACGTAGTTAAACGTTTTCACCAGGTGTGCGGACAACATCTTCCTCAGGAAGTTATGGTTTTGAATAAATTTTTAAGTCAAATTAATTAACACTTTGATGGCCTGACGAAAAAACCTTCACCAGGAATAAGGTTTTGGGGTAGTTCAAGGTCCCCCTTTATTAGTATCAAAACCCAATGGGAAGCTTATCTTTCTCGATGATGTTGTTGTTTTTTGTACCTGGTGAAAGTTTTTTTCGTCAGGTCGTCAAATTGTCGATTAATTTGACTTAAAAGTTCATTCGAAACAAATCCCTGAGGAAGATGTTGTTCGTATACCTGGTGGGAGAATTTGACGTCGAAAGTTCATTTCCGTATGGAAATTCTACTAGAATTTCCACATGGAATTTCTAGTGGAATTTCCGTAGAAAACTTTCCGTAGAATCTTTCCACTGGAGATCTCCAGTTGATTTCCACTTGTCCAGTGGGTTTAAAATTCCGCAAAGATTTATCATCAATTATCTTAATCCTCAAATGACTCTTCTTTAAAACTAGTTTCCCTTGAATCTGGAGGGGGGAAAAAAGCGCAGTTTATTCCATCAGACATTTCTGAGACAATCTAATACAGGTGGAGACTGGATAGAGTGTAGCTAGATGGGAGAATGGTGGATAGGTAGGTAGAGGTACCAAGTCCCCTTCGATCCTGTCGGAGGTAGCGACGTTAATTATGCGGCTGTGTAATTAAATAGGAGGTAATTGAGGGACGTGGTGGGTAGGTATTATTGAAGTTTCTAGGGGTTGTGTGAGCGGCTGAGTGACGCAGAGGGATGGTAGAATGCTGACGCTGACTGGCTGACATGCGCGGTCAGTCTTTCGATGTAGCACCAGGCTGTGTGCATCTAGCAGAGAATGGGCAAGTGAAGGGATCAAATCCAGCAGTAAGGGGGAATCCAAAGTCGGGAGGGAAATCAAAAGTAAGAAGGAGGATCAAAAGTGGAAGGAGGATGAAATGTAGGCAGGGGATCAAATGTAGAGGGGAAAGAGGTAGTGCCAGAAGCTGAGCGGAGCAAAGGGATGAGTCGCTTCATGCATATGCTAATCATATTCAAAGGTGCTGGCTTCTAGGCTTCAAGAGAGACGAGCACGAGCCAATTCTATCTCTCCTCCTAGCGGACAACTACCCGAGGACACTTTGTTCCTTCGCCGCGACCTTTCGACCACCGCAAATCTCATCCGTTCTCCAGACTGCCAATTACGATTGCATCGCGTGAGGCTGGCTCTGCTTCTCTCATCTTATTTCACTGTATCGGGATTCCACATTGAACATTGCATTTCCATGCGGCCGGAAAGGCAACTTCGCTTTCCGCCCTTCTAATCTCAACTACCCATATCCTTAGCTCATGTCTCCTAGTCCCACGGACACCTAACTTAGCCGGCGGATTATGCAGTCTGCTTGCCTGAATGGATTCTCTTGTCTTGGCTATTTCTAGTTCTTGGACTTGTTCCTTTCAATTTTAATGTAAGTAGCAATTATGATTTATTTCTTGTTTTTGCGTAACTTTTCATAGATAGATTCAGAGCATTCTAAACAATTTTATATAATATAATTTAAAAATTTTTTAAGGGATTACAAAATTATGCAAAATAATTGAGGATTTTTAAGTTTTGAAATATATAAACTCGTAATTCCTTGTCTAATTTTAGGAGTCTTCGTAAGTTTCTTAAAATTCCTTAAAGTCCTTTTAACATCCTTCAAAATCTGGTGAAATTCCTTTAAATTTCGCAAAATCACTTGATATTCCTTGATATTCCTTAAAATTATTTAAAATTACTCTAAATCCCATGAAGTCTCATTAAATCTCTTTAAATTCCTGTCAATTCATTGAAATCTCGTAAAGTCCCTAAAATAATTTAATATCTTCTAAAATATTGTACAATATCTTACAATTATTCAAAATTCCGTGAAATTCCGTAAAATCCCTTGAATCCTCTAAAAGTCCTTAAAACTACTTCATATCCTTTACTATTTTTAAAATTTCAATAGATTTCGTAAAATTCTTTCAAATATCTTATATTTACTGAAAATCACATGAAATTTTTTTAAATACTTTGAAAGTTTTTAAAATTACCTAAAATTCAATAAAACATAGATGCTAAAAAAAGCTGACAAACAAAAATAAGTAGTTTTTATTTGACCAATAAAATAGTTTTTATATGACAATTCAATCAAAATCTATATATTGGGTATGAATTTTCAGTGGTCTATTTTTAGCACAAATAATAATCATTGTGATATAGCCTAATTAAATTTCCAAATTTTACCTTGAACTATTGACTGATTTTTTTCTGCATTTGAAAAATTTCTAAACAGTTATTTACCATCGAACACAAATTTCCAATAATTTCTGATGGAAACTAATCTTTAAATATACAAATACTTATGAATCCCAAAAGTACTTATGAATCCCGTCAATTAAATTGCAAAATACGTGTTGACAATTACAGAAATTATTTAGCAAACTCATTCTCATTGCTCTCTAAACTTAAATCAGTGAAATTTCGCTGATTCCCAGTAAAATTCCACTGATTTTCAGTGACTCTTTTCCCACGATTTTAATTAGTGAAAAATCTACTGGAAATCAGTGAAAAGTCACTGAAATTTTTAATATTTTAGTGACGATTACTGAAAATTTCAGTGACTTTTCACTGATTCTCAATGAATTTTCACTGAATGAAATCTTAAAAGAAGAGTCACTAAAAATCAGTCAATTTCCACTGATTCAATTTTAATTATTGCTCTTCAACATGAGCAATGCAGAAAAATGTATAATTTTCATTGCTTGCCCTTCCGTTACATCGCAAAGCAGACAAAGGGCTTTTTCTCCAACATTTAAGCATTGTTGAAATTGTCCTGATTTGCAGTGGGACATAATTTCGCCTCTTTTATCGAAGTCGACATTGTCATTTTTTCAAAGACCAATAGCTCATTTGAATGCGTTGTCTCATGCTCGCAGTCTTTCTTTTGTTTTACATACGGCCGCAGACTCAAAGTCAGTCAGGACTTGAGAAGACGGACTTGATTTAATGCCTCGACGATATCTCGGTGAATCGCACTGGGCTTAACGAGCGCTGCCCCACGTGCATGTATGTCGTCCTTAGGATTTTCGAAAATGCTTATTCTCCTTAATATTAGAATTTTACCAAGTTCAAGAACCAGCACCAAAAAAAAAAGAATTTACGCTCTTGTAATTTGCATAACTCTCATCCATAAAAAGAAAAGGGGTTTGTTTACTCTTAAAGTTATAGAGGATACTAATTTACTAACATGGTAAAATGTTTCGAGTGTTTCAAATTCATTGTAGTCCTCCAATTGCGGTTCGTGACACGAAAATAAAAAAGATTCCTTCCCAATGTTTTCCCGCTCTGGAATTTAAATGTACTTTGCCATAAAAGGAGTGTTAAGTACATTTTTAAAAATGGAAAAATCTAATTTAAATTGATAAATTTCCGATTGCGAAAATAGTGCAATTCGAAAATGAAATTTTCGGGTACAAAGTTACATCACTTCTACTATTTTAAATATGCATTTAATGCAGATAATAATAAAAGTTTCGTTTCTAATTTATTTGCATAACGTAGAATGCGTCCTGTATAATTTCGTAGAATAAGGCAATTTCGAGAAAGAATTAACCCCCGCGAGGGGCGAATGATGGCAGGTAATTTTACAGTTAGTAAAAGACATCATGGGGGTCGTGAGTCGCCCCTAGGGCAAACGAGCGACTTTGCTTGAGGGCAGCTTGTTCATTTGAGCCGAATAAACAATAAAAAGTTGACGCAAAGTTTTAACCGCAGGGGATCCAAGCCAGGACTGTGGGACGAGATAAACATATTTTCTCGGTTCGTTTATTATTCGAACTACCATGATTTTGCCACCGTTTTTAGACTGCGAGAGGGTAACTCTAATGTCATTATGCTGATACCATACGAACCTTCATCAGTATACCTCTGACAGACCACGATTTTTTTTTTTAAATTTAAACCTTTATTATTCACATGAAGATCATTCTGATCATTATAAATATTTATTTAGAAAAGTGCACTCATTTTTAAAAAATAATGTAAAGAGAATCGTAAAACTGTAAAACATTCATTCAAAATGGAGAAGGTGATAAACATGCGTGTGTTGGTTTCTCAAAAGAATATTGTATGAGGGTATCGAGTTACAAGACGGCAACTGGATAATATATGGAAAGAATAAATCCGGATGGAAGACTGGGTATTTTCTATATTCACTCGAGTCAATGGCTTCAGCTATCTTTGAAGGATCAAGTCGGTGAAGAAGGTTGACGATATAGTTTCTATGTAACCATATCAGGATCGCCCGCGCGTAAATTCACTGGGAACGCAGCAGGGTAGGGCACACATTCGCACTGGGGTGAATTCGCAATCGGCTGGCAAAGAAAAGAGAAAGAAGTCAACGTATCTGAGATTTTGAAGACTAGATATCCTACCATAAGGATGGGGAGCCATCGCTAACAAGATGTTTCGCTAAACATAAAAGGGAATGATCCTCTTATTAACACTTCCGAGATTAAATCTTATGAGAATATCATCTTAAGGGAGCGTTTTATCAAGCATAGAAACCGCTTATTATAGCCGATAAAGCAAGGAACTAGGGAAAAATAGAAAGACGCAGTAGAACAAGCCGTGTGTGGTCAGACGGCGTTAGAAAATGTAACGCTGTAGTCATATCGTTAACAAGTCTCTATTCTCGAGGATATAAATAATATTAACGAGATTTTATGGGATTATAAAGTCATTTTAAGGGATTTAACGATATTTTGTTGAATTTTGAGTAATTTGAGAAACTTTTAAGAGACTTTTGGGAATTTTACGAAATTTCGTTGGATTTTGAAGTATTTTAAGAGATTTAATGAGACTTCATGGAATCTTGAATAATGATAAGAAATTTAAAAGGATTTTGCGAAATTTATTGAGATTTTAGAAATATAAGTTATTTCATGGTATTTTGAGGAATTTTATGAAATTTTAAAGGATCTTAAGATATTTTATGGGATATTAAGTCGTTCTAAGGACTTCTAAGAGATTTTACGATATTTCAGAGGATTTTAATTTATTTAAGGTATATATTATATTGGATTTTTAGGAATTTCAAGGGATTTCATGAGATTTCGTAGAATTTTTTAGTAATTTTAAGAAATATCAATTGAGTTTGCGAAATTTTAAAGAAATTTCATAAGATTGCTTTTTAAATAATTTAACGACGAATAATTTAACGGTTTAAATAATTTTAACGATAGGTTGTGGAAATTTAAGGAATTTTAAGGGAAATCAAGGAATATATCAAACAATATTAAGTGATTTTAAGAAATTTTCAGGAATTTCACCAGCTCTGAAGGATTTTAAAGGCATTTTAAGATATTTGTATGGGATATTAGGAAATTTTAAAGACTTTTAAGGGATTTAAGGGATTTTACGGAATTTAAAGAAATTTTAACAAAAATTTAACAAATAATTACCTTTTCTTCTCCACTCTCAAGGGGGAAGGATAAATAAAATAATAAACATAATAAATAAATAAGTTTGGGCTTTTTGGGGGAAGGCGTTTTATCAAGCATAGAAACCGCTTATTATAGCCGATAAAGCAAGGAACTAGGGAAAAATAGAAAGACGCAGTAGAACGAGTCGTGTGTGGTCAGACGGCGTTAGAAAATGTAACGCTGTAGTCACATCCTTAACAAGTTTCTGTTCCCCCCCTGGATCCGCCCCTGAATTATTTTAAGGACTTTCAAGAGATTTTACGAGATCTCATTGGATTGTCAGGTTTAAAGGATTTCACGACATTTCATAGGATTTTAAGGAATTTTTAAAGGATTTGACCATATTTTGTAGAATTTTAAGTAATTTTAAGAGATTTAATGAGACTTGATGGGACTTTGAGTAATCTTAAGTAATTTTAAGAAATATCAAGTGATTATACGAAATTTAATTTCTTCAGATTTTGAAGGATGTTAAAGGCATTTTAAGGAATTCTATGAAACTTATTTATCTACTTTTGAAATCCCTTAAAACATTTTTAAATCATTTGATTTGAAATTGTTTAGAATCCCCTGAATCTTTTTAGAAAAAGGTCTGCAAAAATTAATCGCGTGTAGAGCGCGCGGATTATAGTTGCTAGTGATTATCAAATAATCAATGTCGTTAATAATATGATATTGTTTTTATAAAAATGAAGTCTCTGGAAATCTATATGGCAGAAACTCTTCGTTTGTTTTTACTGCGGAGTTTTTGAAGGGAAGATAAATAAGGTTGAAAGGACTAAAAATCTAAGAATGGTCAAATACATTCCACGGTATCCCTTGGCTGCGGCTGGCGTTGTCAGTCACTTTGTATGCAGGAGGTCTGTCCTTGGAAACTTCGATGTATGACTGGGCATTGTTAGTGGCGTCCAGGTTGGGTGTATGCGAAATTCACGCAGAGTATGATCTTTAAATGCCGAGGCCGCTCGTAAAATCACCAACACAGACACTCGCGTATTTCTCGTCTGTCAACAGGTTTCCTTATTCTCAACTGTGACGCTCTGTAATTTTTCGATCCGTTCAATTAACATTCTTCAGCGAATCATTGTAATCCATGACGTGAATGATTGGAAAATGCTATTTCAGTGACAATTCAGTCTTGACAACTCAAAAGTAACGATTCACCATTTCCCAGAATCCGCACATGTACACGGAGAGCTTTTTTTATCTCAATTTTCGTCAAAATAAGCTTTTAATTCTTGGATTGTTCAGCGATAAATTAAAAAATGTATATGACGAGAATGAGAGCAAACTGTATGAAAATTGGATTCTATTTATGATAATTAACAAAGAGTTTCTCTGGTCATTACCAATAAATAATGGCGTCATCATTTAAAACTTATTTATGCATACTCATTATCCATATATCGGAAACAATTACTAATTATCATAGGACAAAACTCTTCGTTATCAAATTTCCATTAAAATGTGCAGCTATAATTATTTCGCGAGCGCTCAATCGGGATCCGAGAATAACTGTAATGACCGCGATACGGGAAATGGAGAAGAGTTAATATTTCATGCATTATAGCGAATATCTATTAGAGATTTACTTCTGTTCGATAATATAATAACCATATGAATTCTATTTGGATTCGGCTTAGGTTGCACGCAAATTAGTCGAGTGCATTTGGTTATCGCGGGATTTGGTGCGAGGTTTATAAACACATTTCAACTGGAATGGTGAAACCAAACTCGTATATTAAGTGATTGACAAAGCACTCATCGATATCAGATTTCTGCTTCGGGAAAATGATTCTCTTTTCCGTATAATTGCAAAACTAATATATTCTGAAGAACACTCATTGATATTCGAAAATTAAATAATTAAATATTCGAAAATTCGCCCTCCAGTGAACATAAATATCTGCTTTTCCGCATACATCATCCTCGTCAATCATTCAGACTCCGTCTCTTGTAGAAAACTCTTTGTTCGATCTCTCGATACACAAAATATACTCGTTAGTCGTATTACGTTTCGCGTAAGGGAGAAATCAAGAAAACGTTGATGTATCCCTTGTATAATCTGAGGATCGCTTATCTGCCTCTAGTTACCGATGCTGCTGTCCCACGCTAATTAGGTCTTAGGAGAACGCCGCGTTTCGCATAATCGTATGACTGAGGCGCTCGCTCGTGGTGCTTGTCGATGATCGAAACTCGAGTCAACGCGGCACAGAACAAGGATTATTTTTAATTCAATCAATGTCACGAATCGCTCGTTCTCCCGTATTGTGAGTTAGGGGAGTTGTCCAACGGATTTGAATACGCACATGCCAAATGTCGGTCCATCGGTAGGTCCGTACGTCCCGCGGTCCAGGCCGTCGATCCGTTTGTCCGCTCGTTCGGATCTCGTGGCAATAAATAAGGGAGACGACGCAGTAGGACATTCTCGATGTCGTGCGGAATGCATCGGCTTCTGTCAAACGGGAACGCCGGACGGGCCATTGAACGGCGGAACACTCCTGGAGCACTGATCCGAGTCTAGATTGCATTAAGGCTTTTCCAAAATGAGCGATTCCGTGCGAGCACGATCCTTCTCAGTCCCAAGCTACTAACGACTGCCAAATCTGGACGTGAACGCGTCCCTCTCGCACCGTACAGTTTCTCACATCCTTATACTCGCGGTTCCAAAGATAAACATTTTCAAGGGCCAATGTCACACAAGATCAAGCAGCGCAATGTCTAGGGAAAATTTTCCTTACATCGATGCTTGCCGATTCAATTGATCTAACATCGATTGATGTTATAGACATTTCCGTTTGATCAACATTCTTGTATCTTATCACGTGCAGATATTTTGATGGGGTCCTGGATAGTTTTCCCTAGATCTAATGTGGTCCTGATCTGGATAATAGTGGAAAGGACCACGCTCTCAATCCTAAATTCGGATAAGATTCAAAATGAGACAAATTTAAGACACAAGAAAGTCAGAGGTTTTTGCTTTTCGGAAGTCCACCCCTAAATTCATCACGAAGGGAAAACTGGTCAATTCTCCATTAAGACCTCACTTCGACACTTTAATTAATCCCCTGAGAGTCAAATTGACACTTAGAGGTAAATTAAAGATAGTTTCAATTTCTATCATATGGAATTAATGAGAATTAATTTTGGAATTAATTAATTAATTAATGGAAATAATTTTTATGTTGATTACTTGATTCGAATATTTTTGTGTAAAAACTAGCGCGCCTTTCTTCAAGTATTTAAAAAGAATAATTGTGCGGTAAATCTTTGTAAATAGAAGAGTAATCCTTGACTTTATGGCCAACAGATATTTTCAAAGAAAGTGGGCGTGTCCAAAAGCCTGAGATTAATGAAAGGGGACACTTGCTTACGGGTAGAGTCAATGTCAATGTGGGTGGATCATCCACAAATAAAATGTAATATCCGAGGTAATATCCTATCTTAAAAAAGTTGTGACACGAAATGTCTCGAAAATCTGCAAATCTGATTGGCTTTTGAACGACTTAAAGTTTTAAGAAAGAAAACAATTTAATCGCGCGTGAGTTGGTTTGTTCGCGTCCTTAAAATTTTACGAAAACCTTCGAAATCCTTGAAAATACTAAAAAAAATCTTTTAAAAAACATAAAATGTTTTTAAATCTGTCAAAAAAATACACTGACAAATTTTAAAATCTTTTAAATCCCATAAAATATTTTAAAAGGCATAAAAATCTCTTGAAATCTGTTCAAATTCGTGAAAACCTCTTAAAATTCCCAGAAACTTTTTGAAATTTTTTAAGATTCTACAATAACATTTAAAAACACTTTAAATCCTTTAAAATCCATTAAAAATATTAGAAATCTCGTCAGATTCCATAAAATTTTTAAAAATTCCATAAAATCTTTTAAATATCAGAAAACTTTCTTGAAATCCCTTAAAATTCTCAGAAATCTTTTAAAATTTCTAAATTCCTCAAAATTCCACGACAAGACTTAAAATTCCTTAAAATCTCAGAAACCTTTCTAAATATTTTAAAATTTCACGAAAAACCTTCGAAATCTCTTAAAGTTTGAGAAAATCTCTTAAAATTCCCAGAAACTTCTTGAAATTTTTTTAAATCCTGTGATAGCAATTAAAACACCTTTTTATCGTTTAAAATACATTAAAAGTATTAGAAATATGATTAAATTCCATGAAAAAAAATCTGTTGAAATTCCTTATAATTATTAAAAATCTCATGAAATTCCACAAAAGCTTTTAAAAATCATAAAAAATTTCTTGAGTTCCCTTAAAATCCCTCGAAATTTCATGAAAACATTTAAAATCCCTTGAAGTTCCCTAGAGTTCTTAAAAATCTTTTAAAATTTTATGAGTTCCTTTAAAATTCCGCGAAATATCCTCTCTAAATCTGAATTAGTGAAAAGTCGGTTACTTTAGTGAAAAATTCTACTAATTGTTAGTTATTTTATGACTAAAACTTTAGTGAAAAGTTCAAAACAACTAAATGAAATAATGAAATACAACTAATAATTAATAAAAATTTTTACTAAAATAAATTAGTGACCAAATTTTCACTAATTCAGATTTATAAGAGTTCGGAAATTCCTTTAAATGCTGCGAAATCTTTTAAAAATCCTAAAAAATCCTTTTAAAATTCCGCTCTAAAAAGGTAACGTAACAAAATTTCTTTAAAATCTTATATACATTGTTGTTCGAAACCTCTACTCTCTAAATTTGAATCAGCGAAATTCCACTGATTCAGATTAAGAGAATGATTAACTTTTCAATGACTTGAAGTTACAAGAAGTAAAAAAATTAATCCGTAGCGTGCATGTTGGTTTGCTAGTTTAAGAGAAAACCTTAACGCCAGCCGCATATATAGAACACTTTACTAGAACCAGTGATGCAATCGTGAAGTTATCTGGGTCGCCAAATCCTCATGTATCTTTTGGGTAAAGCAAGTAAGGTTGAATTTTTCTCTTCTTCGAAAGAGTTGCGAGCGTTCAGGGTGAAACTCATTCTGTACGGCAATGTGCTGCAGGAAAGTACCGTGTAAGCTCTAGGACGAAGCTTGAGGAAGCTTGAAGTCTAGCCAGGCGAAGTTACGGAAAACGGAGGGTGCGAGGAGAGGAGGAGAGATGATGTCCCAATAGTTCATATGCCGGGTGTCGCACCGTCTACGTGTTCCGGCTGACAATGGAGACTCACGTACTCGAAAATTCGAAGGCGTGTGCATTTATATCGCGGGCCTTCCATAAGATTTCATCTTTTTGCCAGCTTCGTCCTTTTTGTTGGCCTCTTTGCTGATTTTCACATGTTACGTGTTTTTTCAGGATACATAGAGAAAAGTCTCCCAAGCAGTTCATCGCACAGAAAAAGTGGGATTTCATTTTGGATAATATTGAAGAAAGTAAATGATCCAATTCCCTTCGGTATATAAATCTTATTCATTTATAAATTACCTATGGTAACACTGATATTTGGAAATAAATTACAAATGCAAATTATTGTCGCGAGGACCCTTCGTAAAATTCACCCTTCGATGACGAATCAGATTAAATCTTAATTTGAAAACGCTACTAGCTGCGGAAATTGCAGAAGCTCGACGAAACTCGGGGGCAGAGTGTGCGTTTGTTAACTTCGTGTCGCAGTTACGCCTGATAACTTAATAATGACCCTGGGGATCTATGATTTACTGTCCTTTTGCGTTTTGACCACCTATTCCCTTTATGCTGTCGTGGGACCCGCAAACCTTTTCACAAGCTTGCACTATTCTGAATAAAAAATTAATTTTGTTAAGCTAATGCTCATTTTCCCCTGTTTATAATTCTCATTCTTCACTCTGATAAAAAACAAAGATAAGAGGCGAAAGTAGAGCATATTAAGGAAAGATAGTTATCATGGTGGTGAAAAACACTATTATCAAATCAATCTTTGGCACAAATGAAATCGACGTGCGATTGTTTGAAATATAAGTTATTTCTTCGCGCAGTTTACACTATCCTAGTAATTATTTATATAAATAAGATAAATTGGCTTATTTTTTGTTCGATATCAAAATGTGAGAAGTTAATGAAGATTTTCCAAGTTCTCGTATATATTCGTGGGCAAATATTGGATCAGAGTAGGTTCATTTTTCTCTGGTTCTTAAAGTTTTCTTTTTGTTCTTTGATTTATTTTTCCTCTGGGTTATTTTGATCACGAACGTTTCAGCATTTTGCTTTTATACGGGGATTGATAATTCAGTTAGAAGGTTCACACAGTTGATTTAACTGTGGGTCTTTCTATACTGTCGGTGCAGCATTGGGATTCACAATTCAATTAGAAGTTAAACGCTGTAGGTCTGTACAAGGTATCTGAGTTACCCCAACTCCAATGCTCCTACCTTCTCTCTGGATTCTCCGAACGCAGGGCAGGGGGAACGAGTCGATCTCATAATCTCGCTGTGTCTGTCTTCCTCCTACCCTAATAAAGTATGCAGTCTGAATAACAATGAGAGTACCAATGTCACTTGAACTCATGATACCCTAAAACTCTTTAATAATCGTGCATTATTCTTTCCTTTCTTACTTCACTTTTTCACTATATTGTTCTTCATGTATTATCTAAACAAATATTTAAACTTACTAGCAACTATGATCCGCGCGCTTTGAGCGATTAATTCCTCGTTTTTACACACCCCTTTTTTGCTAAAAAGATTCTGAGGATTCTAAACAATTTCAAATCAAAGAATTTTGAAATTTTTTTAGGGATTTCAAATGTATACAAAATAATTGAGAATTTATCATTTTTGAAATATAGAAACTTCCCGAGTCGAAATATAGGTTCTATGTTGATGCTCCATAGTGCTTAATAAATCCTAGTTTGGTTCTCTTTAGGCCTCCACAAATTATATAAAAATCAATGGATATTAATTTCCTACATTATTCAAAAACTAACAGAAGATCGTTACTTGAAAATCTTGTATAAAAATAGTTCATGCTGGTAGTTCTCTAATTTTATATTAATTATAATACAATTTTAATATGCAAGGATATAAATTAACGTATAATCCAGATATTGAAGTGCTAATATTTTTATTCAAGCTCTTTTTCGTTGATTGGTAATCCAATGTACATAGTGTTATCTATGTTCATTTATATACAAACTGATGTAAGATTTTGAATCGGAACAGCGATTGCATTTTCAACGACTTCACATTGTTGTAAAAATGACGCAAGCGCATTAGAATTATATCGAATTTAATGGAGAACCTAAGAGGCTGTAACGAGGCTTTCACTTAATTGGGACTTAGAATATATTGAAATAAATCCTCTTTTGATTCTCCTAAGTTCTCGAATTTAGAGAATTTGGAGGATAAAAGGAGGACCTATATTTCGACTCGGGTTGTAATTCCTTCTCTAATTGCAGGAATCTCCATATAAGTTTCACAAAATTGGTGACATCACTTTTTTAAGATAGGAGTGTGTACCCTAGATTCATATCTGCTTATATTTGTGGCACATGCACATACAGCGCGACATATAATTCACTTAAACATTTTTAAAGTCCCCACGACCGCAAAAGAGAATTGCATCTATTAAATGCGTAATCTTCTGGTTGACAGAACGCAGTGATTTATAAACAGTTTGCGGTGTCCGTTCCTTGATGAGAGTTGAAGGAATAAATTGAATATTTTACAATAGGAGAGAAAGATTGTAACAGAACTATTAAATACTGTGGTTCAAGAGAGAGTATGAATACGTTTGTGAAATAAGGTACTCTAAATGCCGAGCCACTGCATTTTTCGCCCGGAAACAGTTTGAAAAAGGGAGCGTCCATCTCAGAACATTCTATTTGCAGAAGTTCCATTTGAAAAATTTATCTCTGGAAAGATTTTATTCCAAAAAATGATTAAGCTGGATGGAAAATGATGTTATTCCGAATGTAAATAAGACATTGGTTTCAGCCAACCGAAAGTCTTTCGCGCCAAAAGACACAATAATGCTCCGCTTTGTACACCTAGACATCGCCATAAATCTTTGTAAGAAATGCACTTTGCTCGGCGCCTCATAATTCATCGTTCTCATAAAAAGATTCTGTGTTGCATGAGACTCCTGGGATACGGTAGATGGTTATTAAAAATTAACTCCTGAAATTCTTTAATTTGGAACTTGGACTTCTTACTTTTATTTCTTTGGAAAGTAATAGTCAATTTCTCAAAGTCAGGGTTGAAAGCAATTAATTCACTGAATCCTTATTGTCTCATTTAAGAAGAAAGATGACTCGTGAAACTCGAAAGAAGTATAAAATATAATTTTGTTAAGCAAGCTTTTATTATTTTATTGAGGATAATTCACAACTTCATATACTTTTCTATAGACATCTGATATGTGAAATATACAAAGTATACACTCGCTTACGTATCAGCTGTGCCGCAGCATTCAATTATGTGCTTGACGGAGTGCAATTAGTTCTTGAAAGGCAACTTTGATGCGCTTGTCTTATAAAGTATATGTCAAGATGTCACGTTGACGTCGAGAATATGTTCATTATACTGAATTTCCTTTCATTTGTAGTACAATTTGAAAAGGAAAATATTCAATATTCCGCGTTGCATTCAACAATTTTTATAATGTAATTTTTAAAATACTCTGTGAAATTTTTACTGATCCCTGCAGAAAGTACCAAAAAGTGTGAAAAAAAAAAGATTATTTAGAAGTTTGTAAGATTCCTTAAATATGTGAAACATAATAAATTTTAAACCAGCGGCATTTACAGATAAAATTGCGGCACATTAGTTTTTAAGGCGTGGGATGGACTGAGGGTCATTAATTTCGACAGTTCCTAATTCAGAGGATAAGGATCACTACGATTTTCCATTAACTGAGTATCCTTTATTCGTCGGCACGCGTACTCTCTGTCTTAAAGGATGAATGTGATCTTCGTATGAATAAAACATGAACGATTCGAAGAGGCGTCACTGAATTTGGTCAAGTCTTATTCCTAATTTTAACAACCGCGTCTCGAAATAAGACCCCCTTGAACAATTATGAATGCAGATGCACGTGTGGTAATTTAACCTGATGCAAAACGCACTCATGTGTACTCACTCGAAGCGGATTCAATTATTTTTTGAAACCTTCATAGAATGTTACTGAAAGTTACTGGAGTGATTAATACAACGTTCTCAATTTAACCGTTTAACATTTCAATCATTGTCAATTTAATCATGTAATTTAAATTTCAAGTATGGAAATTCACAAAATTCATTATTATCCAAGTTTAAATTTCACTTCTATGCGCTTTTTTAAATTAAAATTTATTAAAATACATTCAATTATTTAAATATAGAATGAGATTATCAGTAGGAACATTTAGCATGTTAAAATTCTAAAAAAAATTCGATCATCCGAAGGTAAATTTAGCTTTATGAAGTTTAATTATGTAGCGTTTTAATGGACCTCGTCGTGTTTCCGAGGCATCTCTTTCGGGAAGAACCTGTTAATCGAAAACTCCCTAGTCATCGAAGACAAAGCTGCTTTATGATGCTGACTGGGGTTATAGTACCGCAGGTACAGTACCAGGTCTCCTGCGTTCTTTATTTATTTATTTTTGTTTATATAGCAAAGACCGAGACGAATCTTTGTACAAAGAAATATTCACGTGAACGTTTCTCATGAGGCGGCAGAAAGGACACATTTTGTAACGGTTTCGTTCCATTTTAATATCACGAACCTTTTACTAAAGACGAACGATTATCAACATGTCTTTAATAATAATTAGAAAGGTACAGTATACTGTCATGCGTGAGTAAACATTAATATTTCACGTATGATTAACAAAGACAAGTGTCAGTCAGCTGCTAAACGAAACTTTTGGCCCTCCTGTAGTCAACTTCAATTTCCGGATATATCTTATCTCCTTTCTAAAAAGAGTTTTTAAAGCATTTTACGAAATTTCATTGGATTTTCAGGTATTTTAAGAGATTTAATAAGATTTCATGGGATTTTGAATAATGTTAAGGAATTTAAAAGGGTTTTATGAACTTTATTAATATTTTAGAGATATTAAATGATTTCATGGTATTTCTAGGAATTTTATGAAATTTTAAGGGATTTTAAGATATTTTATATATATATTTATATATTTTATAAATTTTTTTTTTTTTTTTTTTTTTTATATTTTCATATTTTATTTTTTTTTTTATTTTATATTTTAAGAACTTTTAAGGGGTTTTATGAAATGAATTTTAAGTAACTTTAAGAGATTTTACGATATTTTATAGGATATTAAGTTATTTTAAGGACCTAAAGGATTTCAAGAGATTTACGACATTGAATTTTTAGAAATTTCAAGAGATATCATGAGATTTTATGTAACTTTATGGGATTTGACATGTTGAGGGATTCTAAGTAATTTTAAGAGATTTTAAAATATTTTATCATATTTAGTAATTTTAAAGACATTCATTTTATTTTTAGAAATTTTAAGGGATTTGGTAATATTTCATGATATTTAGTAATTTTAAAGACTTTTATTGATTAGGTGCGATTTCATTGGATTTTCAAGAATTTAAAAGTATTTAACGAGATTTCATGGGATATTGAGTAGTTAAGGATTTTATGAACTTCGTTAAAATTTTAGATTAAATGATTTCACGGTATTTCTAGGAATTTGATGAAATTTTAAGGGATTTTAAGATATTTTATGGGTTGTTAAGTAATTTTAAGAAGTTTTAAGGGATTTTATGGAATTGCATGAAATTTTAAGTAATTCTAAGAGATTTTACGACATTTTATAGGATATTAAGTTATTTTAAAGAATTTCAAGAAATTTCAGGGAATATCATGAGATTTTAAGTAACTTTATAGGATTTGATGATATTTTGGGGGATTCTAAGTAATTTTAAGGGATTTTCAGATATTTTATGGTATTAAACAATTTTAAGGATTTTTATTTGCTGAAAGTTTAAGGGATTTGGTGAGATTTCATTGGTTTCTCAAGAATTTTAAAGTATTTAACGAAATTTCATGGAAATTTGAGTAATTTTAATAGATTTAATGAGACTTCATGGGGTTTTGAGTAATTTTAAGGGATAGGACGACAGCTTGTAGATTTTAAGGAATATAAAAGAATAGTAAGTGATTTTATGAAATTTAAAGGAATTACACGAGATATGTTGAAGGATGTTAAAGGGATTTTAAGATATTTTATAGGGTTTAAGTAATTTTAAGGATTTTAAAGGGATTCAAGAGATTTTACGAAATTTCAGTTGATTTTCAGGAATGTTAAGAATTTTAATGCGACTTCATAGTATTTTGAGTAATTTTAAGAAATTTCAAGGAATATCAAGTAATTTTACGAAATTTAAAGGAGTTTCACCAGATTTTGAAGGATGTTAAAGGTACTTTAAGGAATTTTTCTAAACTTATAGAGATTCCTAAAATTAGACAAAAAATTGAAAGTTTATATATTTAAAAAATTATGAATTCTTAATTATTTTGTATACTTTTGAAATCCCTTAACAATTTTTTTAAATCCTTTCGTTTGAAATTGTTTAGAAGCCTTTGAATCTTTTTAGCAAATCACAGTTAACTTTAAAAATTTCAGTTTTATTTTATTTTTACTTGCACCTTTGGGACAAATTAAAAAACATTGAACTTTGCTCTTAGAACTTTTGCACAAATTTTAAGAAAACTTTAGGGTAAAGAATTCAACCAGAAGAATTCACAAACTTCTCACTTCTGAAATTTCATAGCGTTGAATATGTCTACAACATTTTTACGTCTCTAAGTGATAAAACTCTTTCTAAACCAAATGAAATTCGAAAAATTACCATGAGGGTAAACTGGAGAGGGCGCATAGAAAATGCGTTTAAGATAGAAAACGTGTAACATTCCCATTCTCTGTTTGTTCTCTGAAGAGATCGGAAATTCTTGGCTGTTTTCGAGTGTATTTCGCATACAGAAACTCAGTAGGTCCATTTGCAAACACCATTTTGCCGTATTGAGAATCAGTCTATATGTAGAAGTTTATCTGAGTGGAAAATGTCAAGCGGATGCTGCAAGGACAATGCGTAAATCAGTGGTTTCGACGTTTTGATTCTAGTGACAAAAACCACACAGGAACTCGTCGCTTCACGAAACTAATCTATTTCCTTCGTGGTCGTTCATCAATTAAATGTTTGAAGGGAGGAGGGAAGGTGGAGTTGACATCTCGCTTTCCTGCAACTGTTTTGATAAAAAAAAATATGCTATCGATCTCCCCCCTCGGAGTATCGATGCTTCCATTGTTTGTCGATCTGCCGAACTCGCTGTTTTTCAAATGGCAAAGTTCTGAACGAAATATTGCACTAAACGTGGTTTTTGTGAAAGAGACTAGTGTACAGTATACGTTTAATCCATTGGATCCGATGGAATGAAAATACAAAAGCGATCGACTGGTAGTCAAAAGCTCTGTAACAAAGTGCGATGAACCAAATCCCATATTTGTAACAACGATAGGCAGTCAATAGGATACCATTTTTGCAATACAGAAGTGTAGACTCATATCAGTTTGAATTTTCTACTCTAAAGAGATTTCTGAACAGAGAAATTGCATTTTTATTTCAAAAAACTGTTTTATTTCAAAACTGCTGTGACATTTTTTATTCACGAGAAATTTTTAAATCTAGGGACTTTAAAATTTTGATCCAAGTACCAAGAATTTTTTCTATTGTCAATTTGGTTAAAAAATGCTTAAGAGCTCCAGCAAATTATCAGTCATAAATTAATTCTATTAATAAAGTTTATGGGGCATAATACTAAATTTATGAGTATTTAATTTAAATAAATTACTTCCCTGCATTCATATCTGGGATGTGCATAGGTTATTAAATTCATTCACACGAAAAAAGTTATCGCTATAAGAAATTTTACAACTTTTATATGTTTGAGAATGCCAAAAATGAAAAAGAAATGTGTTCCTCTGCTAATTTTTTTGTTTTTGTTTTCGTAGGCAAAACCACACGTGGGCCATGAAATATATGCAATATCATTAAGGAAATTGTATTTACAAATTACATTTTTATGATCTTTCGCGTTTGGCGTACCATATCGCGAAATGCGTATCGCGACGTGATTTTAAAGATGATGTGCACATGTCAGACAACTGATATTTTTATTGGTGATAAAGAGGAAGACACAGGCTGATGTGAATTATATCTGGATACTAAAATTCGCGTTTAGTGTTTTTGGCTTTAGCAACTGAAGGAATTCATTTTCCCTTCAGCTTTGAATGCTTCGCACTCTTATTTTCTTTCTCTTTCTCCGAGTCTCTTCATTCTACATTTTTTTTTCATTTCTTAACCGCAGACATCAACTCACATATTTGTTACACGCGGGTCCATCGTAAACTCAAGCGTAAATTTTTGGCGTTTAAGAGCGCCGGACAATCGAATATTACTTCGGCCTTATGAATACTCAGGACAAACGTTAAAAAGTGAACGCCTGCAGTGGGCTGACGCCTTTTAAAAAGCTATATTTCTTCTTTGGCTTAATGCGAAAGCGTATATAATGTATTAGCAGCAATTTTGCTAAAATGTGTTTCAGAGACTTAACGATAGATGTAAAAGTTCAATAAAAATTTTTAAGAACGCTTTTATAAGTGACAGCAATATAATACTATGAATGCTTTACAAAAAAATGTGAACATTGAATATCCTCTTCATTTTTTTTCAATGTTCCTAAAACTGATTTGTACTTTGTAGCATAAATTTGAAATGTCTGTGAGAGAATACAATTTAAAATAACAATATTTGGTATAGCTTTGTAATAATTTACGGAGATATGCTTTGTTTTTTGTAAAATTTTTGACCTCACTAGCTTTTGACATACTTTTAATTTTTGACATATTCAATTATTTAGATTATCGTTTGCAAAAACTGTCAAAGCGCGATCTCAAATTATTTTATGTGAACTAAAAAATCAGATTTGTAACAACATTGTATGCCAGATTTTCGAGAGATTTTGTGATACCATTTTTTAAAAGAGGAATTTCAAAAGATTTCTAAGAATTTTAAGGGATTTTGACAATTTTCAAGTAATTTTGACTAAATTCAAAAGAATTCTAGAATCTCTTAATGATTTCGTAGAATTTTAAGAGATTTTCACGAATTTTAACGAATTTGAGAAGATTTTTATAACTTTTAAAATATTTTAAAAATATTTTGAAGGATTTTGAAGGATATTAAACTTTGTCGGGTAATTTTATTGAGGGACTTCAAAATATTTTTAGGACTCAAGAGATTTCGCAGAATTTCAAAGGATTTGGAAAGTTACCGTCAAATTTTTAGGGATTTCGAGAGGTTTTTCTGATTTTTAAAATATTTTGTGGAATTTTGAGGATTTCATGAAATTTTAAAGGATTTCATGGTATTTTATGAGATTTCTAATAATTTTAAGGAATTTCAAAATATTTTTCTGATCTTCCAAAAATTTTGTAGAATTTTTAAAGATTTCGTAATATTTTTTGAGGATTTCTAAGAATTTTTAGATATTTTCACAAATTTTAACAAATTCAAGAGGTTTCTAAGAATATTTTAATAGATTTTAACGAATTTTGAAGGATTTCCAAGTTTTTTTTGTAAAATTTTAAGAGACCAGCAAATCAACATGTGCGCTATTATTTTTTTTGTTTGTTATAATTTCAACTCATTCAAAAGCCAATCAGGTTTGCAACAACAATGTATGCGAGATTTTCGAGACATTTCGTGACACCACTTTTTGAATGTCAGTGCTACCAATGTTATAAAAGTTTGGTTACTATACTAAATCAAAATATGCGAGATATTTAAAAAAGAGTTTATATGCGTAATTATTTTTTAAAATTATTTGCAAGTACACGTGAATATTTTCTAAATGCATTTAAATTACGATCGAAACTTTAATTTAATTTAAAATTAAGTGGAACTGACACAAGGGACTTTTACTGCCAGGCTGTCAACCATCAGACTAAAAAACCCCTCGTGCTTTTTGACAACGTCAACCTCAATATTTTCAAAAAACAGTCTTAGTGATTATTGCTATAGTAATTTTTTTTTAGAGAGGATTGCACTCATTTTGTGAAAATCGGCTCCACCAATCCTGCCAGTAACATCTACACAACGTTATATTTTTTGCACCGTCAGATTGCACGAAATCGGCTCGCTTTTTTCTTATTGTGATCGCAATTAAACATCATCAGGGAATAGGGCTCGTACAATCTAAGCCGACATCGTAATTCCCCTCGGATTTTAGAAGCGGGTTCCTCGGTATCCAGAAGTCTGTTGATGGTCAGTCTATATAATGAAGCGATAGAATGCGAAAAATTTGCTAGGACGACAAGCGGATACACTCGCCTCTCGACTGAATCGTAAAAAGGAGGAGAGGAAGCTGGACGACATTATTGGTGCCCATAGCTTGTGTAAGGAGGGAGGAAAGGGGGTTGAGGGCAACACATTCATAGAAGATGATTTGCAGACTCGGTTCTGAAACTTTGGGACTTTTTTTCCACCTTTTGCTCCCTTTCCCCTTCTATCGGATGAGCAAGAGTGGGACTTCAGGGAGCAAACGACAGGAAAAGAGAATGGTAACTAGTGGGGGGAAGAAGAAGGAGTGGAGGGGGTGTTATTAGTGAGCGGGGCCTGGCGGCTGGTACCCTGGACCACACACGTCGCTGCAAGAGAATCGACCAGAGTGGACCCAAGTGGACCAATGGACCTTGGTTCATTGCTCAGTCCGTTTGGTTCTCCATGTGGACCATTATACACACTTTTCACGATCGTCTGCTACATTTTATTTTATGTCTTTATCTACGCGGTCAAGCGAGATGAAATACCCGACTTTTAATTCTTCATAGACCCGGAAGTAGGACCCAGCTTTACGGAAGTAGTCGAGGAAAATCAAGAAGAATGCAGAAGAAGAATGAAGACTTCTCCACCACTGGAATTCATTAACTAGTATTGTAATTGAAAGATTTAGTAGAGGATTTTTGTATACACAATGCGTAATGGATAATTAATAAATTGAAGGATAGTTGATGGCACGAAATTGCTACCGTTAAAATTTTGTACCTGCCACCGAGAGAAAGACGAATTCCGGTTGCGGTGAATGCTCGAGTTGGCCCGAGAAGACGATATGCATTGACAATCAGCGGACGGTAGTTGTGTGGTTAATAGTGTTTCCATGTAGCGACACATCACTGACTCCTCTCGTTTGTCAGATTTTAATCTCGGTAAACTATACGGGATAAGGCAAGCGAATAAGGGCAAGTATCGTGTTTCTTGCTATAAGCTGCCCTACATCACATACAATGTGAAAATGCTTCAATTTTACGCGTAAGACAATGTGCCCTTTAAATATTTTACTGCTACGGTGGTCAGATCAGCCACTGAACGAGTACCGTTTCAGATTTGCTTTTTGGGACCTTATTATGTTTGCGGCTGCAATTCGCCACAGGCCTTAGCTGAAAGAACAAATTACTTAGTAATGCTCTTCAACGAAATTCTCACCACCTGCGGTTTTGCGGTGAGCCGCGTGAATTTGCATGTCACCGCGCAGAGACAATCGCCAAATGCACTGATGGTTTGGTAATGATTTATAATGAAATTAATAGGGAAACTGATTGCAACCACGGATAATCTGTGTCTGTGAGCTAGGAAATTGTTAGCAATGAATATAAGGAAAATTCTGTATGGTTTAAATGTGAAATCGTCAAATTGTGTGATCATTTGAAATTTTCTGAATAAATATTGACACTCGAACCACCTTGGAGACGATTTGTGTATTTTCAAGATCAGTGATCAAATCCACCATCTTGTGCAACGAATTCGCAAGCACTTTTGATCTTCTCAAGAATTCAGTTCGGTTTACTGCCTCGAGCACGTCAAATCGACTATGAACGTTGAGACGTCCTTTGGGACTCAAGTCACCAGAGGTGCAAAAAGGAGGCATTGACACTCGTGCACAGGGAAGGAAATGTTTTTTTTTATATATAAATATTCCTTCCTAAAAAAAAGTGGTATAACGAAATATCTCGAAAAATCTCGCATACATTGTTGTTGAATGATTTAAAGTTGTAAAATCTTTCAAAAATCTCTTGAAATTATTAAACATTTTTCGACAAATTCAAAATCCATAAAATATCTTCAAAGTAATTAAAATCCCTTGAAATCCGTTAAAATTCGTGAAAATCTCTTAAAATTCTATGATAAAATTTAAAATTTCTTTATATCCTTTAAAATCCACTAAAATTATCAGAAATCTTATCGAATTCCATGATATCCTTTAAAATTTCACAAAATTGTTATAAAAATCATAAAAATCTCTTGACTTCTTTTAAAATCTTAGAAACCTTTCGAAATCTCTCAAAATTTCACATAAACCTTTAAATTTCCTTAAAATTCATCAAAATGATTTTAAAATCCCTTAGAATTCTTAAAAATCTTTTAAAAATCAAAAAAATCGTTTGAAATCTGTTAAAATTCCTGAAAATTTCACAACATTCAAAATGCCTTAAAATTCTACGAATGTTTTATAAATCTTAAATATCTTATAAATTTTGTAAAAATTGCTTAAAAATCTCTCAAAATTGCATGAATCCCTTTACAATTCCAAGAAATACACTAAAATTCCTTAAAATTCTACGAAATCTTTTGAATTTAGTAAAAATCACTTGAAAATCGTCAAAATCCCTTAAAATCCTAGAAACCCTTTGAAATTCCTCTCTAAAAAAATTTAAATTTTTCTTAGAAACCTCTTAAAATATCTTAATTCAAATTTCACAAAAATCTTAAAAATCTAAAAATCTTTCAAAACTCTCTGGAAATTATTTTAAATTTTTCGACAAATTCAAGATCTATAAAATATCTTAAAAGTAATCAAAATCCCTTGAAATCCGTTAAAATTCGTGAAAATCTCTTAAAATTATTAGAAACTTAATGAAATTCCTTAAAATTCTACGATCACATTTAAAATTTCTTTATATCCTTTAAGATCCACTAAAATTATCAGAAATCTCATCAAATTTCCTTAATATCCTTTAAAATTTCACAAAATTGTTATAAAAATCATAAAAATCTCTTGAATTCTTTTAAAATCTTGGAAACCTTTCGAAATCTCTCAAAATTTCACATAAACCTTTAAATTCCTTTAAAATTCATCAAAATGATTTGAAAACCCCTTAAAATTCTACGAAATCTTTTATGAATCCTAAATATCTTACGAATTTTATACAAATTGCTTAAAAATCTCTTAAACTTGCATGAATCCCTTTACAATTCCACGAAATATCCTAAAATCCCTTAAAATTCTACAAAATCTTTGAAAATCCTAAAAATCTTTCGAATTTGGTAAAAATCATCTGAAAATCGTCAAGATCCCTTAAAATCCTAGAAACCCTTTGAAATTCCTCTCTAAAAAAGTGGTGTAACGAAATGTTTCGAAAATGTGTCATACATTTGTTGTTTGCTAGTAATAATAATAAATACATATATTATTTCTAATAAATATTTGATTTCTTGAATAAATTAGTGTACGTGGGAGTATTCATCCTATAACTCAATAAAGCGCATAGCTCTCGTGCTTCATGAGTCTCGCATGCGTGCAATGTGGAAACGCATATCAGGACCCGCAGGTATGCACATTTATGCACATTGCAAACGCATGTGCGTGCATATGAACTCACTTGCATATGGGCATTCTTGTGTGCCAGAACAAAGTCAGGAGGGTTATGATACGCGTGTCAAATTTGGACGGAGCCCGAGACCGCCCACGCGGTGAGAGAGTGGAGTGAAAAGAGGTCCGGCGTGATCGGACCTGGTCCATTCCTCGCTTAATTATCGTACCCATACTACATTCGTGCACGTAAATCACTTGACGATGTGATGCAATCCTCTCTCATTCTACTTCATCTCGCACTCCCTCGAGCGTCTTTCTCACTCTCTCCCCGTCGTCTTATTTCTTCACGTCTTAACCCCTTTTCGCGTAGAGGATATGGAGGTGATAGGATGGAAGATACATCCAAACCCGCACCTAAAATACGACAGGCCCCGAAGTTAATACTGCATTTAATCGGGGATGTGTGGGCACAACATCGCGGCACACCATAACGGAATGTACACCATGAGTCTCAAAGCTAATTATAAAATATTGCCTGGCCATTGGCAGACCGACCACCGGCACTCGTTCTGTCACGTGACCTTTGCGCCCCTTCAGAGTTGGTCCAGCGATACTGGACAGAAGAAAGGGGTAGGAAAAGGAAAAAGAATTTGAGAATGGGGTTAGAAGAAGCCTAAGACGTCCTGAAGGAAAAGATTTAAATTATATACCATAATCGGAACTGTAATCCACATTTCTCGGGGGGTACCATAACTTTGAACTTGGTTGCAAAATATGATCAGTGAATAAAATTGTTATTATTATTACAGGGATGCCAGCAGTTCAGTAGTTTAATTTTAGGGAAAAAAGGTGATTTTTTATAGTGTAAGCGGAGTGAAATATATTAATAAATACAATATTTTTTATGATAATTTGTATTTTATTATTAGGAACTTTTGATGCATTATTTCCGTTTATATCGGTAATTTAAAAAAAAATTTAATTGCAGCAAGACGACCTTTTCTAATCAAAACAGACAATTTCCCTTTTTTACTTCATATAAGCAGACTTAATTAATTCACATTTTCTTCTCGATTTTTTTTCGCAACTGATTTTTGAATGTCTTGAAAGTCAAATTATGTGATAATTCTTACAAACATGAATCTAAATTTTGTGAAAAAAAAGGGGAAAATTGAGTCAAAATTCTCGATTTTAGGGTTTTAAGGGGGAAAAAAAGAGACGGACTGGCATGCCTG